>CM033025.1:2496087-2996087 GCA_019207045.1 Branchiostoma floridae x Branchiostoma belcheri | reverse complement strand
GTTTCCGTAAAACAGGTCAGCAGATTCTGTCTTTCTTTAAAGCTTGAAAGACTAGTGCAAATATGAAGTTTTGAATTCTGGTATAACTTTACCCTCTCATGCCAGGCAGGTCTTTTGTGTAATATCCAAGACATATTGGGGGCAAAAGCAGTATCCGAAGTCTAAACAGTGCCTAAACTAAGTCCCGGTGGGCAGTTGGGCACTGTGATTAAAATCATATAAGATCACTTTAGGTGGGTTCACAGTTGTGTATATATTTGTGTCTGTAAGAGATCCCTATAGAACTCTTAGTTTCTACCAGTCGCTGTAAAAAATAAGTAGAAATTGGACAAATATAGATAGAAACATGCCAAACGAGTTAACTGGCCGAGGAGTATGATTTATTTCAAACAACAGAAGAGACTTACGGCTGTCCAACTTCTTAAGTCCGTACGAGGTCCGTATTATTATCGAAGTGTGCACAGGTCACAAGAAAAATAATAAATATTGGACACATACCACGCCAGAGGAAATAGCTATCCGAGGATTATGCTAACTCCTCTGGCATGTTCTCTGGCTATATTTCTTCTTCTATTTTGCCAGCAACCTGTGGAGCCTGGTAGAGGCTAAGCATCCCATACGGACCTCGTACGGACTAGAATATATACGCACGTGTGAACCAGGCCTAATGTCAGCGAGAAGAATGCACCTCAGGTTGGTACGCCAGGGCCGTTACTTCAGATTAACGAGTGGCGTAACTGGTAGAGCGTTCAACTCGGAATCTAGAGGTCCTGAGTTCGATACCCGCCGTGCCCCCGACGTTGTGCCCTTGGGAAAGGCACTTTACACGACCTTCCTCACTTCACCCAGGTGTAAAAATGGGTACCTGACTTTGGTCGGGGAGGTAAAAGAAAATACTACCTTTACCTTCTGTCTGCACTGTGAATGTGGCACTGTTATAAGTTACTAATTTGAGTGCAGTGCCACATTGTCCTCGTCTGTCCAAAAGCAAATAGAAGAAAAGAGCGACCCTAGCATGGCGCCGATAAGAGGATGGTATATTTTCTCACAGACTACCCTTGCAGTTACAGTTCTTTTTTTGTTCCGACTCAGCTGGAACAAACATCGCACTCGGGAAGAGGACACATCAGTCGACAACACTAGACGCGAACAGTCACTCCTGGCACGGCAACGACGGCGTGAGAACAACGGAGGGTTGCAACGATGGCAGCGGCACTTGCGTCAGAACAGGTAACAAATTTCAACAAAACCAAACTCTCTTCCAACACAAAAGTATACACGGATCAAATTTTCAACGACCGCTGTCGCCGTCTTCAGAATCAATACTATACTGACGACCAATCATTTCAGAACGTAAACTCGAGAGAGTTACAGACACGTGATGTTATCAAAACGTACGTAATCTTGCGATTAAGTGACGTCAACAATTGGTCAAACGTGCCAGGTTGGTACTTTTGTCGCGCGCCTCTTTGCCTGGACCAATCACATGGTATAACTGGTCTCCTGAAGACCACAGTCATATCGTAAAACTTTGGCTATGTTGTCTTCTTCAATCGAAGTGGAAAGTGGCCCAAGAGAGGAAGGTGTTGGTCAAACAAGGACAGTGGCTTTGTTATTTTATTGATTTCGAGTTATTAGAAAATGAAGTCCATTTTATATTAGAGTTTTTTTTTTATACAATGGTATACGCAACTCTTTTACCAGTGCAAAGTAGATACACGATGTAACTAACGACAACCTGTTTGTACGTATAATGCCAAACATATACATGTTTTAAGAAAAGGGTAGAGGCATGTTAACGTTAGATATAGTGATAGCATAGCTCTAGATGCATTGTTTTCAATTCTAATACTACATGAAATAGTACTTAGTCTTTAATATCCCATCATGGGATTTGCTGCATTTAGCCCACTGGGGCAGGAACATGCAAATAAAGATCATTCAATTCATACACTTACACTTAGGGACAGAGAATGATGTCAGGACGCGCGAATGATGCATGTATTAGTGTCATGTCATATATTTGTAAATAAACCGCCGAATGGTATATGAAGACGTCACGTACTTAATGTCACGTCAAACACGGACTTATACCGATGTATGACGTATGTTACAACTGTTATATACGTCACAGGTACATAGTGTCACATTTGACATTTATTTTGACACAGATATATTGCCATAGCGCTGTAATTTTCCGTCTCAAAAACGGTCGAAGCATTTTCGGACGGTCGTCGTCGTTTCGCAGACTGCTTAATACCATATCCGATCGATTCGTAACTTTTTGAAAGCTGACAAGAAGCAAAAACGTATATAATGCAACATTCAATAAGAAAACATTGAATAATATAGTGTTAGAAATGAAGAATAAAGTGTTAGAGGTCATATTTAGATCGGTTAAACAATTTGGTCAAGTTGCAACGCTGGCTTTTAAATGACTGGATACGTTTATCAATAGCTTGTTTTTGTTTATTTGTTTGTTTATTTGTTTGTTAATTGGTTTGTTTATTTGTTTGTTAAACCTTTCAATCACTGGGTTAGAATGGATCTCGAAAGAAGCCACAGTATTAGTTTGCACTAATCTATTCCCACACTTTTCCCCACAGGAGACCAATGGTGGTATGTGGACTTAGACCGACAGTGGGCCATCGACAGGGTGACTGTTGTCAAACCAGTCTCTGTAGACCTCAGCCCCTTCTTCATTCACATCGGCGATAACGGGCAGAACGTGTCAGCCAACCCCCAATGCGGGCAGAACCACAGCATCGCCGCCAACCAGTCGGAGGTGACCATCTCGTGCGCCGGCATGCGGGGGCGTTATGTGGGCATTCACCTAGGAGAGCCGCGGCGTCTGGAGTTCAGCGAACTCGAGGTTTATCCCGTCTCAGACGAAGGTAATAAGCCCGTTCACACTTCCGAGTACGCATGTGCAGCGACATGTATTGTGGGTAATATGTCAAAGGTGAACGCCCCTGAACTGTTCTCGTCTCGACCAGTCTTGATTTGCATAACAATGTCCAGGGGTGTTTTGTTTATGTCTCAGGGGCTTTAAACTTTGACATATTACCCACAATTCCTGTCGCCAGGCATGCGTGCTCGATGAGCTTATGCTTGTAAACAGTATTACAAGCAAATAACAATGTATGATAATAGGATGAAATGAAAATGAAATATGATTGAAGATCTCCCCCTCCAAATTGCATATACTGTGAGGACGTCCTATTCTTTGTTATCATTTCCTCATTAAATAAAAATGAAATCTACATTTACAACATATACCTATTTTTTCAGTAACATATATTGAACTTGAAGTATGAACCTCCCATCATTTACCATTTAAGAATTATAGCATTTTCCCATGTATGATTCAAATCAGCCTCTTGCTATCTACTAGACAAATATAAGTATCCTTCTAGCTTTACCTCACATGTGCTACTTTTTTATGATTGTAAAAATTCCCCTTTCGTTATGCAAATTCTTTTCTAATTAATGCGATTTGGTCGAAGTCTGGTAGAAACTGAGTAGCTTAGCAAACACCAAATTCTTATTTCGTTGTAAAAGTACTATATTAGTTAGACCAGAGTCTCCAAATTACCTACCATCATATATTTTTTACAGCCAATATTGGCGGAATAAACGTTGCAGCCCTGTCCAGTGGTGGCAAGTGTGTGGGCGCGTCACAAAACGTCGCTACCTGTGGCGGCATCATCGACGGTCAGCTGACGCCGAGACCAGGGCAGCTCGGCTGGCTGAGTTCGCAGGGCGTTGGCTCGTGGGTCCAGCTGAAGTTTGATGGGTACTACTTCATCAACCGGGCTAAGATCGCACAGTCTACATGGGTCACAGGTCAGATCAGGACAATGAGGCTGACGTTTGATGATGGGTCCTATGAAGATGTGAGTGCCCTACCTTACCTTGAAACATAGACTAGTCTCTCCCTTGCTTACTATCGTGACACGCCAAACCGCCCTTATGGCATGGTGCTCGTCTCCGTCCCCAGTAGTAACACCTTCTCCATTGGCTATACGTTAGTATTTGAATGCCAGTCTTAGTCCATTTTTATTTCAGCTCCCCAGGTCGACAGACTTGATTCACAGCTCTTGTGTGCTTTATATCATTGGTATTCGCTGGACTATTTCTTCCGGTGTTTATAGGTCGCTGGCCCTTCGCCCAACTTCACTCCTTCTTTGGCATGATATTGTCCATGATTCGAGAGGATTGCCAGTTTTTCAGGCTCTCCCTAACTAAAACTGATGATGAATGTTGCATGCTAGTTTTGTATCTTATGTGTGAGAGGAATTTGATGATCATATGCCATTGACAAAGTAGTTGGTAGTTGAAATAATGTCCTGTGTCACTGACACTCTCTGTGTGGATGGACGAACCACAGGTTGAACTCAGGCAGCGTGAAGGAAGCGACCTGTACGACGTGACCCAAGTTTACTACGACAACTTTATCTTCAACACGACCAAAACAGACTCTGTGAAGATGACTGTCCTCACCACGTATACAGAATCCACTAGCGGCTTCATTGAGGCTCAGTTCATTACAGCTTATCCTGAAGGTTAGGGCTTTTTTTAGAAACAAAAACTTGGACAAGAGATTGAACACATATGTCTCATTAGTATTTGTTTACATTTTACAGCCCTGGTACCCTCTTAAGCACTGTGCTTTTAAACGTAGTTTTAATGTCGTGGCCCTTTTTCGCTTCTAGTTCACAGAGATTCTTGTTGCCTTGAGGCTGTCCATCATCCATACATGACAGATATAGTAATTTAGTAAACCAGTTTATTTGACTCTTCGCCGGTAAGTTCTTCATTTAAGACGCGGTCGTGTCACGATGTACTTAGAATTGTTCAATGGTATCTACGGTGGAAAGAGTCAATTGGTTGTTTACTCACTGTTAGTGTAGATACAGAAATAAGAGCATGATAAGAGAGAACAGTTTCTGGAATGTAAAAAAATATCCTCTGTACTTACACACATTTACGTTTCAGACTTTGAATTGATACCGGCACTCGCCAGATTCCGGCAAAACTTCGACAGGAGGTCAAGAATGCCGGTACTCGCAGTAGCGTCTAACTTGTCTCTTGCCGACTGCGCCATCAGGTGTTTGGAAGAACCCACATTTTTCTGCCAGTCGTTTCAGTACGAGGCTGGTATAAGGCACTGCGAGATGTTTGGATGGGCGGCTCCTAAGGAAGGACTGAAAAGACTGGTGATGGATTCAAGTGTGTCGTATTTTGAGAGGAATTTCGAAAGTTAGTATTTGTGGAATTGTCATATTTATCATCGCATTTGATATTTTCATTTCAAATTGTTCTTATCGAAACTATTCTCTATACCCTGTCTTGCTCAGCGCAGAGAATTATCGTCTTTCATAACTTCTTTTTCAGTTCTAGAAAGGATTCCATTGATATTGTGCATTCTTTCCATTGTAAATCTATTTTCTTTTTTAAGCTTATTTCCTGTTCGAATGGACTCCAACACCACGCATGACTTGCTCGTGTATGTATGCGAACAGCGCCACACGTGTACCCCAGATAGGCCCATGTTTAGCACAGAATCCTCGAAATCACTGGCTGCACACTGCAGAGGGAACTCTTAGAAACGGAGAAACTTCGCAGTGTCTCGAACTTCTTCCAGACAACGCGGTTATCACGACAGCCTGTTCACCGATCAGAGAGTCTATATTGTTTGAAGTCATTGATGACGCCCTGAGCTGGAGGGTGTTGGGGAGAGAGGTCTGCTTTGACAACAGAGACGGTGTGGTAGAACTGGTGAACTGTTCCGATGTTCAGAATGTTTTGAGGAAACTAACGTTGCACGAGGTAACTGAGTTGGTGACGATGTCTACACCATGTGACGCCAGAGAAGGTAAATCCATGTGGTAGTTTCTGTACCATTCCTGCATCCACTTTTGCATGGCTATTTGTGAGGGTTTGGCAGTGATTTGATTGAGATTTAGTGATGTGCCTAGTAATTGGTTGAACCGTCTATGCTTAGACATTTAGGTAAAACATTACGTAGTTCAAAATAAACCAAGCTGGAGGAATCTTTTTTCAGGCACTTTCAGTGACTGACGAAAGATAGTCTGAAACGTCTGAGCCTTCCACAATCTACCCTGTTGCTTGACCTGTCCTGTATTATGTGATGATACATTGTTAAACTTTTGATCGGTGATCTGGTTGATTGATTGATTCTTTCATTCTTTTATTGAATTTTTGATTGATTGGAAAATATGTTGCTTATGAAATCGTAGTGATACATTGCTTTCTTGGTCGATGATTTGATTGATTGAACATCATTTGCACATTTTCAGACCCAACAACAAATGTAACGATGATGTTGGTAGAAGAAGTTGGGCCTGGCGCAGTGTCAGCACATTGGAACGTATCAGACATGCCGGAGTACGCCTGTGAATCAAGGTAGGTCCACACCACGCGTCATGCCTTGTAGACCTCACAAGCATTGCCGTTCCAAAAACACCAGAATTTGTCAGGTTTGTGACAGGGTAGTGACAGCAAAATCCTAGGATCATGTGATACCCTCGATCAATGACAATGGGAGTCGTAGCCGCCATACTGACATGTGACGTCATGGGTCGGCCTTCTTGAAGCCTACCAGTTGATCCATCTAGACCAATCATAGAACCTCAGTAACACTGTGTCAGAACTACAGGTATGTTCATGTTGTGCTCAAAACGAATGAGATAAAGGGACGTTTTAGCAAGCAAATATCAATTGGTAACTGTTTGACGTGTTTTCTGCAGTACTGTGCTAGTTGCTCAGACAAACCTTAGGACCGGTTTGACGACGAGCTGGAATGTTTCTTGGGACACGGATATTTTCAACTTCACCAGTCTTGAGCTCGAAGTCTCGTACCTGTTGGAGGTATACCTCATGACACCAAGAAGCCACATCTACCTGTCTTACTCAAGAACAATAATGCTACGAGGTAGGGCCTTGTCAGCGCGATCATCTTCCACTTTTAGTTAGCTAATGTTAGTCATATCGTATTAACAGCAATATGTCTGTTATTGTTTCTTAGACACAAAGAAGACGTTTCATTTTATCAAGCTTTCAAATTTTGCCAACACCATTGTGTTCTCGTTCATTCATGTTCTTATAAATAAGTTGCTTTCAAGTCGGTAATCTAAGACAACGTCGTCTCATGAGTATGATCTTGCCATGTACTCGATTTATATGGTACTCATAGCGTATAAAACGTATATAAATTTTGGTTTAATATGATGACAATATCTAATTACAATAATTGACAACGTTTTTCACCTTTGTAAAAACTAAATGTATTATTTTTGGCGTGTTTGTTTGTGTTTTTGGATATTCTTAATCTATATGCATTGTAATGATATTTGAACATTCCAGGAAACGACGTGCAGATTCACAATTTAACGGTCTCTATGGTGACAGATGAAGGATTTTACGTCACCTGGAACGTCACTTCATCTCTAGTTATCGGGTATCGGTTTACATATCATCTAACTGGCAACGATGACATTGACCAGCTGTTCGTGCACCATCCTCAAGCGCATTTGCGGGACCTCCTACCAGGGGTTGAATACAACGTGTCCGTAAGAGCCATCACTACAGTATTTGAGGGTAGCGCCAGCAGTCTCCAACAATACACTGGTAGGTAGAGAAAACGTATGTCAAGCAAGTTAGAAGACGTAGTAGAAATAGATTTAGAACACGCTTATGAAGGTTAGACATCCAGACAAGAGATACGACAAGTACTGGATGCTGCCAGTAACGTATGACAGCTTCCAAAATTTATCACGCCGCTTGAGTAACTTTTATTCTGCTTACATTTTTAATATTTGTTATTTCACTTCTTACTTATTGACGTATTTCATTTTTCCCCATTCTTCAGCCATTGTTTTGAGCTGTTTACCCTTAGCCCTTGTGCAATTACAATATAGTTTTAGCTTTTGAATTAGGAATTGTGGAATGGTGTTAAGTAGCTAAGATCTGTCATATATTAAGTTGGGTGACTTAATTTGCTACGACTTGTTAGAGACACAAGTCACGACTGAAGTCAATGCTAAACTTCAGTCAGCCTTATCAACTTGGTTCTTGGTAATGATTTAGGAAAAACATGCGACGGCGAACTATATACATGTAACTATGACCTCTCAGTATTTTTAAATTACATTTTTTTACTTCTTGTCACAGTTGTGGACTCCCCGCGTGATTTCCGTGCCGTTACTGTGACGGACCGATCCGCTATTCTGGTCTGGGCGGCGCCTGATGGCGAGGTGGTGGCGTACCTGCTGGAGCTCATACCGGTCCTTAGTCCATCAGAGGCAGCAAACACTTCCCTGAGCAACAGCCTAACAACAGCGGATCTAACCGGGCTAGCCCCGCTCCAGCCTTACGTCACCAGGCTCTACGCCGTTGGTCACGCGGGCGTTAGCGGTGGTGTGTCTGTTCCGTGGATAACAGGTTAGAACCTTAATGAGAAAAATGAATTGCTTCTAGACAGAAAAGTGTCGTTAAAATAATCTACCATCCACTCTAAGACGTTGTCATGAAAATGTACCGTACGAATAGCGTACATGTTACACTTACTGTATAGAAAGGTTTAGTAATACGTCACATGTCACATATCATATCAGTTATAATTATTCTCTTACAAATCATGATATGTAACGTCAAACAATCCCACAATGGATAAAAAAAATCAACATAAATGTAGATGAACAATAAGACCATGTTAGCATAATAGTTCAGCTGTGTTGGTAAATCATGGGGAAATAAAGATTTTACTTAACCAAAACAGAAAAATAGTTAGGACTTAAAAGACAAATTTTCGACTGACTCCATCAGCTTTATTTCATTGAGTTGACTCGTCTGCTGCAGATTTGTCCCATATATTTTACTAGTCTACAAGCAGACCCTACGGTGCCTTGGAAACAATATCAAAGCTGGCAAAGGAGTATAGCCGGCCAAAGGGAGATAGCCGGCTAAGGGAGTCAAACGGGCACCTGGTGCCTTGCCAGCTTTGATACTATTTCTAAGGCACCGTAGGGTCTGCTTGGAGACTAATATTTTACCTGTGTTGGCTGGGTAAATTTAGTTGCTCTATGATAAGATAATCTATTCTTCACGCAACCCAGACGCGGCTTCTGAGCGGCAAACATCAAGGACAATAATGACTTCGGGCGTTTCATCTACAGCACCTACTAGTAAGTGTGTCCAGTCATTTCTCTTCCTGCCATTGTAGTTTTGCAGCAATCTTGGCAATGTTCGCAAAGTTCTCTTTCAGGTAGCCAATGATTTTGCATGTTGTTTTATATGGCGACATGTTTGCAACCAGAGCTCCTCCCTCGTACCTTCAAAAACGATTGTTTTGTCAATAACTATGGAAAGTATGTCGTGACTTGTTATGCTCAATTTATGTCTTATGAAGTTGATATACATTCTTCAGCCCATGTAGTGAAAGATATAACATGAGATCATCACCTGCGTCAATATGTGCGAACTAACAATTTGAACAATTTTTTTTCCTAGTTGCTACTTCAGCATCCACACCAGCTCGATCTACAACAGAGAACGTCGTGCCAGATACAACGGATGACATTTCGGAAGGTACGATTTTGTATATATACTCTGAGTCAGAGGTATAGTTGAGTCAGAATTAAGACAATACATGTATAAGGTTAACGACAGCAAAGTAGTGCCAACGTTTCACCGTTTCACTCTCGTTAGTCCTCACTTAAACTTTTCTGACACAGTAACTTTCATTCCTATCCAGGCCAAGGAGGAATTCAGGAAAGTGATCTCGACAACGAGGAGGTAAGTGAGGACGGGTTTGGAGGTTTTGGACCGCCACCGAGTGATGAATCGTGGGACTCCGAAAACCCCAAACAGGACTCTGAAGTCAGCAGCAGTTCGGATGCTGAGACTGACGGTTAGTTTCCGGTTTACTGATTGTTGCACTGATAAGATCGGCATGTCATGGGTACCTGAGCAAACTGTAATGTCAGTGGAAGTCATATCAACACTTGACTAAATCAAGAAAGTTCCAGAGATACACAAGCACGCCCAAATAACGCCATAATCATCGAGACGTTTCGTTTTTAGATCAACACCAACCAGATGCAGACCAGACTCCTTCTGACGACGTTGCTGACGACGTGGACACGAGTCAGGTAATATACACATAATGAGTGAAGAAAAAAAGCTGTACTGGAGCTCCGCTAGGCAAATTCCTGGTTGTGCAGCTCATCATATAAAATCAAGCTGGGGAAGATCTCAAGAAAGTTGATCGATTGTGATGCTACTTGTAATCAAGCATTCTTTGGCTTCTATAATTGATACGCCCAACGGTCGAACGACTCGCGTTAGATTTTGCGTGCTGCTTGTGTCACCATTTGTTGTCCAGACGGTAGCATAGCAAAGAGAATCACTAGATTTTGGTGAGTGGTACAGAGCATGACATCATGCTGTCAATACCAATACAGTATCTGTTGGGATTGTACAAATTAACAGGTTTAAACGTTTCTACCATACTTAAAGTTCATACATGGCTTCACTTTACTTTTTTTGTTTTTGTTTTTCAGTATATACACTCGGGTATGTACCAATATCCCCACATATAATACAAAAACAACCCTGTTTTGAATAAGTTTTTCTGTTCTGCGGTGTCCAGATTTTCCCACCGTTGATGGTCGAAGGTCTCGCCATCCCCGCCATTGATATCGTGGATGTCAATAACATCGCGGCAACGGATCCAGCGGCACTTGTACAAGCACTAGCCAGAGAAACGCGGCCGGTAAGCATAACAAAGGCCACAAGTGGCTGTACCATTATTGTTGAATATCAACTGCAACTATACAAAACACTGCCTACTAGAATAAAGCAACTATGACTAGTCGACTAATGTGTGCGTTTGTCACAATAGGATTTTGATGACGATTCTGTCATTGCTGAGAGTGATGGCAATACATTGAGCGACAAGGTGGGTGAATGCCGAGATTGTTTTCTAATCTGTGTTGGTTTTGTTTGTGATATGTAGTTGTCGAGTTTGAGTGGCTTGCACACTTGACGTTATCCAGCATTACGCCAAATCATGTTGTAATCTCATACTCATAGTTCGTAAACTTTCCAACTGCAATTCAAGCAAATCAATCATGAAGGTTTGTAAATTCCCTTTAATTACATGTTCTTTGTTTATTCACATATCAATGTATTACTTATATTGATTTGCATCCTTTATTTGATTATGTGCATCAGACCTGCAAAGACGCCTTTGATATACTAACTAGAGTTCCACGAACACATACCTTTGCCAAATAACAAGGTTTGTTATGTAGAATGATGTCTGTAGACAAATGCGTTACTCATTTCATTTTCTTTATAATCATATGCTTGGAGTTGGTTTATAAAATTTCAACATTGATTATGCAAATTAGATCCCAAGTTACCATTAATCGATATCAAATTGTATCAAGTATTACTTAAGCTATCAGCATACCAAAAATCATGATGATCCTTTGATCCATTCTTGACTTATTCTCTTTCAGTCTTTAATAAAATACACCCCTTACTCTCTTCCCTCTTTCTCAGTTACATATGTGACAACTTTGATGAAAGTACTATAATGAAATGCAGTGGGTTTTTGTACTTTTCCTAATTGATTATGCAAATTATCTGTTGATTTGCATAATTGGTATCTCATTATGTAGGTCTTCACTTACGCTACCTAAATACCAAAAAACATGATGATCCGTCAACATGTTCATATTTTCTCATTAATAATGCAAATGAGGTCATCATTTGCATAATTGATATCTATAGCCATTTCTCTCCTTCCCAGCTACATATGTGACAAGTTTGAAAGTCCTATCATGGAATGCTGTGGATTTATAAATTTTCCTAATTAATTATGCAAATGAGCTGTTGATGTGCATAATTAGTATCTCATTATGTAAGTCATCACTCATTCTATCTACATACCAAAAATCATGACGATCCGTCAACATGTTGTAGAGTTATTTCGTCCAAAGTTGAGTTTCTGCTGCAGTACCTTAGCAAGCCGCTAGGGGGTCCATTATCAAACTTGACCTTCGTTTCCCGATCCCTACCCACCTACCAAATATCATCAGGATCCATCCCAGGCTTCTCGAGTTATGCTGTTAACACACACACAGACACACAAACACATCCAAAACCTAACCTTAGCCATTCTGGCAAAGGTAAAATTGTCGCAGTGGTTTTAGTCTATTGTCCAGGTTTGTGCGGCAACCCCTCAGCTCTAAAACCATAACTCCACAAATGTGCATTTTAGTTGTATGAAACTGTTCAGAAGTCACCCTCAAGCTTAAAGCATCGAGAAACAAGTACCATTTCCACCACCCTGTCACAATTGCAAGGGGGTAGGCACTACTTCTAAATTTGCACAAAGCCCACCATACCACATATTTATCTAGAAAATTTTATATAATATTCCCTGGAGAATCCCTTCTTTACTTTTTTGTAGACAGTCAATGAAAACATGTCTGTATATATATATATCTTTCAACCACATTTTCAACAATGTACATTATGTACTTATTGTCTAACTGTGAATTCAGACATCCATAGAAAAAAGTAACCGATATCGTTTCAAATTTCCCTTACGCCTTGTAACCTGAATTCCTTACAGCTGTTCATCAGTTCATATTCAATTTGATGACAGAGTGATAACACGCCTACTCACAATAGGGGATGTGTTAAAAAGTCCGAATGTTTGAAGTGTAGCCACAACTTGACTGTACATTAAATATATGTAAGTCAATTGGGAACAATGTCCCAAGCTCTGCTCTACTACCTCATGTTCCTTGTATCTCTATGTACACCCAAAAGATTTTCCACAAAATCACCTCGGTGTAATTTCTGCTGGGCAATTGTCTTCTGAATTAGCTCTGCCCCAAATCTCACAACCATATGATATAAAAGGTAAGATACATGTTCTACATAGTTCAAGCTGACTCTTTGGAGACAGACTTGAATGCATGAAGGCTTTGAGACTGAAAATGGCTTTTAAAAGACTACTGCAAGGACAGCTCAAATTGAGACCATGTAGTGAAAAGAGAGATGACAGTGTACCTTGACCTCTCAAACTCAAAGGAAGGAGAAGAATACAGACTAAGACCATTGTTATGTACATAAGCCCATCATTTTGGCTTGCCAAGTTGATCATATGGCCTAAGGGTCAACTAACACATTTGCAAGGTCTGACCTTTACACCTCTGAAATATCAGGTTGCTCACAGTACTGACTGATCATAGGCCAGTCCATTATTCATGGACCAGGAACCCCTCAACTGTGCTGACAGCTGCTAAGGTGGAGTGGGGTTGTACTGACAGAAGTTTTCGACAAGAATGCCCCTGCTATCCCTACACTAGCCACTAGGGGGCCCAAACTTATGTCACTAACTCCTGAGCACAACAGCTATCTAACACCCGAAACTCGTGGCCATACCATGTTCAGAAGATGGAAAAACACACCCGGAAGTTGCGCTGCAGTACCAAGGGAAGCCGCTAGGGGGCCCATTATCGAACTCCCCCTTCGTTTCCCAGACCCCTACCCACCCACCAAATACCAGCTGCATCCGTCAAAGTCTTCTTGAGTTATGCTGTCCGCAGACAAAAGTTTGCAATTAAACCGGCGCCTGCACTTCCATGAAAGCCGCTAGGGGGCCCAAACTCGCAGCAATCACTCCCTGCTTTAAGGGCTCCCTAACGCTCAAAAATCACGACCGCAGCATGTCCGGAATGCGAGATATCAAGCATGCAGGTCCTGCTGCAGTACCTTAGCAAGCCGCTAGGAGGCCCATTATCGAACTCGACCTTCGTCTTCCACACCCCTACCCACCCACCAAATATCAGCTGCATCCATCGAAGTCCTCTCGAGTTATGCTGCTCACAAACGGGGAGAATCACACCACCAAACCGAAAACATAACCTTAGCCATTCTGGCAAAGGTAACAACTGCATCGGAGCGTTTGGGCACAACAAACGCTGCCACCGTCCTTGTCCAGTTAGGTGAAGCTGTCATTAAAGCGTGTAAAGACAAATCACCGGAAGTAAAGGTTCGTTTTTGTCTGTCAACGAGTAACTAAAATCCTATAGCTACAAGTGTTTAGCGTTGGCTTTTACGATCGTCACTTAATTCTAGTGGAAGATTTGAATATTCAAGAAAGCCTTCAGTTAACCCGAAATATGTGATGTATACTTATGAGTGCCCCAATGCGACAATGCAATACATGGCAGCCCAGGCAGCTGAACTGATCTTTAACCATAATTTTTTGCTTCTAAAGCTTACCTACATCACTGTTCTGGACAACCTGAACGATGACCTTGCGAGAAAAACAGTGACGACGGAAGACGTGACACGCATCAGTACAGGTAAGATGATATCCTGGTCCAAGATGAACTTTTTGCAAGATGCCACACAATGATAATTGATTACAGTTGGGGCACGTTTTCGGTCCTGTGTTGAAGGATGTATGTTGTTGTTTTGATTACAGAGTTTGGACAAGTCCATTTTTACAGCAAAACAAAAACCTAAGACCACTTAGCATCCACTGTCACCACTTCTGTATACAGCCCTGTACCCATGTGCCCTAACCTGATTTGATTGTGATTCAGACATGTTACGATCCGTTGGACACGTCTTCCATGAAGCACTTGGTCAGGCAGACGACGATTCAATTACGAATGATGACTTTTTGTTGTCACCTGAGGAGAGAGAAGCTCGTAGACGGCGAATGAAAGAAGAACGCGACCAAATGGTATATTAATTTTTTTTTTCGTATTTGTTTGCTGTAATGTTTTTTGATGATTTATTTATTTATGATGTTGTACCTTCCATCTTGCGAGTACAGTATACCATTTTTTTATTTCCATTGGATTTTTTTGTAATGTTTGAAACTGAACTGTCACGATCAAAATTGCTGTTCATGATTATCTACATTATTTACGTCTATGCCAACATTCTGATATCATTGGCAGAAACGAAGCGTTGTTGCACGAGGCCGTAAGATTCTGAACGATATGGCCGAACTTCTGAGAAGAGAGTTGACACCAGGTGGCCCAGCAATACGCATCGACCTCGACAACCTCAGCCTGCAAGTACAGAAAATCCGTGGAAAGGATCTGGCAGATGATCGACTGAACGGCACAGGCGTGAACATTGCATTTCCCTCTGCTGAAAAACTGTTCAAAGGCTTTGTGCCCAGGTTTATTGACGCTAAGGTATGTGGCAACGTTCTTCATACGTTGAACACTGAGGTCTTGTTACACAACTGAGCACATTCCACGCTTGTGGACTGCCGCTTATGTGGACAACATAGTGCCAAATGATATGATGGGTAACAAATAGTATTATTATGTGCTTCAAATTTGTCATTTTTATTTGAAAACCTTTCCAAGCGGAAAACCCATCAGAATGACACTGAAGTGACATCTACACTATGAAGACATTTGGTAGACTTTGATGGAAGGCTTTGTAGATTTCCTTCATACTCGATTCAACGTTGAAAGTCTTTTCTTTTACATTGTCTATTCTGAGTGAACGATTAGGTTCCTGTGTTCAACGTCTCCTGCTTTCTACCTAGCTCATTAGTTACCATGACAACCCTTTCACGTGGGGAAACAACGCAACCATCATCAACTCTCGTGTCCACGACATCTCTCTGATACCATCGACCATGTCCCCCGGGGAAATAAAAGACACAGAAGAGGATATCCTGATCACCATCGCCAACAATGGAGCGGACTCTCCCAGCGGATTGTTTCATGAAGTAGATTCCACCGGCAATGGGAGCGTGGTGCACCATGTTTTCAACATCTCAGACGTAGACGATGCTTTCGTTGTCCACGTTACTGCACTAAACAGGAGTTCCAGAATATCCGTGTTTGGGAGAGGAGGAGGCTTGGCTCATAGTAAAAACTGTGAAGTATGTTTGAACTTGCAGGACTGGAAACCGACTGCCTCCCATCATGGCGCTCCTGAGTCTCGGTCTGTCATGTTTTTCGTGTCGGGAAAGAATCATACCGGGAGATACTACGTCGGGGTAGAAGTTGCTGGTGAGAAACCCTTCTTTTTCTACAACGTAAATCAAGCCTAGCAGATCCATGGGATAGATTGAGGTAGTATCGACCGAAATAAGCGTGTGTGACAATTTCCATCATACATGAAATAAGTTCATTTTCTTGGAATGGTTTGCATTGAACATTGTAAAAAATAGGATAATTGAGCGAGAAGGTCAGAGTACAACACATTGATCTATTAAAGACTGAGGCTGGTTAAATGTCAACTTGTACAGGTTTCACTGTATATACAAATATGTTTTATGACATTCTCATCACAACGTCTATCTAGGTGTGGACGATGTCTACCAAGATGCAGTCGATGACGGCGTACTTCTTGTGGACCCAGCTGATCAGTCCGGTTTAAGCCTGAAGGGGACCCAGTTCTACAGCCTGAAGGTGCTGCGTCTGAGCTGTCGTTATTGGGCGGAGGACACAGAGAGCTGGCTTCCCAAGGGATGCAAGGTAGGATTTGATCTATTTTCCATTGTTATTTGTGTCATGTTGGTCAAGCAACGTTTCTGATGCTTTGGTAATCAAGAAGCCAAGTATGAAGACATATCTAATTTTGCCGCGCCGCACTACGTTTGTAACAGTTGTTGTGTTGATGAGCATCCACAATTATCACCTGTAACAGTTGAGTACACAAGACGCAAGCACATAGGTATCACAAAGAAGAGATTTTATATCCTGACACCAATGTGAAGGTAAAGATTTCTGAGTAGTTAGCATGGCCTGGACAGTTCGTTAGAACGGGTCGAAAATCGGTTGGGAAAATTATTTTTCCATTACACCTATGTCGTCTCGACAGGTACACCCTACGTCCACAGTCACTGAGACTGTCTGCGCCTGTAATCACATGACAGCATTCGGGGCTGGCTTCGTCACTGCGCCAAACACGATTGACCTGACCACCGTGTTTGACAAGTTCGCGGACATAGGGAACAACGCAGGGGTCTTCGCCACCGTGCTGACGACATTAGCTCTGTACTTTGTCGGGGTCATCTTTCTAAGGAGAGTGGACAATGCTGGGATAAAGAAGGTAAGATTATGAAGAAAAAAATCCTCTGAAAGAGAACAGAACAGATATTCCAATTTCATCCAACTGATATACAATTTCGTGACAAAATGATATAGCATGTAATACACAAAAGCAAATACATGTGCATTAGTCAACCATCGAAGTGGCGTGATCTGATCCTCCAAGCCTGATGTGAATGTAACCACCACTTATTTATCGCAATGATAGACGTGGATTAAAGTCCTTCTAAATAGTTGTCTTTTCTTTGGCAGTTGATTGTCCATAGTCTACCGGACAACCGCTCCGCGGACACATACTATTACAAGATCACAGTGTACACCAGTCATGGCAGAAGGTCTGGAACCAAGTCCAACGTGGCGTTCTCATTGTTTGGAGACATTGGGAGTACTGGAGTTAGGGTGTTCAAGCAAGGCCCGGAGGTAAAGATTCAACATAACGTCCACATTGCTATGTTGTTTGTTGATTATATTGTTTGACCCTAGCTAGACGTGGTTGCTAAGACATTTTTCTTGATTTACATCACATGGAACGGTCTTTTTTTTCCTTGTTATTGACCACGGAGCGAATGAGGTACTAAGGTCACAATATCTCAAGATGACAAAGAAATATGTGGAAGAATTACACAGTAGTGACGCCATCTCTAAGCTTTGTGTGTACCCTGACATTCTGCGTATCATTCGATAATTGAGCATGTTTGAACGGCCTTGAATTATATTACAGTAAATTCAAGGCCATAAGGCGTTGTCCAAAGTCCACAAGCTTGTTTGAAACCAACCATTTACACCCTAAAGCGTTTACCATTATCTACCTTAGACCTTCCAGGCTGGTGGCGTGGATATCTTCTTGATGGCTGTTGAAGAAAGTCTAGGTGACCTTCATCGCCTTCAGATCTGGCACGACAACCAAGGCGGCGACGACAGGGCCTGGAAGCTGGATAAAGTCATCGTGCGGGATCTGCAATCAGGCGATATGTGAGTACAATTGAGATATGATTCATGAGTGCAGTTTTCAACAACGTTTACGGATTGCATTATCTGCACGTACAAATTAGAAATAATGAAAATCAATTATGTTTACCTGTTCAGTCCATGTAAAGTTCAAGTACAAGTGATCACCTCAACACTCAATGTGATCATGTTTTTCGTGACCCCTTAGTTAATATTTCCCATTGACACAAGAATTATGAATCACGCCCTAGATGACCACCTGTCCATATAGACCAGATCTTATCGGTCCCTGGGTGGTCGTTTACAACAGTTTTGACGTACGTTGAATTCAAAGATTTTTGTTTTGTTTTTAATATACAGAAACAGTTTTCTCTGTAACCAATGGCTGTCACTGGACCACGGGGACGGTAGAATCAACCGGATTCTTTCTGCTTCAACAGAGCAGGATCTGTCGTCCTTCCACCTTTTCACTACAAAGGCAGCCGGCGATTTTAGAAATGAGCACATCTGGCTCTCCACCTTATACTGTCCAAGTGGAAGCCATTTTAGTAAGGTCCAACGTCTCTCATGTGGACTGTGTATTATCTACACCACTATGATTGCCAACGCCATGTGGTACAAAACGGAAGACAACTTGGAGCAGACGACAGTGGTGAATCTTGGGATTATTTCCTTCACCCTCCATGAGTTGTACGTCAGCACGATGACGTCATTGTGTGTCCTCCCGGTAAACGTGTTCCTCATCCAGCTCTTCAACCGGTGCAAAGAAAAGAAGCAACCGGCCAAGAATTCAGTGTATGCTGCAGAGAAAGAAGACGCCAGATCTTTGCTATTGAAAACTCAATCGTCCTCCCAATTTCTTCCCCATGGATTTGTGTACGTGGCCTGGTCAGTCCTGGTCCTTACCTGCTGCGTATCGGCGTTCTTCACCATTCTTTACAGCCTGGAGTGGGGACCTGAGAAGGCAAACGCATGGCTGAAGACATTCTTGATGTCCTTCGTCCAAGATGTCTTTGTAGTTCAGCCAGTCAAGGTAAGAGCTGTAATGTGGATTTTTAAGGGGGTCTGAAGGGAACCAATTAATAGGAGGAAGTCATGCGTTTTCATCTGTCCATCTGTCCATCTGTCCAAATTCTTTTGACGCCACACACTTCAATTGTTACTATTAGTCAGAGAATCATGTTCACGGCAGGCTTCATCACATATACGCTACTATCGTCTTTGCTCTCCCCGCAGATACTGGCTCTCTCTGCCCTGGTGTCGTTTGTCTGTAAGAAAGCCGCGGTGGTATCGACGCGGGATGACTTCGTCAGACAACACATTGACGTGGAGGATTCCAGTTCGTCAGAAGGCGGCCTGTTTGCCTGGCTATCTCGCCGTGCCACCATGAGAGGTTTGTAACACTTTGTAGTATCAGAATCCGTGGGTGCAAAGTCCTGCCAGCTCAGAGGCTGTTAATTGATGTTCAAAACACAATCTAGTAGAATCACTTTTTACTCTATTAGACTCATGTTTTTACCCGATTAGTCCATCAATGTACTTGTAGACATGTCAGCGTTGTGTAAACGCCATGGAAGTATGTGCACTTAAAAGGTACTTCGGCCATCATCGATTTGTGTTCTGGCATTGTTTTAATCTAGCAATGAGATAGATGCTGAAAGCATGGCATCAGAACTACCTGCAATTTTGGTTTGTTCATATCTGTGTCGAGCTATTCAATATCAACACTGAAGTGAATATGGGGATGACTTTGGCTAAAATCTGTGTACATCTTCCTTTTCACTAGTGGCTAAACAGCAGCTACATATGGCTCTTTCGAAGCATCACAAGTCGGATGCAGAATCACAGAAAGAGCGAAAGAAGAAGGAAGAGACAAGAAAACAAACAGACAATGTGATACAAGAGGTTGTCGGCTTCTTCCTGATCGTGATGCTGCTGCTCGTGGTGGCTAATGGAAGTACAAACGTTTACTCGCACCACGCCTACAACACGCTGGGAGACATCTTTCAAACGGACTTTGATCAGGTCAGATTCTATGATTCCCTTATTTCTATCATAAGGCACATATATATTATGTATATATATATATATGTAATACCCACTTAAGCCTGCATAAGTCTCCCCCCCCCCCCACACACATAATTCTACTATGTGTCTGCGTGGATACTTTTTCCAAGATAAAACTCTTACAATAGCTATTTGTTCACAGATCCAGACGGCGGATGACTATTGGTCGTGGACGCGCGATGTCCTTGTTCCGGGTCTTTTCCAGGAACAACATTACAACGGTGATAAAGTCGGTTGGAGACGTAAGCTTTTCGTCAGTGACGCCGTTTCGTACAGGATCGGAGCTGCACGCTTCAAGCAGATACGAGTTAAATCCAGTAAGCATTCATCTTTAGTAGAACGTGATTAAATTAATTGCAGTATGCTGGATGCATTAGTGTTCCGTTCTGTCGGTGTAAAGGTACATTCATCACGTCAGCGTGGTCTGATGACTGCTCTGTAAAGTGATATTTCAGAAACCAAAGTTAAATATTGAAAAGAAATAATTACGCTGAATAGGTACAAAGCCCTTTTATCTTTTTTCATTGATTTTTTCTCAAACCATATTTTTTTGCAAAGAACGTATATGAATATATAGATGTAAAGCTTATTGTCTTCTTCTACGCACTTCAAGGATCCTGTGGCTTTCACCAGCGCTACACCAGCCTGTTCTTGAACCAGGAATGCAACAGCGGGAACTCCTTCTCAGACGGGGAAAAGCGAGACTTTTTACCCGGATGGAGACTCCTCTCCTCCTCCAATTTGTCCGAAGATTTCCATGAGCAATCCCCCTGGACCTACCAGATCCCCGACTCTGGTGGCGAGCTGTCCGTGATGGCAGACATTGCCACGTACGGCTCGGGAGGTTATGTTGCTGGAGTAGGCGGCAACAAAGATGCCGCCCTCGCTGTCATCGCTGACCTGAAGGAAGCCGACTGGATTGACCGCTATACACGCACTGTCGTCGTGGAGTTCACGGTTTATAACGCCAACATCAACTTCTTCAGCACGATGTCGTACACGGTGGAGTTCCTCAACATGGGAGGGGCGGTGCCGTCCCGTTCTATCCGGACCTACCGCTTACATCGGTTCGTGGGCCCAGCTGGGTATATAATCCTGGCTCTGCACATCCTTTACGTGGCGTGTTTCCTGTACACGCTGTACAGAGAAGCAAAACTGATGAAGGAACAGGGGAAAAGTTACTACCAACAACCGTGGAACCTTCTCGAGATTGTCAACATCCTGATTTCTTTCAGCGCTTTTGCCGTGTTCGCTGTAGACTACATTACATCAAGGAATACCCTGGACAAGCTACTTCATCATCATGGTAATAACTTTTAGTGTGTACAATTAATTTGCTTTAGTGATGAATCATGACATTGGACATCAAAATATATGACATGAGACAGCTTTAAGAAACCCTCGTAAATAGTTGGCAAAATAATTGAAATTAGTATTCTTTTGTTCACAACCCATCTCTAATGACAAATTTACACAAAGTTAGCAACGATAAAAACCGTTCATTATACGCCGATGAAGACGACGTCGTTGACACGTCTGCTCAAGAATAAAGGAGGGTTGTGTAAAGAAGACGATGTTCAGCTTTCAATAACGTTGATTAAATTATTTCAATTACATGCAATTACCTTTTCTTGCCCCCTTTCTTTAGAGTCGTCGAAGTTCATCAGCTCCGATATTGCTTCCTTCTAGAACCAGGTGTTTGTTTAGACAGTGGCTGTGTAGAGAAGACTTTGTTCAACTTTTAAAAAGTTGATTACAAATATTGTACATTTCATGATGCAATTCTTATCTTTTCTTACTCCCTTTCTTATAGAGTCGTCGAAGTACATCAGCTTCGATCTTGCTTTCTTCTGGAACCAGGCGTTTGTTTGGACAGTGGCCACCGTCGCCTTCATCAACATCTTAAAGTTTCTTCGCCTCCTTCGCTTCAACCCGCTCATGTCCGTCTTGATGACGTCATTACGGCACATGTTACCAGAGGTCGCAGGCTTTGCCGTCTACTTCAGCTTCCTGTTTATGTCATTCGTGCAGCTGGGACACTTGGTGTTCGGACTGAAAATACAGGTGTGGACAGGTTATTACCGTTTTTTGTTCCCGTTTTCTTGGGAACGGTATTTTTATCATCAGTGACACTTGGCATATGTCTACATCCTTTAACGTTCTAACGTAAGGATCAAAATTAGGACAGTACAGCGTGCCCGGTAACTTACTAATGTATATCATTTCCCCTGTATTGTATTTATTAGGCAGACAAAGCAAATGAATAAGATAGTGCATAAAGCACAAAGATAAAAAAAGTGTCGATGTCAAAAGACACAAAGTAAGTCAACCATTAGTCTGATCATGGAGGGAAGGAAGAACATTCGCAAGACTCTTGATGAGTGAAATGCCTTTTACAGGAATACTCCACGATTGTCGCATCAGGAAAGAGTCTCTTCCTCTGTTCACTGGGGAGTTTCAATTTTGATGAAATTCTAAGCACCAGTAGAATCATCGGGCCCTTGTTCCTGTACGCCTATCTGTGCATCGTCTTCATCATCATCATCAACATCCTGGTGGCCATCATCAATGATGCACTTGTGGTCATGAGAGGGTTCACGCCGCCTCAGAAACATAGGGAGATTCTGGACGAGTTGTGGAGGAGGCTTGCCAACTTCCTTGGTCTGGCAAACTCTGCAAGTCGGGGTAAGTCAAGCCTCCACTCAGAAGTAGAAGTCAGCATTTAGACTAGAGTATTGAAATGTTATATTGTTGTTCATTATCTGTTTGGCTTTTTATTGTTACTGGCAATCAACCTTAGGGCAGGAATTGCAATTAACTGTGATAATTTAATACAACACCAAGGTGGTTAAGACGCTCATCCTAGTGTGTCCATATTAGCTCATGAAATGCATATTTGGATGCAGATAAAGTCGTCGTCACAATGTATAATTCCTACTTGTGATGTAAATTCGTAGGTGTCTATTTGTCTCCCCCTGACGCGATGACGATGTTTTACAGAGAATGACATGCTGTCATCGGAAAGACTGGATGATCGTTTGACTCGACTGGACCTTCTTACACGGGCCATGAAGGAGAGACAAGTCGCAGAGAATGTGATGCGAAGCTACTATCATGCTTTTGAATTACCTAGAAAATGACGTTGTCATTGGTCAAATGATGTCATGTTATTTTAGAAATCATGCGATCTCCAAGAATGGTGTAGCAGGCTGAGGTCATTTTATCAACCATTCTAAATATAAAGTCTGGTAGATAGAGATCAAGGTCGAGCGTTGTTATGACGTAGCAAGCTTTCGCAAGCGTAATGCCGACCTTTGCTTGCGGCAGATCTGACGTTAACAATACTGCAGGTGTTGTCTGGCATGATGAGACTATACAATGTCAAGTAATGAGAGTAATATCTACGTGTATATATTGTAGCGGCCTTTAGTATCGACTGTACAGGTTTATTATAATAGTGGGAATAATATGAAATATGAAAGATATACCAACGCTATACCAAGACGTTTAGACTGTATGAGTAGATTTGGTAACAAGCGTCTAAGTCATAGTAACAAGCGTTTAACTTGTAGATATACAGTCTAAACAGGTTGGGTTTGACTTCTTTTAAAAAAATAGCCAATACTTACTAGTAGTTGGGTAACCTTGGATGATAGTACAGCCAGACAAATAAGTAAAGACCCATTTATCACCATGTCGTTAAGGTCTCATTGATGATTTTCTTCTTCCCATAGACTTCTATATTATAATTCGTGGTTTAAATGGGCGAGTTCATAATGAAGCTACGTGAAATGTAAGCAGATTTTTCATTCTATGTCGAGCACATTTACCCTATATCGTGGGAAAAAATTGCCAACGTCAACTATACGTAGGAACTTTATTTTATAGCAATTACAAACTACGATTAGTCAATCCCCACAAAAGGCACTTTTTCGCTGCGAGTGTACAACCGCACCACTCAGAACCCTGGACTGTGTACCTCCGACTTAGCGCGCGGCTGCAAAACTTTACCTGCTAATTTCTTCAGTTACAAACGAGCTTTCACCAATCTAACTTTTGAGATCAGTTCCGCTGGCTAAAAGGGAATTTCTCACCGCTAAAAACACGCGTCCATGCAGCCGTTTACTTTTTGGCTCGGATCTCTTTTAGGTACCCGATTACTAGTAATACATCAATGAGACCTTAAGTACAAACCCCACTCTCACGATGTCTCAAGGGAATGTACTACTTGGAAAAGGAACATTGAGGAAGTTTATTTGCAAGTTCGTGCCCGAGGGCTAATTGCAAGTACATGTACATGATATACACATAGTGACAATGGACAGCCATAAATAATATTCTAATCTAATACTAGTGTTGGCTATTTCTAAACAGGTTGGGTTTGACTTCTTTTTTGGAAGCAGAGGGAGACGAAAAGCCCCACATTTTCTAGAATTTGTGGGTTCTGCGATTTCAAGAGAAAAGTAGCTTTCTGTTCGTCTGTCAATGTGGGGAAGTTGGGAAAATACTTTGTGACTCCTCTAAACAGAGTGATTCTTTCGGTTTTGTTGAATGAACATTTGGAAATGAAGTGTGTCTCGTCTCCCACTGCTTTAGATGTACAATATTTACAAATTGCAGCCATTGTCGCCCAACTAGCCGTCAATATTTACAAAGGGCTGGCCTATGGGAGAGAAATACAGCATACATTTAATAACAGATCGAGTGCACTAGTACAAGGAAATTTGCACAAAGTAAAACAATATATACACATACTGTAAAAATAAAACTTGAGTAATAATTCTGTAAATAACATCAAACTTACTGAAAGTCAAAATCGACAAGAGACTTTTCTCTTTGATCCCGTTCGACGCGCCTAGCTTGTTTCTATGGCAACCGTTGCTAAGGCAGAAGACATTTCATTTTCTGACCTGAAATATGATATGACAATTATTTGGACATCTTGCACAGACGTATTAGCATCATGGGAACATTACACAGGTGCATAAGCATTAAAATATATATCACATTCGAATGAGCACTACTTATGCTATCGTCGTCCTGTCTTTATCCATTACTTACACTTTTCTCCACATAGGCGAAACTGGAACTTTTTGCGTTTTCGTCGGGTGTATTGTTTGAATTGACAGGTGAAAATCGACGAGAAGAATTTTTTTGATACAGAAATCATCATAAAGTTCGTCTCTCGGAGCTAGGGCGTGGAATTGTATGCATCATCGAACATCATCGGGTCATCGTACAACATTTCTCACTGCCCATTTATCTCACGACTCACGCAATAGCTGAGGTGGGTCCTCCTTATCCACCTGAGTGTGTTTTTCATCAATTTCCCAATCCATAAAGTTTCTACCTTGACACGGAGTGTGTTTCAGTCGGACAGACGACACATACAGGAAAACATCTTTCACGATGTGGCGGTTTTCCCGAACCGTGGGCATCTTGGTTCTGTTGGTCTGTTTTGGACATCCTTCTGAAGGGCGGACGTTACTTCCCTCAACCAGTGAGTAGTCTCTAACGGAAATTAAACAGCAATATGTGGATGCTAGTGGTGTGTTAGGGTGTAAGTTGTGAGTTTCAAGTCAATTCAGTTGAAGAGTTCTGCCTGTCTTTGAAGTTAATATCAAAATGAACGGATAAAAGTACATACTGCGATTTTGATCTCCACAAACAGGATCACCGACTCTACCAAATTGGAATTTCTGACCCTGACACACATAAAGCCACAATTTTCATTTGTTGTATACGTATCTTCAATGTATGTGTTGCAATATGTGTCTGGATGTACGGTGGAATTGGCCAAACGAGTTTTGCGTTTCATGCGTAGTTTTACGCGCTGAAAACTAAAGGCTGGCAGTGTGCAAAAGATGTGCATGTGTTTGTTCCATCACGTCTTCTCCTTTGTCCTGTTGTCAATGATTGCCAGATCAAATATGCCACGAATACGAGTTTATAAAAAATCTCTTAATATTCCATTGCCACGCCTTTATTTTGTATTGACATATTATAGTTTAGCGTTATTTTCTTTTTCTAGTCTGCCTAATGCAACCAATGCAAGAAGTATTCCTTTTCGTTGACACCATGTTTCTAAATATCAAATTCGGGAGAGTATCTATACAGTATGTTTTTTGTGTGTTTAGACACCATATTCAAAATTGAACCATCCAAGTCCTAATGTCACACAATAACAGAGGGCGTCACCCCATGTTCCTTTGTGTTTGCCCAGTGCTTTTTGGCAATTCTGGCAAAGCTCAATCTATCATCGACTGGCACACAAAGCGTGTTTTTTTGTGGAGAAACATCATCACCATTTATTCAAACCTTATTGTCAAATCGGGCATTGAAAAACATACGCTAGTCAGTCTATGAGTCGAATTTTAATGTAAGTTCATCTGTGACGGTAATTAACATTATGTTGCAAATTTAAACATTATATCCGTACACAAAATAAAGCGCTTACCAACAAGATTTAGATCAGTCCTCTGATCCTTATCAAGTTGAAATGGCTCAAAGCTCTTTATTTTGTGTACGGATATAAAGTTTAGAATTGCAACATGATATGAGCCGAATAAGACTTAGCTTGTATTACCTGTTGCCTCCAGTTGGGAACCTTGTACTTTAAACACTGCAATGTTAGACTTTTATTGTTGTAGGTTTCCTGTATGTGGACCCGGAAGTTTTTTTTTGTTTCAGACCAAAACAAAATTACGTCGACTTTTGTATTGTGTACATTCTGTCTGTCACACAGAGGGACAGGAGTGGATGTAAATTTGCAAATTAAGAAATATTCTTCTTCGCTTGGCTGATTTAATTTTGGAATACTCATCTTTTGCACTTGAATAATGTATGTTGTGATGGTCCATTTTTGCACAGTGGTTCTTTCGAAAATAATGTACGACCAAATAGATTTTACCAGGTTCTTTTATAATCTATTCCAGTGATATAAGATTGTGATGTCTTACTACATATACATTTACACGTACAATGCCTAATGCGTACTAGCATGTACTGGTTCAATTTCATCTCGCTTCTTAAAGACAGCTGTATGTGTACGGAAATCAAACAGTCTAAACAGTCCCCTGTATGCGTCCTTCCAGACCCTACTCAAGGCTACATTCGGAGAAAAGACCACGCCTGTCCCGGTGGGCTGTTCAACATTAGTTCCCATGGGAACACGAACCTGGCGACTTGTGCGCACCTCTGCACGGTGTCAGGATCGTGCGGGGCGTTTGTGCACGTGCCAGGCGACTCCGCCAGCTCATGTACGCTCACTAAAGCATGTCCGGCACCCGCCAACGTAACCGGGGCGGACCTGTACTTCAAGAGGCGTGAGTTTCACGGCGTTTGCTTTCTTGTGTAAAACACGTGTACTGCAATGAATCCATACACATTGCGTTTCTTTTTTTTACCATGCATTATTTATGTCTCATTCTCTTACTGGCATTCTCATGCTACTGATATTGATAACGATGTATACAGTTTTGACATTGATAACGATACATTTCTCTTCTACAATTGATAATACATTCATTTGGTACTGATGATCAACTTTTATCATGCTACTGATAACAATCCATTGTTCCGACATCTTTTTAATCAAAGAATCTAAGATAACTGAGAGTTCTGCTATTTTTAAGCTTATCCCTGGCCGTATAGCGACGACGAAGGTAAAGATGATTCTTTTATCTTCCGTTTCTTGAGATCAGAATCTACATAGGCATTGTTAAGATTTTAGGTTCGTCGGACAGTCCATTTAGTTTTATCAAATGATGCATCACTAGTACTACTTGTAGTAGGTGTGCATTCTAGAAGAGGCTGAATACTTTAATATACTTACATACAATGATGCCTCTACGTTATGAATCGAACATTTTAAACGCCAAACAGCAGTTACGCAAGCCACTGGGTGTGGTTTTGGACCGTTTCCAAAATCATATCCAGTTGCTTGAGTAACTGCTATTTGGCGTGTCTTATTACCTGGCTGTCTAACCTTCATTGAAGTGTATAAAAACTGTAAGAATGAAGTGAAGTTGTTTTGGCATAATGTTCTTCGTCTTTTTATTGACAGTGTGCAATGCCACCGCTCCTCTTTCATGGAACCACACAGAATCTGTAGAGTCTGTGTTCACGTGAGTAGGCCGCTATTCTAAAGTAATCTCCAAGCAGACTCACCGGTGGCATGGCAGTATCAAAAGAGCCAAACAGTATCCGGATCCAGTTAACGTTGTCACATTGGTAAACATGCTTGGAGATTATAGTGGACAATACAGCGAAAAAGTGGCTTAGGACCTTATAAATGTTACTTTACGGTAGTGTGACCAGTCGATCGAAAGCAATTGACAGCGTGTTTGAGTTGAAGTGAACAACAGTGTGACCTAGAACCCATGTTTAAATGTATGAGACATAATCTTTGTAGCTGGATGCCCGCTATGTTGATTGAAATTGTGCTTGATTTTAGCAGTAAATATTACATCAATAGTTTTAGTTTATTATGATTGTGACGGTATATTGACCTTGAAAATGTGACCTTGACAAATACCACCTGTTTCACTAGGGGGGTTGACATCATCTTTATTGACATATAAACGCAACACATTTAAAATCAACATACAAGATGAGTTTAAAAGACGAAGAAACCTAGGCCGACCCCTTAATCAGAATAATACCAATTCTGGAGGGCGCAAGGTAAAACATCAGGTGTGCATCCGACTTTTTGATACATATAGCATTGCACAACGTTACATAGCAATCTTAGAGTGTATTGCACTGTAGCTTTTACAAGAATATTGCACTTAGACAAGATATATTGCACTTAAACAGGATATATTGCACTTAAACAAGATATATTGCACTTAAACAAGTTAAAAGTCATCTGCTAGAGAATAACCCAGATGGGGACTGCCCAATGCTAAGAAATACTTTATAACTGAATATGTGTATAGGGTTGTACTATATCTGTTTGATAAAGAAAAATCTTTTATTAAGCATTAAATTTGGAATTTTTAAAAGTCAGTTTGAATAATTTAAAACAATTTAAAAAAATTCTAAGTATTTCTAAATAATTTTATAATTTTCTTAAATAATTTAGATAGGTTTAAACAGTTTTGAATTATTTCAATTTTTTTTCAAACAGTCTTAAATAATTTTAATAGATTCAAATAATTTTAAATAATTCTAAATTGCTTTAAATTATCTTGAATTAATTTCAATTATTTTCAATTATTTCATTTTAAATTTTGAATTTGAATAAATTTTGAATTCAATTTCTTTTCATATTTTCGCTTTTTAACTTTCGGCTTTAAGTTTTCAATTTTTAATCTTTAATCCCAAAAACATATTGTCGTTTTCTTCAGCATCGTCTGTCCTCCCGGCTGTGCGTCTATCGCAACACCAATCTATGGTGACGGGATGTACAGTGCGGTAAGTACATGAGTTCCAACTTATAATTAGTTTTCCATAGCAATTTATCTATATTAGGTCGTACCTCGACCGCAGTAACGTTCTATACGGGTGTTCTGGACCAGATGATTGTTGGGGTCAACCTTCTTGAGTTATCATGGTGGCTTCTACCGTTGTAACGCGGGCTTTATAGAATTATTCCAGGTGAATGAACCCATTCATGTTGAATGCATTCTTGTGGTCCTGTCCATGGTGATGAACCTGTTGCTGTAGTAACGCCCCCTTCCACTAGGTGATGTGACTGTTATACGACCACAGATTTGACAGATGAAGAGTCATTTTTGATGTTATGTGTGTTTTATTGTCTTTTAAATCACACGTTTACATCGAGCATCATACTTTACCAATGAAATCATGGCTCCCATAAATCCAATCCTGGTGGCTGTGATCACCGTCTAGTGTAATGGTGGAATTGGCCTATACAGTGTGGGGAAATACTTGAGATATGAAATAAAGATAAATGAGGGATTGTTTATCATGGCTTCACCATGCATGTGTTCAATAGGACAGATAATTTACTGATGCTGTCATGTTCGAAGTGTTCAGCTATTTCTCTCTCACACGCTTCAGACCTCGCCCGTGTGTAAAGCGGCTGTTCATCACGGCTGGATCAGAGACGAGCTGGGAGGAGCCGTGACCGTCAGGAAGTACCCCACTAACCTGGACGAAGACCCTCCCACCAGCACTCGCAACGGGGTCACTGCACTGTGGTGAGTTAACACACACAAAGTACTTGACGTTAGAAAAATATTTAACCCTTACGCTGCCAGCGCCCACAACATGCAACAAGGTCAGGGTTTGGCCACTGACCTCCTAACCGAAACCCGCGAACAAGACTGACGATCCTAACGTCCTGGTTCCCGCGCTACACGCGAGCAGTACTATCTTCCTTTGGGTGGGGGTGGGGGTGGGGGAGTGGGGGGGAGGGGGCATGAATATGGTTCTGGATTTGCAGCTTAAGGCCCCAATTATGCTATTAATTATAAAAATACAGACATAGACGTGTGTGTGTGTTTGTGTGTGTGTATGCCTCATCTTGCCATTATCGTGACCAACGGACAGTTTAAGTACCCTATGCACGCAACCTACTACATAAATTGTCTAAGCAATTACTACCTTCTTAAAATAGAAATAACCTGACAATGTTTTACTTGGTTTACGAAGGTACCAAGGACTCAATGAGACATCTTATCATTTTGTGCACGGTATGTTCCAAACTACTATTCTCCTTTGAGTATTTCTCATACACTTGTTGTGCGTTGATAAACTGGTTTTTAAGTATAGTTCTGAAAACTTTGTCCGAGCACTTGTTTTGATCAGGATATATACTACGGCGTAATGTAGTGTAAGTGTAAGGATGCCGTAGTCGACAGTGGCCCTACATCAGCTTAGAAATTGCCGGCAAAATCACCACTGTTATGCCAGTGACGAAGGGAATTTCTCAACGAACATTTAGGTTAAAAATCATCTTTATTACACACAAGATGAATACATACATGTAAATATTACAAGCTAAAAACCTAGGACAGCCCTTTGTCTAGATCTGTTCTCCAGGAGGGCGCAAGGTATTAAAAAGAAGTACAGTGACAAATTAAAATCGTTTAAAAACATTAACGTCGCATTTCATAACATTTTTGGCCCAGATACATCATAAAATTTTTTTTATGATGTATCTGGACCTATTTATCTTATTTTTGGCTTTTTAGTTAAGTAGTATGAGACCTATACTATAATTTCAAGCTTTTTGTTCAAACAGTGGTATTAAAAGAAACTTTAAACCTAAGTTTTTTTCGTTGTTCTTTCCTTGAAACAATGTAGCTGCTTATCGGAGATTTAACTACGCAGATTTGATTGATATATGGCAGATTTTGCTACTGAAGATGCCGGTTGGAGTCTACGTCAATCCATTAGGATGCTAGTACTATAGTAGTAGTAGTAGTGATGTGCGAGACTTCTCTCCGCTGAATGAGGACAGGGTATGGAAAAATATAAAGGACTGTTTTGACGTGACTCGTGACTGGAGGTGGTTGGCCAGGACAGGCTGGGTTAAGCTTCAACTCTGTAGAAATGGATGGGACTGTTTTCATGTTGCTTGTGACATTGAGAAGGTGGTTGCCCGACTAAGTTTAACAGCAGTAGGATTGTGTTAAGATTCTCTAAGCTGAAATATACCGTATGTACCGTTTGCAGGATGTGACTCAGTGATCACAGCGTCCAGCAGATCGCGGGAGTTTTACCCCAACAGCCCGTTCGACAAGGACAGCGAGTGTAAACTCCACATCATCGGCAATCCAGGCGGCATGATAGCCCCGAAGTTCAGCTTCAGCCTCTCCGGTGGCGACGAATTAGAGGTCAGTAGAGTGAACGCTTCCATATGTATACATGTGTTTGTACCTTCGCCAAGACGGATATTTTACGAGGGGCGTTCAATAAGTAATAACTCTGACCCGTTTCCTATAGCAGGAGATTAATGAAACTTGGCACAGTTATTAGTCTTTCTCGTCATAGGAACCACCCAGAGTTATGCGTTTCTGCCATTGTTTGATGCAGCTCTGGACACCGGTTTTGTAGGACACCCCAGGTTGGTCCTCCAGCAGATGCCTCATCAATGGCAGAAGAGGGACGACTAGGTCTGGGAGCTGTTTCCACAGACTTCCGGCCATGTTTTAATTCAGTGCCGGCGTTTTACAAGGTCATATGATGGGGCATCATCACCATAAGTTTCTTCCATTTCATCAAAAGTCTCCTTTGGTGTGTGTCCTTTCAAATACAAAAACCGGATCACTGCGCGACACTCAACTAGCTCCATTTCACACCTGGTCCATTTCACACCTGACTCAGTTCAAACACCAGTAAATCTTAAACTACAATTAGTTCAGAGCTGTTTTTTTTGCAACATGACACATAGAGATATGAATCATTACACATGCAAAATTTCATCTAGATCAAACAACTGGAAGTGGGTCAGAGTTATTACTTATTGAATGCCCCTCTTAGGTGCCATTTGTGTGCTAGTGTGTCTGTTTGTGGACAGTATACTTCTGCCTGATGTTTGATAGGTGGGTAGTAAGTAAAGGCACTCGTCGGTCTCGCAGGACCATGAGTAGTACTAATTCTACACAATGCACATATTGTTTGTTTTTACGTTTTGAGCGTCTCTGTTCTGATGCAAGTCTCTGCTTTGCTTCCCCCCGTTTCAGTCCCTCCTTGACTTCCTGTCTCCAAAGAGTTCTGTTTGCTGCAAGTGACTCCCATGTGTTGATGCTCATGTCAAGGGCCTTTAAGTCCCGTTTGATAACATCCTTAAAACGTAGGTGGGGACGGCCACGTGTTCTTGTCCCAGTAGCCAGTTCACTGTACAATAAATCCTTTGGAATCCTCCCATCTGGCATACGGCACACATGCCCAATCCAGCGAAGTCTTCGCTGCGTCAGCAGTGTGTACATACTAGGAATATTAGCACGTGTGAGTACATCTACATTGGTGACATAATCACTCCACTTGATATGAAGGATTCTACGCAAGCAACGCATGTGAAATGTGTTGAGTTTCCTTTCCTGACTTGTGTATAGGGACCATGTTTCGCTGCCATAAAGCAGAACACTGAGAACACACGCCCTATAAACAGCAATCTTTGTGTGAATTGTGAGTTTCTGATTTCCCCAGACTCTCTTTTGTAGTCTGGCAAAAGTAGTTGCTGCTCGTCCTATTTTACAATTTATTTCAGCTTCCAGGGAGAGGTTGTCTGTCACAGTGGACCCTAGGTAAGTAAACTTGGGAACTACTTCTAACTCATAATTGTTGATGGTGACTGCTGGGGGGTGATCCACTCCCTGGCACATCACTTGTGTTTTCTTTATACTTATGGTCAAGCTGAAGTCCTGACAGGCAGCAGAGAATTTGTCCAACAGTGTTTGTAGTTTGTTCACAGAGTGAGCTGCCAGTGCAGCATCATCTGCAAATAGAAGATCTCTGATAAGTACTTCACGGATTTTGGTTTTGGCTTTAAGTCTGGCCAAGTTGAAAAGTTTCCCATCTGATCTGGTATGGAGGTAAACTCCTTCGGCTGAAGAGCCGAAAGCATGTTTCAGCATGAGAAAATGCCGAACAAGGTAGGGGCCAATACGCAACCCTGCTTTACCCCGCTGCGGATGTCAAAAGCTTCAGAGGACGATCCATCATACTGGACGATTCCTTTCATACCTGTGTGAAAGGACTGGATCATTCTGAGACGTTTTGGAGGGCATCCGATCTTGGCAAGTGTTTTGAATAGGCCATCTCTGCTGACAAGATCAAAAGCTTTTGTTAGATCTATGAACGCAATATAAAGGGGTTGTCTCTGTTCTCTGCATTTTTCTTGTAACTGTCGGAGGGAGAATATCATGTCAATGGTGGAACGCTCCGACCTGAAGCCGCATTGGGACTCCGGATACACTCTGTCAGCAAGTCGCTGCAGCCGACCTAGGACCACCCGTGCAAAGATTTCCCCCACAATACTGAGTAACGAAATTCCGCGATAATTATTACAATCGCTTCTATCTCCTTTATTTTTGTATAATGTGACAATGTTTGAGTCTTTCATGTCCTGTGGTATCTCTCCCTCCTCCCAGCATTGACACAGTATGTCATGCAGTTCAGGCAGCAGTACACCTTTAGCATTCTTGATGACCTCAGGAGGTATTCCATCCATACCAGGTGCTTTACCTGAGCGCAGGCTGTCGACAGCTTTGCTCATCTCTTCCAATGTTGGTACTGTATCCAGTTCCCACAGAACAGACAGAGTCTCGATGTTGTCCAGTGCTGTCTCATTTATGGTATTTTCCCTTGCATACAGCTCTGAGTAATGTTCTAGCCACCTTTCCATCTGCTTCCCTCTGTCGGTAATTGTTTCACCAGACAGAGACTTTAGAGGTGCAGAGCCATTTTGTGTCGGTCCAATGGCTTTCTTAATCCCCTCGTACATACCACGGATGTTGCCTGTTTCGGCTGATGACTGAATGCTTTTGCAGAGATCAAGCCAGAATTTGTTTGCGCACTGTCGAGCCATGCGCTGGACTTTGCTCCTGGCAGTTCTCAGGACTTGCAAGGTTAGCTGACTGGGTGAGCGTTTATGCTCCAGAAGTGCAGTACGCTTTTCTTCAATGACCACATTCAGTTCACTTGCATACTCCTCAAACCAATCTTGGGTCTTTCCCTGCTTTCTTCCAAAGACACCTAATGCTGTGCGGTGGAGTGTGTCTCTGAGGTAACTCCACCTCTGCTCAGCGTTTTCGCTCGCAGGTTTCTTGAGGAGAGCGGCTTCTAGAGCCTCTGTAAATTCCTCTACTTTCTCTGGAATCTGTGTTTTCCTGGCATCTATACGGATTTTACCAGGTGGTTTGGAGCGATGGATCTTTTTTGGTGTAAGTCTGATTGTACAGCAAACCAGGGAGTGGTCAGTGTCACAGTCAGCACTGTGATAGGAGCGGGTGAGTAAGACATCGCTTAAGTGACAGCGTCTCACAATAACCAGGTCTAGTTGGTGCCAATGTTTGGAGCGCGGGTGGCGCCAGGATACCTTGTGCTGTGGTTTTGTGTTGAAGAAGGAGTTTGTAATGCACAGATTATTGATAGTGCAGAACTCGAGCAGACGTTGCCCATTGTCATTTATGTTGCCAACACCAAATTTTCCGAGGCAATTCGGCCAGGAGTCATAATCAGCACCCACGCGGGCATTGAAGTCGCCCAGTAATAGGAGCTTTTCCTGCTTGGGTATACCTTGAATGGTAGTCTGGAGTTGGCAGTAGAACTCATCATTAGTTTCTTCTTGTGAACACAGTGTTGGAGCATACACACTCACAAGGTTCAAGGGCCCATTTTCTGTGAGAAGCCGGAGTGTGAGAATTCGCTCTGTACCCTTCTCTCTCGGTTCAATTGAGTCTAATAGAGAGTTCTTGATGGCAAAACCTACACCATGCTGTCTGGTTTCGTGTGAAGCTTTCCCCTGCCAGATGAATGTGTAGTCGCAAGGTCCCTGAGTCTGCCAGACGGGTTTCTTGTAGAGTGGCAATGTCTACATTAAGTCTCAGGAGTTCATTGTTAATCACAGCTGTTTTTCTAGCGTCACTTATTTCCTGGAGATCATCAGACAGTCCTGGAGTCATTGTTCGCACATTCCAACAACCAATTCTGAGAGTTTGTTTCTTTCCTTTGGTCTTGGGTACAATGGGTACAGTTCGTCTTTCAGGCTCTTGAAGCCCTAAGCCCAGCGCACCCTTCAAGGCAGACGGACTGTGGCGGGGCAACACCCTACTGGCTGGGGGCTGCCCAGCTTAAGGCGGGCGGTAGCTGCCCAATGAGACGCGATGATCTCTCCCACCGACGGAAGCAGCCCCTGGCACCCTACTCTACGCCAATCGAGTAGAAGGTTTATAACCGGTATCTGCTACTCCCCGTGTTGTAATGCCGCTACAGTACGTATGGCATGGAGTGGCCTCTCCAGGATACATTGTACATAGTCAATTTCAATATTACATACATACACATACAATAAGTACAAGGACGTAGAGGGTAGTACTAGCCTGGGAATAGAAGAGATGTTTGGGGGACAGGCTGTTTCCCACGCAGCAAGTCCCCCCTCTCCACTCCACTGGTGTGGTCCAACGGAACGGCAAGCCGATACAGTTGGGCACCAGTGAAGTCGCAGGACTGTGGCGGGCGGGGTCGTCCTCACCCCGTACAGTGCTAGACTGTCCACTGCCCACGCACACACCCATGGTCAGGGAAACCCAACCAGCAGGACAAACTGAGGGCATTGGTGGGGACAGGGTCCACCGCTCCTCAGTCCCACTGGAGGTAAAGGTAATTTTTGTGTGCGGGCCGCCATGGCCTCCCTTTGTGAATAGAGCCACACACACCCTAAAGGGAACCCCCTCTATTCGGCCCCTAAAGGGAAACCCCACTCTTTTCAGGACGTGCAGTCCCTTTTTCAGGACGTGCAATGTCCCTGCCAGAGGGGCAAAGGTAATTTGCTGTGTGTGGGCCAAACTGTTGAATGGCCTCCCTTTGGTACATATTTTAGCATGTTTTGATAGCTCGGTGTTCCAATAGGAGGGAGCAACAGGCAGTACAACATGCGCATTTCTCTGGCACATAGCACAAGCCCAGCTTCAACAGTGAGTGAAGTCAGGCATACAAAACAGAAGTGATAGGTGGGTAGTGGTTGGGAAAACGAAGGTCAAGTTTCATAATGATTCCTTTAGCGGCTTTCTAAGGTACTGCAGCAGACAAATCTATTTATTATTAGGATTCTCCATATTCGATGACAATATATGGAGGGTATGGCGAAACAGGTGACAATGAACACATTTTCAAAGCCGCCATACACACACATGTTCGCACATGTCACGGCGGGGTTATACCGCCCCTTACGGGGTGACATACCCTTTCGTGTGGCTGATACGGTATGGAGTGTGATTTGAGCCGGGTGATTTGAAGTGAATCACCAACTCCAGACAGAAGTGTTTGCTCCATCTCCCACCGCACCATCGCACGTGTGGGGGTTCTTTAACGTGCATAGGGTGTGACTCTCCCCATACACGGGACCTCCATTTAACGTCCAATCCGAGGGACGGCCCTAGCCGAAGCTAGGTACTGATTTTCACTTGAGTATAGTGAGGAAAGTCGTGTAAAGTGCCTTTCCCAAGGGCACAAGATCGGTGACGCGCAGGCAGATTCGAACCCGCAACCTCTCGGTCACGAGGCACGAATGCTGCCACTGCGCCACGCGGTCCCACGATATCAATCGTGGATACATATGGCTCGTCTCTTTAGTCGTATAGGGAGGATTAACATAACAGGTGAACAGAATGCAAACTTTAGAGCTCATAAAATAATCAAGTGAACACATTTCTTCTATCTCGATGCCTAGATCTAATCTTCTTCATCTTCTTTTGACGCGTCATGATTCTTATATGAAATGTTTCTGTAAGGTCAACTGCGGTCCGAACAAGAAGTACTTTGTGGGTAAATATACCAACACCAGTGTGGCCAACATGGAATTCGGAATACTGGACGTTCACGAGGCGTTCTTTGACCTGACCACCGGATCTCAGGACACAGGACAGTACCTTAAGGTCACCTGGGATACCTGGGACGTTAGACGTACGTCATCATTTGCTATTGTCTTCCTGAGGCTTAGTGTAGTGAGGGTTCCTGGTCAGTGACCTGTAATAATTGAATAAACATTGTTATTAAGTTGAAATCTCATCATTCCTGAAAGTGTGTATTAGTTGCTGATCCTTGGCTTTCTTCTTCATCAATAAATGGCTGTATGATCTTACATATGGGATTTGAGGCCAATGATTAGTCAACATTGTATAAGTGCAATATTAACACATAGATGTATGGCGAAATCGGGTAACTCTTTATTTTGATTTGATTGTTGTTTGACGTTTTATACATTTCTCGTGTGAAGAGGCCTTCACATATAAATGCTTGAAGACTCCGTCATACTGTGGATTTGTGGAAAATGTCATGTGTCACTGATTTCTGCAGCGCACTGTCCGTTCGGGTGGCGAGCGTGGGGAGACTCCTGCTACTATTTCGGAAGGTCTGATGTTCCGTACGAAACAGCAGTTTCAGCTTGTCACAACATGGCAGGTCAGTGGAGAGCGGCTATGTAGAATTTTTTTTTATTCAGGGAAGGTCATGTTGAGAACCATTCATCTAAAATCTTGACATACTGTCATAATCGAGAGTACAAAACGTCTATTACAGCAGATATTGATATGGGAAATATTAAATTCTGGGATTTGGTTCCCTGTCACACCATGTTCACCGCGTATTTACTTCAAGCAACGACCCTAGCGTACCGACTTGCAGTTCGTCATTTTGTCTGCGTCAGCCAATCAGTAGTCCCCTTTTGTAGTTGGAGGGGAAGTCACCAGCCAATCACATTGCCTCTTAACAGCATGCGGCGACGTGATTGGCTAGCAACATTCCTCCAATAACTGGGGGCCGGGATTATCCGATTACGTAGGGATAAAGACGACTCAGAGGTCGGTGAACACGAGACGTTGCTTGAGAGTGGCGGGCCTTGCATGGAAAAACGGGCTTTGGAGAAACCGTTTCCCGTGAACACTAGGGGGTCGGTAATTGTGAGGGCTGTTTCAGCCCAAAGTCTGAAAAGCTTCTGTAATCTTCGATTCTGCATCAGCCAAGTTTATATACAAAGTTCGCAAGGGGAGGCCATTAACACACAGCAGGCTCTCCAGATATCATTAACGTGTTTCTGATTCTCCAGCTCACGTGGTTGAGATCAACAGCGAAGCTGAACAGGAGATTCTCCGCGTCATCACATCAGCCAAAGATGGTGACAAATACTGGGTCGGACTGCGCTACTCTCAGGTGAGTCTTAAACAACAGCTGCATGAACATGTTATCTGAATTCCTGAAGCTATCGGAAACAATTGTCGTAGTACTACATCTTTATTCTGTGTCCCTGGCGTCCACACTACAACTTCGCCCTTTGGGAATCAGAATCAATGCATAAACGCGAATATGCTTTAATAAAGATACACCTCTCCTTTGACTCAGATGAATGCTATCTACTTGTATGCAAGTACGTATTCAATCGACAATGTGAATTCTGTCCATGAAGCTAAGACCACGTCGTGGGCTAGGACGTATACCGTCCTTGATTGATGTGTAATTTGATTCTTTTGGTGACGTTTCTCCATCCAGTCTAACTCCTGGTACAACTGGTGGCACCAAGTTCCGCTGGCCGCGCAGTCGTCCTGGTGGTCTGACGGCACCAACAGAACGGCCGCGTTCGGCAGCGACACCTGTGTGATCATGGGCAGAACTGCAGGGTTCCAATGGACAACTCAGCACTGTGGTCTCGGGGCCCGGGTCGTTTGTGAAACCGATGGTTTGTTGTTGAAAAAAATTATTTCAAACCTGGATGCATGTTAGACATTGTCTTCGTGCTATCCATGCATGACATCATGCTTACAAAAATCGCTGATTGTTTGTTTGTTTGAACCTTTGTTTATTCACGAAAGCTCAAATCGGCCTGCAAGCTGCTTTTCATTCATGTCACGAGGGAAGAGGCAAGGGTCAGACAAAGTATATGCCAGAGAGACAATTTACAATACACTGGATACTTAACATACAACCAACATCACCTGCCAGTATCTTGTTAGCCGTCTGGATCTGAAGCAGTTTGGTTCCGCATTATACACAGTGTAGCAGCGACACCTAGCTGCAGTGCGAAGTAGAACCTGTCAGTACTGTCCATATACTCGAGTTTCGACATAAGATATACAGCATTTCATTTTATGTCATACCTGTGACGCGAAAACGTTCGATACGGGTGTTCCAGACCGGGTTCGAAAGGCGTATCACACAGGCATTCTTCTAGTAAATCGAACCATTTCGAACGGGCCGAATGCGGCACGGTTGGCAATTCGAATACCTAATTTGGACGTTGTAACATTGCTGTTGCAACACTTTTTGTTCGAGGGCACCAAATTTGTTCAACTTCTGGCACATTTCGCATCAAAACATGGGTTTTCTCAGGTGGAGTGATCCGACCCGCGATCGGACTGATACCTCGGGTGATGCGGAATACACCGTGTTGTATTCTATATGTATTCACCTGTCCTCAAGCAACCTAAAAGCGTTAAGGGGGGTAGGGCGAAAACGCTGTGACACCGGTCATTACTGCCCTGAAGAAGGTGATAGACGGATAACAAAACGTCATCATCATCATCATCACGGGCTAGTTGCCCGGACCAGGTTCACTCTGTTCTTCCAAACGTCTCTGTCCCTCATAGCATTCTCTAAGTCCTCAACCCGCAACCCCACATCACGAGCCAGTGATTATACAATGATTTCCAAACATAAAGCTCTAAACGGAGCAATCAGGGAGTTTTTTTTTCATTTCACAACAGGACGAATCTGTGGGACGTTTTTCAGCATCATCCACGCGGTTTACGCCGACGCCCGTCCCTGGGTGGAGCTGGATTTCGGTCGGGGACTCTACGTGGCAGCAATAGAGACCTCTGGCGACGTGACCACGAACTGCTACACCAAAGCGTACAGTCTGCAGTTCAGTGATGACGGGGTGGTCTACAATGATCATGGAAGCAGCTCTGAGCCATGTGCACGTGCTAAGGTTACTTTGATAATGACTTTTTAAATGCCCAAGGAAAAATATAACTTAATATGTAGATTATTTAAATGAACATACATTACATTGAATACCTTTAGGTATATGAATACATTTTATACACTCTGCAATCTTATACATAAAATTGTATTTTAGATATTGGGTATTTGTCATTAGCATACATGCATATTTTCACCGTACTACTAGTATTAGAACGCATGTAGCATACCATTGTCCAAACATCAGCACGACAATGAATACTTGTAACGTTAGTTCACCTTTATCCGCGGAGTAACCTATATCCGTTGTGTTGCCAAACAAATCCAGGGATATCAAGTCGATGGACGGTAGATTCCTATTGTACTATTTTTAAAATATTGCAGTTTGAAACCATCATCTGTCGACTTGATATACCTAAATACACTGTTTTTAAAAAGAACGGATAAAGGACACCCTACGGATAAAGATGAACCAGCGTCATCTTATCCGATATATCCCCAGCCTGATTCTTTGACCGTTGGGGCACCACAGAATATCTAGCCACCATCTTTTCCCACCCTTGTCGGTTTTCCGTTCTTCTTAATGTTTCACTCGATGAAACATACTTGCATGCATGCCCTTAGGATAGTCTCCAAGTAGACCCTACGGTGCCTTAGAGATGGTATCAAAGCTGGCCAAGGAGTAAAGCCGGCTCCGGTGCCCGTTGACGGTTTGACTCCCTTTGGTCGGCTATACTCTTTGGCCAGCTTTGATACTATCTCTAAGGCACCGTAAGGTCTGCTTGGAGACTACGTAGGATATCTAGAGCCAAGTGGTCTGATGGCCACCTGAATAATAAATGCTATCCTGTTGATTACATACTACTTCTCACTGTATGGGCACTCGGGCATGACGCACCCGCCATGATGCACGAGTCAGGGGTAGGAGGAACCCCTATATCCTTGGTCGGAAGTCCTCATAGGAGACGGATGCTCGAGTAGACGAGAGGGTGGAGAAGGAATTGCACATCCCTCCTTCAACATAAAAAGTTACGTGCAGGTCAGGCAAACAGGTGAATGCCTGTCTGCCTGCTCATCTGTCGAATCGACTGGAGAATCCCAAACGAAAACCGAAACTTCTCACTGTTCACGCGTGTTTCAGGTGTACCAGGCAAACTCTGACGCAGGAACAGTTGTCCGGACCTTCATACAGCCGCGCCTGTGGGCGGTGTCCCTGCGACTCATCCCCGTGGCCTGGTTCGGCCGCCCGGCGCTGACTGTGAGGGTTCTGGAGTGTCAGAACGCACTTATCGCCGCCAGGCGTGAGTATAAATCTTGTGTACTCTCGTCTGAAGGTAGTTAGATGACAATGACACTTCATTACAACTTCATGCCCAATATGGACTAAATGCGTTAAGTTAGATAACTATGAAAAGGGTAGTCCGAACAATTACAGAATGTTTCTCGGTTACAAGTTCGCGCACACACACACACACGCATGCACGCATACACACACACGCGCGCGCACACGTATGCGCATACAAACACGCCACATAAACACACTGACACACACACGGATTTACAAGTATATATTTTTGAACACCTCCTTCGTGTTTTCATTCATTTATTTATTCATTCATTCATTCATTCATCTATTTATCTATTCATTCATCCATCTATTCGTCTATTCACTCATCCATCTATCATTCATTCATTCACTCACTCATTCACTCATTCATTCATCAATTAATCCATCTATCCATTTATATATTCATTTATTTACAGACCCTGGTAATGTTTTGGGAGTGTTCAACATGGGACCTAAGTTGGCTTTTATCCCTGCCCATCATCACTGCACCAAGTTCCACAGCAGAATGGCGTCCCTTAGCGAGTTCCAGGCCGCGTTCCATGCCGGAATGACCGGCTCATGGATTGCGTGGCTGACCGACCAGACTGGCAGATACATCCTCGAGCGCCTTGGGACTCATTCAGCTTATCGCTATACCGGCATCATCAGCTGGGGAGTTATGTGGCGTTCAAGTCTGCATAACGTGTGGTGCATGCAGCCTTTGTCAGAAAGTAAGTTTAAGTGTAAGTGTAAGTGTAAGTATAAGTGTAATTTTCAGTATAAGTGTAGTTTTCAGTGTAAGCGTAAGTATAAGTATATGTGTAATTTTCAGTGTAATTTTCAGTGTAATTTTCAGTGCAATTTACAGTGTAATTCTCAGTGTAATTTTCAGTGTAAGTGTAAGTGTAATTTACAGTGTAATTGTAATTGTATGTAAGTGTAAGTGTAAGTGTAAGTGTAAGTGTAAGTGTAAGTGTAAGTGTAAGTGTATGTGTAAGAATAAGTTTAAGGGAATGGTCACACGTGTGCTTATATAAAAGTCCGTACGAGTTTAGTATTGATATTGACATTCATTTGGTTACTAGGTAAAGTTTTGGGACGGGGTACCCCTAGGTGTTTCCCACTGGAAGGTTTACGGCGCCTATTTGTTACCGGGTATCGGGTCTCATTTTAAGTCAGACTTAAATTCAACCCGGGCCCCGCCGAGCCAAAAAATACCCCTGAAACCGTAAGGAAGGTGCCCCACGGGACCACGTATCACGCCCGAAAGTGAAAAAAACGACCTGTGATCTTTTTCCAATTGGGACCTAAGACTCAAGCAGCTGCTAATATACTTTTATCACTCAGAGACAGTCTATATGTCTGCATTTGTGTGTAATTTGTTGAAGAGGACTTCCAGTTTTGATATCTCATGTTCTAGATATGCTGTGAACATAATTTTTAAGTTGTCGATAGCTTTCGAGGCAGAGAGTAAGTGCTGTAAGTTTTGGCCCCTGGTGTTTTCTTTCTAAATGCAATTGTAAGGGTCGATTTTGTTTCAAATTTCAAACGTACGAGAATAACTCTAGAAGGAGTTGCTGGATCGTCATGATTCTTTAATGTTTTATCGAAGGACTGGGATGCTCCACGCCCCTGGTCGCCAGACAGCCGTGTGCCTGGGATGACGTCACGCCTCACGAATGCGAGCTCCACGGGTGCTGCTGGGATCCGTACCCCGGGTATCCGGCTTGCTTCCGTAAAACAGGTCAGGAGATTATGTGTCTTTCATTTAGAGTTTGAAAGACTAGTGAAAATATGATGTTTAGAGATCTAGTATAACTTTACAATCTCAAGCCAGACAGGCCTTTTGTGTGATATCCAAGACATATTGGGGCAAAAGCAGTATCCGGTCGAAGTCTAAACAGTGCCTAAACTAAGTCCCGGTGGGCAGTTGGACACTGTTAAGTTTTGATACTGTCTTAATCATGTGGCACTGTTAATATAAGTTACTAACTTGAATGCAGTGCCACATTGTCCTCGTCTGTCCAAAAGCAAATAGAAGAAAAGAGACCTAGCATGGCGCCGATAAGAGGATGGTATATTTGCTCACAGACCACCCTTGCAGTCACTGTTCTTATTTTGTTCCGAATCAGCTGGCACAAACATCGCACTCGGGAAGAGGACACACCAGTCGACAACACTGGACGCGAATAGTCACTCCTGGCACGGCAACGACGGCGTCAGAACAGCGGATTGTTGCAACGACGCTTGCGTCAGAACAGCTGACGTTATTGGCCCAGGTGTGTGCAAAAACAACGTTTGGACCCGACAACTACACACAAGTTCTGCTCTGAAGGAGATTAAATCTGTTGAATAACGGTGAAACGCATAAAAACCTTGATCTCGAGTATTGTTCGTATTGTGCTTACGACTACGCATGAAAAATGTCGGCGCTGAACGCATGCGGACCTCATACGGACGTGTAAATATACGGACGAGTGATACGTGACTTTCTGTCTACTGCGAAAACGTCCTTCAGTGTATCACCTCAGACTATTAACTATTTACGTTCTAGTTAAATAACTTAAGCTGGTGTGTTACGCCGAAGGGTAGTCATACCGACTATTTGAATACAAAACTTCAACGTAATCTCCAAGCAGATCCTTCGGCAGCATGAAATAGTATCTTATAACGCTGGCAGAGTTGTGAAGATTTTATGAGTGTATATGCGACCTCGTCTGATTCACTTTGGCCAGCTTTGATACTATCTTATGGCGCCTATATGCTTGGAGGTTACTTCAACGATGCATTGATGTAAAAATGACATTTCTGATGACAGTCCTGTCGCCTGTGGTAGGTGTCAATGTCGCCTTCGGGAAGCCAGCATTTCAAACAAGCACCGGTTACATAATGCCTCCCCACCTTGCCGTGGACGGGGACACCAATAGCGACCATTACGCTGGTTCCTGTACACACACAGCGGGAGATGCTAATCCAACTTGGTGGGTGGATCTCGGCCAGTCGTACGTGGTGGATAGGTACGTTTATAGACACGTTCCTATATCAGTCATTATAACGTATGGCAACAATTACTAAACAACAGTACTACGAGGCTACATACAGATACTGAAACACAAAATATTATCGATAGCAATATAAGAGTTAAAAATGGAGATATATATTTTAGTGTGTCTGCCTGTGTGTCTGTGTTTTCAAATTTTTGTAGTCAGCATAATGCCATAACTCAAGAACCTCCGGATGGATTACAATGATACTTGGTATGTGGGTAGGTGTTTGGAAAACAAAGGTTAAGGTCGATTTCGGGGTGCCTGGTATGTGATCTTGGTGCTGCAGCAGAACTTATGTTTTTACATAATTTGACCTGGACGTACTATGGTCTTGATCTTTAGGTGAAATATAGCTTGAACATCGAACAGACAACGTGTAACAAACCAAAGTGTCATTACGCATGCTCTGTCTCCAATATCTACAGAGTCGTCATCTTCAACCGCCAGGATTGTTGCCCTGAACGACTCAACCCCTTCAACATCCACATCGGGGATTCCGACCAGGTCAGCACGAACCCACAGTGTGGAGGTGACCATCAAATCGCCCTGAACGAGCCGTTCATTTCCGTCTGTTGCCACGGAATGCGGGGGCGCTATGTCGGCGTCCGTGCGCCTGGACCCGTCCGAATACTCAGCCTGTGCGAAGTCCAAGTATTCCCCGCCGATGGTAGGTTTCTCTGTTTTTTTCTATGTGCTACATATATATGTATTGACGTTTTTTTTTACACGGAAATTGTAAAGGTTTAAAAAGGGCGCTTGTCATGCTATAGAATACGACTGCCGATTATGAGACGAAAAATTGCGTCGCCGACTCAACTAACTGGCTTAAACGAGTATTGACACTGCCCATTTGTGTGTCCGGTTACTTGTTTTTAAAGTGGCAACTGAGTCATCTATGGTTGCACATGTATTAAATTATTATCATTTTTTCAACAGCTTGTCAAATCACAGGCTACGTTCCTTTTAACGGAGCTTGCTACAAGAGCTTTACGGAGCAGAAGACACGTGACCAGGCTAAACAGACGTGTGCCGCAGACGGGGGGATGTTAGCCATGCCGAAGGACAATGCCACCAACACTTTTCTCGCTAATCTAACAGAAGTAGTAGCAGGTCGCTGGTTTGGGTTAGCTAAGAGCGATGGGCAGTGGATATTTGAGGACGGCCAACCCCTGACGTCGTCCGACTTCTCCAACTGGCGCAGTGCCGGTGGCGGCCAGGGCGGCTGTGCCGGATTTTATGGGACCGACTCCTCCTGGAAAGTAAGAGGCTGCAGCAATCTGAGGGGCTTGATATGTCAGATAGCTGAAGGTATGTGTCCTGTTCGTCCTATTAAAGATCATTGTGCCATGTTGATTTGATTATATGGATGGCATCCTCTGGGAATCCTGAAACTGATGCGAGCGTGCGGATTAAAAAAATTTGGCCCCCCAAAAGTTGCATTCATTATGAAATCTAAGTTAGCAAGATACAAAACACAGGGTTTATGAGGGGATACGTTTATCAATAGGCAGACGAGACCTGGGCAAGAGTGGATGTACAGAGTTGACGCCCTTAGTCTGCACTTATCTATTTCCACACGTTTCTCCACAGGGGACCACTGGTGGCATGTGGACTTAGACCGACACTGGGCCATCGACAGGGTGACTATTGTCAAACCAGTCTCCGTCGACCTCAACGCCTTCTTCATTTACATCGGAGACAACGGGCAGAACGTGTCAGCCAATCCCCAATGCGGGCAGAACCACAGCATCGCCGCCAACCAGTCGGAGGTGACCATTCCGTGCGGAGGCATGCGGGGTCGGTATGTGGGCATCCGTCTGACCCAGTTGGGAGAGCCGCGGCGGCTGGAGTTCAGCGAACTCGAGGTTTATCCCGTCTCAGACGAAGGTAACGCAAGTTTTTACCTTTATCCTCGGGGTAACCTTTGTCCGTTTTTAAAAACACATTAAGTTATGGGAAAATTATTATCGTATCAACTTGACCTTTCTGCTTCAGCCAATATCGGAGGAATAAACGTGGCAGCCCTGTCCAGTGGTGGCCAGTGTGTGGACGCGTCAGAAAGCGTCGCTACCTGTGGCGGCATCATCGACGGTCAGCTGACGCCGAGACCAGGGCAGCTCGGCTGGCTGAGTTCGCAGGGCGTTGGCTCGTGGGTTCAGCTGAAGTTTGATGGGTACTACTTCATCAACCGGGCTGAGATCGCACAGTCTACAGGGGTCACAGGCCAAATCAGGATGATTAGGTTGACGTTTGATGATGGGTCCTATGAAGACGTGAGTTCCTAACCTTACCTTAGACCCTTTAAAAATATTAATTAATTCTCCATTGCCTCTTTTCGTGACACGCCGGGCCGCTTGCCTAGTACTATTCTCGTCTCCCTCCCATTGCCAATCTCTGTCCAATTCTATTTCAGTTCCCCACTGAGGCCAACAGACTTGATTCTTAGCTTTCGTGTGCGTTTACCCTGGAATATTTCTGCAAGTGTAGGTCGTTGGCCCTACGCCTAGCTCCTTTGACATACTGCTGTCCAGGATACAGATAATTGCGTATAACGCTGGTTCCTAATAGCTAAAGGTGATGATGAATGTTGTGCGCTACTTTTATATCTGTATCTGTGAGAGGAATTGATGATCATATGGCATTGACAGTTGAAACAATTTCACATGTTGCTGGCATTCTCTTTGGATGTACGAACCACAGGTTGAACTCAGTCAGCGTGAAGGAAGCGACCAGTACGACGTGACCCAAGTTTACTACGACGTCTTCATCTTCAAGACGACCAAAACAGACTCCGTGAAGATGACTGTCCTCACCACGTATACAGCCTCCACTAGCGGCTTCATTGAGGCCCAGTTCATCACTGCTTATCCTGAAGGTGAGGGCGTTTCTTGAAAACAAAGATTCAGAAAAAAACTGAGGTTGAAACGAGATCTCTCATTAGTATTTTTGCATTTTGCCGCCTTAGCGGCAAAATGCTCTGAGGCCAGAGTAGTGGCCGTTGTGATGAACGGACCTGTTCTATTCATGCCAAACATTTGTATACCTTCTAAAACAGGCATTTCTTCAACATGGTCGCATTGGCGCAGTGGTAAAATTTACGCACTGTAAACTAATGCACCCGGTTCGAATCCGGGGAGGTATTTTTTTCACCTTTTTTTTTCTTTTTTACATCCATTAAAATACTAATTTTTACATCCATTAGGCCATACCAATTTAATTTGTTGGTTCTCGGAATCGCCGCTTCTATTTTTCCCAATTTCAAAAAAAATAAAAAATAAAAAAAAATCCCTGTAACGTTACGGTAACGTTAACGCAAGTTGCTGGACTTGAAACAAACTTTGGTTCAGTTGAAAATAAAAGAACTTCTGAAACTAGTACTGGACTTGCAAAATAACTATCACCTGCTTATGTTCTCCTTTATGTTGTAAATCATCGAAAACCACCCATAGATCGTTAAATTTGTGCTTGAAAAAGACGAAAATGTTGCAGTGGGACAAACAAAATGGCAGCTGCCATATTTGGAAATGGCTTGGCCAATGCTGCCATATTTGGAAATGGCTTGGCCAATGCTGCCATATTTGGAAATGGCTTCATTACTTTGGAATGAGTACACTAACGCCCTCAAGCGATTTTTATTCAAACTGCAGCTTTCACAAAGAGAATACACTGTCTATTCTTTGGGGTGAAATTAAGTCAATTTATTGTTCTTGTTGCTACATTAGACATTATACTTTGCTGAAAAAGTTTTTCAACCTTCTTAAAGGTTTTTAAAAGTTGTGTGTGTTGAAAAACTCTATGTTTTTGTCTTTATTACTAAGCATTATTACAGCAATGTTACTGTGAATACTTAAGCAAAACTGATTGCACATAATTTTCCATTTGTATTGCTAAAATTCCACGTAAAGTGTATGACAAAATGCAAATTTTGCATGTAAGTGTAACTGGATCTACCACACATACATGTATACACCAGATTACTATTATTATCATTATATACCATTGGTTCAAGTCTGGAATTACGAACCTGAAACTTTGGACCTGACTGAACCCAGAGTTGTTGCAAGTTTTTTTTTTCGCCCTGTCGCTTCAACTTTTTTCTGAAAAAATCCGAGAACCAACAAATTAAATTGGTATGGCCTTATTATACTAATGAACAATACTTTTGTACAGAACATTAAAACTCACCTTTGCACCTCTTCTACTGCATTTTTCCGCAGTTGGGATGTTTGAATGAACGAACCGTGAGACGTGCGATGCTCTGCGTATATGTTTCTTTCTAACTTTCCATAAAATGCCCATACAACATCTATATCACAGAATTACACAAGAACAAACTGATTTTCTCGAAAATAACTGCATACTGGATAACAAAAAGTTTCAGGAAACATATTCATTTTCATATTCCAGGACATAACTCAATTGCATATTTGTGAATCTCTCCATGCGCCCATATCAGGTTTTTTATTCTGTTCTATTTATATGACATTCTAATAACTAGAAAAAAAAAACATTCACACACGCAAACCTTGGCAAAATGCCATTTTTTTTAAAAGCACTTGTTTTACTTACCACTTGTGGGACTGATGATTATAAAAAAATATAAGTTATTGATTTATAAAAACATCTACGTTTCAGACTTTGAATTGATACCAGCCCTCGCCAGATTCCGGCAACATTTCGACAGGAGGTCCGGAATGCCGGTACTCACAGAAGCGTCTAATTTGTCTCTTGCTGACTGCGCCATCAGGTGTTTGGAAGAACCCACATTTTTCTGCCAGTCGTTTCAGTACGAGGCTGGTATAAGGCACTGCGAGATGTTTGGATGGGCGCCTCCTAAGAATGGACTGGGAAGATTGGTGATGGATTCAAGCGTCTCGTATTTTGAGAGGAATTTCGAAAGTTAGTATTTGTGGAAGTGTCATATTTCTTATTATACTTATTGAAAAAAATTCTCTATAACCTGTCTTGCTAAATGCAGAGAATTATCGTTTAGCATAACGCCTCTTTCAGCTCTAGATAGGATTCAATTGATATTGTCCATTCTTCCCATAGAAAATCTATTTTCTTATTTCCAGCTTATTTCCTGTTCGAATGGACTCCAACCCCGCGCATGACCTGCTCGTGTATGTACGCGAACAGCGCCACACGTGTACCCCAGATAGGCCCGTGTTTAGCGCAGAATCCTCGAAATCACTGGCTGCACACTGCAGAGGGAACTCTTCGAAACGGAGAAACTTCGCAGTGTCTCGAACTTCTTGCCGACAATGTAGTTATCACGGCAGCCTGCTCACCGATCAGAGAATCTATATTGTTTGAAGTCATTGATGACGCCCTGAGCTGGAGGGTGTTGGGGAGAGAGGTCTGCTTTGACAACAGAGACGGTGTGGTAGAACTGGTGAACTGTTCCGATGTTCAGAATGTTTTGTGGAAACTACCGTTACACGAGGTAACTGAGTTGGTGACGATGTCTACACCATGTGACGCCAGAGAAGGTAAATCCGTGTGGCCGGTTCTGTACCATTCCCGCATCCACTTTTGTATGGCTACTTGTAAGGAGTTGGTAGTGATTTTGTTGAGATGAATGGCGAATGACGAAATGTAATCTGAAATGTCTGAGCCGTCAACAATCAGCCCAGTTGCTTGACCTGTTCTGTATTATGTAGCAACACATTGTTTGACTTTTGTTCCATCATCTGGTTAATTGATTGTTTCATTCATTTATTGACTTATTGATTGATTGGTTGATTAATTGATTGGAGAATTATTTGCTTATGAAGTCACAGTAATACATTGCTTTCTTGGTCGATCATTTAATTGATTGAACATCATTTGCACATTTTCAGACCCGACAACAAATGTAACGAGGATCTTGGTAGAAGAAGTTGGGCCTGGCGCAGTGTCGGCACATTGGAACGTATCAGACATGCCGGAGTACGCCTGTGAATCAAGGTAGGTCCACACCACGCGTCATGCCCTGTAGACCTCACACGCATCGCCGTTCCAAAAACACCAGAATTTGTCAGGTTTGTGACAGGGTAGTGACAGCAAAATCTTAGGATCATGTGATACCCTCGATCAATGACAATGGGAGTCGTAGCCGCCATACTGACATGTGACGTCATGGGTCGGCCTTCTTGAAGCCTACCAGTTGATCCATCTAGACCAATCATAGAACCTCAGTAACACTGTGTAAGAACTACAGGTATGTTCATGTTGTGCTCAAAACGAATGAGATAAATGGATGTTTTAACAAGCAAATATCAATTGGTAACTGTTTGACGTGTTTTCCGCAGTACTGTGCTAGTTGCTCAGACAAACCTTAGGACCGGTTTGACGACGATCTGGAATGTTTCTTGGGACACGGGTTTTTTTAACTTCACCAATCTTGAGCTCGAAGTCTCGTACCTGTTGGAGGTATACCTCATGACACCAAGAAGCCACATCTACCTGTCTTACTCAGCAACAATAATGCTACGAGGTAGGGCCTTGTCAGCGCGAACATCTACCACTTTTAGTTAGCTAATGTTAGTCATATCGTATTAACAGCAATATGTTTGTTATTGTTTTTTAGACACAAAGAAGACGTTTCACTTTATCAAGCTTTCAAATTTTGCCAACACCATTGTGTTCTCGTTCATTCATGTCCTTATAAATAAGTTGCTTTCAAGTCGGTTATCTAAGACAACGTCGTCTCATGATTGTGATCTTGCCATGTACTCCATTTATAATATGGTACTTATAACGTATAAAACGTATATAAATTTTCGTTTAATATGATGATAATATCTAATTACAATAATTGACAACGTGTTTTACCCTTTTGAAAACTTATTGTATTATTTTTGGCGTGTCTGTTTGTGTTTTTGGATATTTTTAATCTATATGCATTGTAATGATATTTGAACATTCCAGGAAACGACGTGCAGATTCACAATTTAACGGTCTCTATGGTGACAGATGAAGGATTTTACGTCACCTGGAACGTCACTTCATCTCTAGTTATCGGGTATCGGTTTACATATCATCTAACTGGCAACGATGACATTGACGAGCTGTTCGTGCATTATCCACAAGTGCATTTGCGGGACCTTCTGCCAGGGGTTGAATACAACGTGTCCGTAAGAGCCATCACTACAGTATTTGAGGGTAGCGCCAGCAGTCTCCAACAATACACTGGTAGGTAAAGAAAACGTATGTCAAGCAAGTTAGAAGACGTAGTAGAAATAGATTTGGAACACCCTTATGAAGGTTAGACATCCAGACAAAAGATACGACAAGTACTGGATGCTGCCAGTAACGTATGACAGCTTCCAAAATTTATCACGCCGCTTGAGTAACTTTTATTCTGCTTACATTTTTAATATTTGTTATTTCACTTCTTACTTATTGACGTATTTCATTTTTCCCCATTCTTCAGCCATTGTTTTGAGCTGTTTACCTTTAGCCCTTGTGCAATTACAATATAGTTTTAGCTTTTGAATTAGGAATTGTGGAATGGTGTTAAGTCGCTAAGATCTGTCATATATTAAGTTGGGTGACTTAATTTGCTACGACTTGTTAGAGACACAAGTCACGACTGAAGTCAATGCTAAGCTTCAGTCAGCCTTATCAACTTGGTTCTTGGTAATGATTTAGGAAAAACATGCTACGGCGAACTAAACTCGGCACAAAAAGTTTGGAATATGAACTTTGGCTGATCATATTTCCGTTGTTTCTGCATCAATTTTAATGTGTTGTATATCAATAGAAAGCGTGTGTGATTTCCTTTTATATGGTATCAAACTCCTCATGATTTTGAATTCGTGAAAAGAGCACTAGGGTTACTTACGTCAGTGGGTCACGAAAAAAATGTGCCAAAATTTCAATTTTTGTGTTCAACTCTGTATCATCCTGCTTGTATGGTTGTGGGTGTCAAGGATTCAATCTATCCTTTTTTTCACGTAATCTTTGGTATACAGAACATCCAAGTTTATCTTGAACATTTGAGGAGAGTGTATGTGTATTTTGGGTGTTGGATGACCGATTCGAAGTGTGGATGCGGCAAGGAGAATGCCACGCTGACTGTCGCACGGATAGAGCGTAACAGCGCGTAGCGCTTGTTGTGGTGTATGTATGGCTGCCACAGGAAAAACAAGTTTCGCTATCATCCCAGACAAGACAACCCCAATGCTGTGAGATACAGGGACACCATTCTCCATTCAGTCGCAATGTCTTACCCCTTCAATATTGGGTCGAATGACATTCTGTAAGATTACACCGCCCGTCCACGCACACAGTCTGCATTGATCCTTGCTCTGTGTGACGGGCGTTGTAGTCTAACACATGCAGAATTGCATTTGGTCCCCCACACACGCTGACGAGGTATGACATTGCGACTGTATGGAGAATGGTGTCCCTGTATCTCACAGCATTGAGGTTGTCTTGTCTGGGATGAGGGTGAACCTCGTTTTTCCTGTGGCAGCCATACATACACCACACCATGACACTGCCTCCACGAAGCGCTACGCGCTGTTACGCTCTATCCGTGCGACAGTCAGCGTGGCATTCTCCTTGCCGCCTCCACACCTCGATTCGGTCATCAACAGCCAAAAGGGCACATATACTCTTATCAAATATTAAAGATGAACTTGGATGCTCTGTATACCAAAGATTACGTGAAAAAAGGATAAATTGATTCCTTGACACCCACACCCATACCAGCAGGATGATACAGAGTTGAACACAAAAATTGAAATTTGGGCATTTTTTTTTCGTGACCCACTGACGTAAGTGGCCCTGGTGCTCGTTTCTAGAATTTATAGCCATAAGGAGTTTGATACCATATAAAAGGAAATCACACACGCTTTCTATTGATATATAACACATTAAAATTGATGCAGAAACAACGGAAATATGATCAGCCAAAGTTGATATTCCAAACTTTTTGTGCCTAGTTTATATAACTATGACCTCTCAGTATTTTTAAATTACATTTTTTTTACTTCTTGTCACAGTTGTGGACTCCCCGCGTGATTTCCGTGCCGTTACCGTGACGGACCGATCCGCTATTCTGGTCTGGGCGGCGCCTGATGGCGAGGTTGTGGCGTACCTGCTGGAGCTCATACCGGTCCTTGCTCCATCAGAGGCAGCAAACACTTCCCTGAGCAACAGCCTAACAACAGCGGATCTAACCGGGCTAGCCCCACTCCAGCCTTACGTCACCAGGCTCTACGCCGTTGGTCACGCGGGCGTTAGCAGTGGTGTGTCTGCTCCGTGGATAACAGGTTAGAACCTTAATGAGAAAAATGAATTGCTTCTAGACAGAAAAGTGTCGTTAAAATAATCTACCATCCACTCTAAGACGTTGTCATGAAAATGTACCGTACGAATAGCGTACATGTTACACTTACTGTATAGAAAGGTTTAGTAATACGTCACATGTCACATATCATATCAGTTATAATTATTCTCTTACAAATCATGATATGTAACGTCAAACAATCCCACAATGGATGAAAAAACATCAACATAAATGTAGATGAACAATAAGACCATGTTAGCATGATAGTTCAGCTGTGTTGGTAAATCATGGGGAAATAAAGATTTTACTTAACCAAAACAGAAAAATAGTTAGGAGTTAAAAGACAAATTTTCGACTGACTCCATCAGCTTTATTTCATTGAGTTGACCCGTCTGCTGCAGATTTGTCCCATATATTTTACCTGTGTTGGCTGGGTAAATTCAGTTGCTCTATGATAAGATAATCTATTCTTCACGCAACCCAGGCGCGGCTTCTGAGCAGCAAACATCAATGACAATAATGACTACGGGCGTTTCATATACAGCACCTACTAGTAAGTGTGTCCAGTCATTTCTCTTCCTGCCATTGTAGTTTTGCAGCAATCTTGGCAATGTTCGCAAAGTCCTCTTTCAGGTAGCCAATAATTTTGCATGTTGTTTTATATGGCGACATGTTTCCAACCAGAACTCCTCCCTCGTACCTTCAAAAACGATTGTTTTGTCAATAACTATGGAAAGTATGTCGTGACTTGTTATGCTCAATTTATGTCTTATGAAGTTGATATACATGCTTCAGCCCATGTAGTGAAAGATATAACATGAGATCATCACCTGCGTCAATAAGTGAGAACTAACAATTTGAACATTTTTTTTCCTAGTTGCTACTTCAGCATCCACACCAGCTCGATCTACAACAGAGAACGTCGTGCCAGATACAACGGATGGCATTTCGGAAGGTACGATTTTGTATATATACTCTGAGTCAGAGGTATAGTTGAGTCAGAATTAAGACAATACATGTATAAGGTTAACGACAGCAAAGTAGTGCCAACGTTTCACCGTTTCACTCTCGTTAGTCCTCACTTAAACTTTTCTGACACAGTAACTTTCATTCCTATCCAGGCCAAGGAGGAATCCAGGAAAATGATCTCGATAACGAGGAGCTAAGCGAGGATGGGTTTGGAGGTTTTGGACCGCCACCGAGTGATGAATCGTGGGAATCTGAAAACCCAAACAGGACTCTGAAGTCAGCAGCAGTTCGGATGCTGAGACTGACGGTTAGTTTCCGGTTTATTGATTGTTGCACTGATAAGATAGGCATGTCATGGGTACCTGAGCAAACTGTAACGCCGGTAGAAGTCATATCAGCACTTTACAAAAGACAAGAAAGTTACAGAGATACACACGCACACGTACGTCCAAATAAAACTATAATCATCGAGACGTTTCTTTATTTTTAGATCAACACCAACCAGATGCAGACCAGACTCCTCCTGACGAAGTTGCTGACGACACGAGTCAGGTAATATGCACATATTGGGTGAAGAAAAAAAGCTGTACGGGAGCTCCGCTAGGCAAATTCCTGGTTGTGCAGCTCATCATATAAAATCAAGCTGGGGGAGATCTCAAGAAAGTTGATCGATTGTGATGCTACTTGTAATCAAGCATTCTTTGGCTTCTATAATTGATACGTCCAACGGTCGAACGAGTCGTGTTAGATTTTACGTGCTGCTTGTGTCACCATTTGTTGTCAGGACGGTAGTATAGCAAAGAGGATCTCTAGATTATGGTGAGTGGTACAGAACATGACATCACCTTGTCAATACCAATACAATATCTGTTAGGATTGTACAAATTAACAGGTTTAAACGTTTCTACCATACTCAAAGTTCATACATGGCTTCACTTTACTTTTTTGTATGTACCAATATTCCCACATATAATACAAACACAGCCCTGTTTTGAATAAGTTTTTCTGTTCTGCGGTGTCCAGATTTTCCCACCGTTGATGGTCGAAGGTCTCGCCATCCCCGCCATTGATATCGTGGATGTCAATAACATCGCGGCAACGGACCCAGTGGCACTTGTACAAGCACTAGCCGGAGAAATGAAGTCGGTAAGCATTACAAAGGCCAAAAATGGTTGCATCATTATTGTTGAATATCAATTGTAACAAGTGTCTTCAGCATAAAGTCTTTCTTATACTAAAAACCAAGCAACTATTACACGTACCATGTTAATCCATATGAGAAATATGTGTGTTTGTCACAATAGGATTTGGATTATCATTCTGTTATTCCTGAGAGTGATGACAAAACTTTGAGCGATAGGGTGAGTATTTAGCCATATGTTTTTCCGATCTGCGTTGCCTTTTGGCGATATCCGGTTAACAGTGCATTTTGTCGAGTTTGACGTTATCCAGTATTACGTCAAATCATGTTGTAATCTCATAGCTCACCCACTTTTCAACTGCAATTGAAGCAAATCAATTATGAAGGTTTGTAAATTGCCGTTCTATATGTTCTTTGTTTATTCACATATCTTATCAATGTATTTCTCCTGTTGATTTCAATTCTTAATGTCATAATGCGCTTCAGACCTGCAAAGAGGCCTTTGATATACTAACAATTGCATCCGAGCGTTTGAGGACCGCAAACGCTGCCACCGTCCTTGTCCAGTTAGGTGAAGCTGTCATCAAAGCGTGTAAAGACAAATCACTGGAAGTAAAGGTTCGTTTTTGTGTGCCAATGAGTAACTAAAATCCTATAGCTACAAGTTGTCTTTTACGCTCGTCACTTAATGCTAGTGGAAGATTTGAATATTCAAGGAATATTTCAGGTAACCCGAAAAATGTGATGTATACTTATGAGTGCACCAATGCGAATTCTTCGTCGGCTGTTACATGTGAATATTTTTTTCTTTAGATATAGATTTCAAATAGATTTAGATTAGTTATAGATTTAGAATTATTGCAATTGCAAACAATGCAATAGATGGCAGCCCAGGCAGCTTAGCTGATCTTTAACCATATTGTTTGCATCCAAAGCTTTCCTACGTCACTGTTCTGGAAAACCTGAACGATGATCTCGCGAGAAAAGCAGTGACGACGGAAGACGTGACGCGCATCAGTACAGGTAAGATGATATCCTGGTCCAAGATGAACTTTTTGCAAGATGCCACACAATGATAATTGATTACAGTTGGGGCACGTTTTCGGTCCTGTGTTGAAGGATGTATGTTGTTGTTTTGATTACAGAGTTTGGGCAAGTCCATTTTTACAGCAAAACAAAAACCTAAGACCACTTAGCATCCACTGTCACCACTTCTGTATACAGCCCTGTACCCATGTGCCCTAACCTGATTTGATTGTGATTCAGACATGTTACGATCCGTTGGACACGTCTTCCATGAAGCACTTGGTCAGGCAGACGACGATTCAATTACGAATGATGACTTTTTGTTGTCACCTGAGGAGAGAGAAGCTCGTAGACGGCGAATGAAAGGAGAACGCGACCAAATGGTATATTAATTTTTTTTTCGTATTTGTTTGCTGTAATGTTTTTTGATGATTTATTTATTTATGATGTTGTACCTTCCATCTTGGGAGTACAGTATACCATTTTTTTATTTCCATTGGATTTTTTTGTAATGTTTGAAACTGAACTGTCACGATCAAAATTGCTGTTCATGATTATCTACATTATTTACGTCTATGCCAACATTCTGATATCATTGGCAGAAACGAAGCGTTGTTGCACGAGGCCGTAAGATTCTGAACGATATGGCCGAACTTCTGAGAAGAGAGTTGACACCAGGTGGCCCAGCAATACGCATCGACCTCGACAACCTCAGCCTGCAAGTACAGAAAATCCGTGGAAAGGATCTGGCAGATGATCGACTGAACGGCACAGGCGTGAACATTGCATTTCCCTCTGCTGAAAAACTGTTCAAAGGCTTTGTGCCCAGGTTTATTGACGCTAAGGTATGTGGCAACGTTCTTCATACGTTGAACACTGAGGTCTTGTTACACAACTGAGCACATTCCACGCTTGTGGACTGCCGCTTATGTGGACAACATAGTTCCAAATGATATGATGGGTAACAAATAGTATTATTATGTGCTTCCAATTTGTCATTTTTATTTGAAAACCTTTCCAAGCAGAAAACCCATCAGAATGACACTGAAGTGACATCTACTCTATGAAGACATTTGGTAGACTTTGATGGAAGGCTTTGTAGATTTCCTTCATACTCGATTCAACGTTGAAAAGTCTTTTCTTTTACATTGTCTATTCTAAGTGAACGATTAGGTTCCTGTGTCCAACATCTCCTGCTTTCTACCTAGCTCATTAGTTACCATGACAACCCTTTCACGTGGGGAAACAACGCAACCATCATCAACTCTGGTGTCCACGACATCTCTCTGATACCGTCGACCATGTCCCCCGGGGAAATAAAAGACACAGAACAGGATATCCTGATCACCATCGCCACCAATGGAGTGGACTCTCCCAGCGGGTTGGTTCATGAAGTAGATTCCACCGGCAATGGGAGCGTGGTGCACCATGTTTTCAACATCTCAGACGTAGACGATGCTTTCGTTGTCCACGTTACTGCACTAAACAGGAGTTCCAGAATATCCGTGTTCGGGAGAGGAGGAGGCTTGGCCCATAGTAAAAACTGTGAAGTATGTTTGACCTGGCAGGACTGGAAACCGACTGCCTCCCATCATGGCGCTCCCGAGTCTCGGTCTGTCATGTTTTTCGTGTCGGGAAAGAATCATACCGGGAAATACTACGTCGGGGTAGAAGTTGCTGGTGAGAAACCCTTCTTTTTCTACAACGTAAATCAAGCCGAGCAAATCTATGGGATAGATTGTGGTAGTAGTATCGACCGAAATAAGTGTGTGTGACAATTTCCATCATACATTCCGAGTAAGAGTGACAATTTCCATTATACATGAAATACGTCCATTTCCTTGGAATGATTAAATGACTTGCATTGAACAAACTCGTAAAAAAACAGGACAATTGAGCGAGTATTAAAGAGTGAGGCTGGTTAAATGTCCACTTGTACAGGTTTCACTGTATATACAAATATGTTTTATCTAGGTATGGACGATGTCTACCAAGATGCAGTCGATGACAGCGTACTTCTTGTGGACCCAGCTGATCAGTCCGGGTTAAGCCTGAATGGGACCCAGTTCTACAGCCTGAAGGTGTTGCGTCTGAGCTGTCGTTATTGGGCGAAGGACACAGAGAGCTGGCTTTCCAACGGATGCACGGTAAGATTTGATCTGTTGTCCATTGTTATTTGTGTCAGTTTGGTAGCTACTTACACGTTGGTCAATTTTTTCTGATGCTTTGACAATTACAAAGCCAAGTATGAAGACACATCAAATTTTGCTGCGACGCGCTAAGTTTGTAAGCGGATGCTCATCGACACAACAACTGTTAGTAACAGTTGTTGTGTCGATGAGCATCCGCACTTATCACCTGTAACAGTTGAGTACACAGGACGCAAGCACATAGGTATCACAAAGAGGAGATTTTATATCCTTACACCAATGTGAAGGTAAAGATTTCTGAGCAGTTAACATGGCCTGGACAGTTCGTTAGAACTGGTCGAAAATCTGTTAGGGAAATCATTTTTTCACTACACCTATGTCGTCTCTACAGGTACACCCGACCTCCACAGTCACCGAAACTGTCTGCGCCTGTAATCACATGACGGTATTCGGGGCTGGCTTTGCCACCGCGCCAAACACGATTGACCTGACCACCGTGTTTGACAAGTTCGCGGACATAGGGAACAACGCAGGGGTCTTCGCTACCGTGCTGACGACTTTGGCCCTGTACTTTGTCGGGGTCATTTTTCTAAGGAGAGTGGACAAAGCCGGAATGAAGAAGGTAAGATTATGAAGAAAAACATCCTCTGAATGAGAACAGAATGAAATATTCCAATTCCAATTTCATCCAACTGATATACAATTTCGTGACAAAATGATATAGCATGTAATACACAAAAGCAAATACATGTGCAATAGTCAACAATCAAAGTGGCGTGATCTGATCCTCCAAGCCTGATGTCAATGTACCCACCACTTATTTATCGAAATGATAGACGTGGGGTAACTTGGGATAAAATCCTACTAAATAGTTGTCTTTTCTTTCGCAGTTGATTGTCCATAGCCTACCAGACAACCGCTCCGTGGACACATACTATTACAAGATGACAGTATACACCAGTCATGGCAGAGGGTCTGGAACCAAGTCCAACGTGGCCTTCTCATTGTTTGGAGACAAAGGGAGTACTGGAGTTAGGGTGTTCAAGCAAGACCCGGAGGTAAGGATTCAACATAACGCTGTACATTGCTATGTTGTTTGTTGTATGATTATATTGTTTGCTAGATGTATATAGTTGCTGAGACCTTTTTCCTGATTGACATCACATGGAATGACCTTTTTTTTATCAGTTTTATCCTTGTTATTGACCACGCAGCGAATGAGGTACTAAGGTCAAAATATCTCAAGATGTGTGAAAGTGTGTGAAAGAATTACACAGTAGTGATGACATCTCTAAACTTTGTGTGTACCCTGGCATTCTGCGTATCATTCGATAATTGAGCATGTTTGAGCTGGTCTTGAATTAAATTACAGTACATTCAAGGCCATAAGGCGTTGTCCAAAGTCCACAAGCTTGTTTGAAACCAACCATTTACACCCTTTAAAAGCGTTTACCATTATCTACCTTAGACCTTCCAGGCTGGTGGCGTGGATATCTTCTTGATGGCTGTTGAAGAAAGTCTAGGTGACCTTCATCGCCTTCAGATCTGGCACGACAACCAGGGCGGCGACGACAGGGCCTGGAAGCTAGATAAAGTCATCGTGAGAGATCTGCAGTCAGGAGATACGTGAGTACAGTTGAGATATGATTTATGAGTGCAGTTTTCAATAACGTTTACGGAATGCATTATTTGCATGTAGAAGTTAGAAATAATGAAAATAACATACCTGTTCAGTCCATGTAAAGTTCAAGTACAAGTCAAACCTGTACAAGTGATCACCTCAACACTCAATGTGATCAGGTTTTCCGTGGTCCCTAAGGTAATTTTTCCCATTGACACAGGTATTAAGAATTCCACCCTAGGTGACCACCTGTCCATATAGACCAGATCTTATCGGTCCCTGTGTGGTCGTTTACAACAGTTTTGACTTACGTTGAATTCAAAGATTTTTGTTTTGTTTTTAATATACAGAAACAGTTTTCTCTGTAACCAGTGGCTCTCACTGGACCGCGGGGACGGTAGAATCAACCGGATTCTTCCTGCTTCAACAGAGCAGGATCTGTCGTCCTTCCACCTTTTCACTACAAAGGCAGCCGGCGATTTTAGAAATGAGCACATCTGGCTCTCCACCTTATTCTGTCCAAGTGGAAGCCATTTTAGTAAGGTCCAACGTCTCTCCTGTGGACTGTGTATTATCTACACCACTATGATTGCCAACGCCATGTGGTACAAAACGGAAGACAATGTGGAGCAGACGACAGTGGTGAATCTTGGGATTATTTCCTTCACCCTCCATGAGTTGTACGTCAGCACGATGACGTCATTGTGTGTCCTCCCAGTAAACGTGCTCCTCATCCAGCTCTTCAAGCGGTGCAAAGAAAAGAAGCAACCGGCCAAGAATTCAGTGTATGCTGCAGAGAAAGAAGACGCCAGATCTTTGCTATTAAAAACACGGTCATCTTCCCAAATTCTTCCCAATGGATTTGTGTACGTGGCCTGGTCAGTCCTGGTCCTCGTCTGCTGCGTATCGGCGTTCTTCACCATTCTGTACAGCCTGGAGTGGGGACCTGAGAAGGCAAGCGCGTGGCTGAAGACATTCTTGTTGTCCTTCGTGCAAGATGTCTTTGTAGTTCAGCCAGTCAAGGTAAGAGCTGTAATGTGGGATTTTGAAGGGGGTCTGAAGGGAACCAATTAATAGGAGGAAGTCATGCGTTTTCATCTGTCCAACTGTCAATAAAATTCTTTTGACGCCACACACTTCAATTGTCACTATTAGTTAGAGAATTATGTTCACGGCAGGCTTTATCACATATACGCTACTATCGTCTTTGCTCTCCCCGCAGATACTGGCTCTCTCTGCCCTGGTGTCCTTTGTCTGTAAGAAAGCCGCGGTGGTATCGACGCGGGATGACTTCGTCAGACAACATGTTGACGTGGTGGATTCCAGTTCGTCAGAAGGGGGGCTGTTTGCTTGGATATCTCGCCGTGCGGCCATGAGAGGTTTGCAGCACTTTTTAGTATCAGAATCCTTTGGTGCCAATTTTTGACAGAGGCTGTTGATTGCCGTTGAGGATAATTATGTTCATAACAGAATCTAGTAGAATCACTTTTTAATCCATTCGACTTTACCCGATAGGTCTGTCATAGTGTGATAGTGTCAATGTTGTGGAAACGGCATGGAATTATGTGCACTTAGAAATTACTTCGGGCATTATCTATTTATGTTCTAGCATAATCTAGTAACGAGATAGATGCTACCTGCAAGTTTGTGTTCATGTCTGTGTCGAGTAATTCAATCGCTTTTGAAGTGAACATGGGGATGACTTTGGCTAAAATCTGTAACGTTACATCTTTCTTTTACTAGTGGCTAAACAGCAGCTACATATGGCTCTCTCAAAACATCACCGATCGGATGCAGAATCACAGAAAGAGCGAAAGAAGAAGGAAGAGACGAGAAAACAAACAGACAATGTGATACAAGAGGTTGTCGGCTTCTTCCTGATCGTGATACTTCTGCTCGTGGTGGCTAACGGCGGTACGAACGTCTACTCTCACCACGCGTACAACACTTTAGGTGGCATCTTCCAAACGGGCTATGATCAGGTCAGACTCTATGATTCCCTTTTAAGACACATATGTACGCAATAAAGTTTGCACAAGCCACGCACACACGCACACACACACACACACACACACACACACACACACACACACACACACATGCACACACACATGATTCTACTACGAGGGGTGATCAATATGTTCTCGGCCTAACCCAGAAATAATAAGCACAACTCGAATTTTGAGGCACAACTTTATAGTATGAAGCCTTTTATCAATATCCTCCAAATTACAAATCATTGGAGTCATTACTTTCCAGGCATTCGTTTTATGCAAATTAGAAGGTAAGTGGCGAGAAAAAAGTGGTGTGAATTGTGATCAGACATGTGTGGGTCGAGTTCCCCATGCCGTAAATTAACAAAAGACATTGTCAAAATGTTTGCTAATCATTCTCCCCCTATTTCAAGCAAAAAGAATTGGGTGTCTGACTTCCAGCAGCGCAAGTTCGATCGCACACCTCAGGTCAGGTCAATTGTCCCATTTTTCCCGTTCTCCCTTACCTAACATTACTGGGTGTCGCCTGCAAAGTAATGATCACAATAATTTGAATTTTGGTACAGATTTATATAAGACGTTATACTTGACATCTATGCTTCGAAATCTGAGCTGTGCTTATTATTTCTCCGCAAAACCGAGGACTTATTGATAATCCCACGTACTTGTATAAAATCTTATATAAATGTGTACCAAAATTCAAATTATTGTGATCATTACGTTGCAGGTGACACCCAGTAACGTTAGGTAAGGGATAACGAAAAAAAGTGGACAATTGACCTGAAACCTGAGGTGTGCGGGTCAAATTGTCTGATCACACTTCACCCTTCTTTTTCTCGCCACTTACCTTCTAATTTGCATAAAACGAATGCCTGGAAAGTAATGACTCCAATGATTTGTAATTTGGAGGATATTGATAAAAGGCTTCATACTGTAAAGTTGTGCCTCAAAATTTGAGTTGTGCTTATTATTTCTGGGTTAGGCCGAGAACATATTGATCACCCCTCGTATGTGTCTGCGTGGATACTTTTTCCAAGATAAAACTCTTACAATGGCTATTTGTTCACAGATCCAAACGGCGGATGACTATTGGTCGTGGGCGCGCGATGTCCTTGTTCCGGGTCTATTCCAGGAACAACATTACAACGGTGATAAACTCGGTTGGAGACGGAAGCGTTTCATCAGTGACGCCGTTTCTTACAGGATCGGAGCTGTACGCTTCAAGCAGATACGAGTTAAATCCAGTAAGCATTCATCTTTAGCAGAACGTGATTAAATTAATTGCAGTATGCTGGATGCATCAGTGTTCCATTCTGTCGGTGTAAAGGTACATTCATCACGTCAGCGTGGTCTGATGACTGCTCTGTAAAGTGATATTTCAGAAAACAAAGTTAAATATTGAAAAAGAAATAATTACGCTGAATAGGTACAAAGCCCTTTTATCTTTTTTCATTGATTTTTTTTCTCAAACCGTATTTTTTGGCATAGAACGTATATGAATACATGAATGTAAAACTTGCTATCTTCTTCCGCCCACTTCAAGGATCCTGTGGTTTTCACCAGCGCTACACCAGCCTGTTCTTGAACCAGGAATGCAACAGCGGGAACTCCTTTTCAGACGGGGAAACGCGAGACTTTTTACCCGGATGGAGACTCCTCTCATCCTCCAATTCGTCCGAAGATTTCCATGAGCAATCCCCCTGGACCTACCAGATCCCCGACTCTGGTGGCGAGCTGCCCGTGATGGCAGACATTGCCACGTACGGCTCGGGAGGTTATGTTGCCGGAGTAGGCAGAAACAAAGATGCCGCCCTCGCTGTCATCGCTGACCTGAAGGAAGCCGACTGGATTGACCGCTATACACGCGCTGTCGTCGTGGAGTTCACGGTTTATAACGCCAACATTAACTTCTTCAGCACGATGTCGTACACGGTGGAGTTCCTCAACATGGGAGGGGTGGTGTCGTCCCTTTCTATCCGGACCTATCGCTTACATCGGTTCGTGGGCCCAGCTGGGTATATCATCCTGGCTCTGCACATCCTTTACGTGGTGTGTTTCCTGTACACGCTGTACAGGGAAGCAAAACTGATGAAGGAACAAGGGAAAAGGTATTGCCAACAACCATGGAACCTTCTCGAGATTGTCAACATCCTGGTTTCTTTCAGCGCATTTGCCGTGTTTGCCGTAGACTACATTACGTCAAGGAATACCCTGGACAAGCTACTTCATCATCATGGTAATAACTTCTCTTTGAATGGTATGATTAATTTGCTTTAGACATGAATGACATTCTATCTTGCAATCTATGACGTTAGATAGCTTTTTTGAAACGTGTATTGAGTAGTGTACATTCACGATATTCATTCATTTTTCTTACTCCTTTTCTTTAGAGTCGTCGAAGTACATCAGCTTCGATCTTGCTTTCTTCTGGAACCAGGTCTTTGTTTGGACAGTGGCCACCGTCGCCTTCATCAACATCTTAAAGTTTCTTCGCCTCCTTCGCTTCAACCCGCTCATGTCTGTCTTGATGACGTCACTACGGCGTATGTTACCAGAGGTCGCGGGCTTTGCCGTTTACTTCAGCTTCCTGTTTCTGTCGTTCGTGCAGCTGGGACACTTGGTGTTCGGAATGAAGATACAGGTGTGGGCGGTTTATTGTTTTCGGTTTCGTTGGAAGGTAGTTCTCTATCATCAATGACACTGGGCACATGTCTTCATCCATTGCCAATCAAAGAAATGATAACTTTATCGAGTCGACGAACGGTGGTTTCAAACTGCAATACTTTGAAGATGTTGCAATTTAAAAACCACTGCCCTTCGAGGAACATATATAGATACGTATAATGGTGAACTGGCGTTAATTTGCTATTCCATTTCATTTTCCTGTATGAAATCTACGAATGCATTCATTAGGGAGGCAAAACAAATAGATGCATGAAACAGAAATATGATAGTGGGACAGCAGTCAAAGTAAGGCAACCTTTGCTTTGATCAATGGAGGACGGTCGAAAGACGCTTAATGTGTGAAATACGTCTTACAGGAATACTCCACAATTTCCGCGTCAGGAAAGAGTCTCTTCCTCTGTGCATTGGGGAGTTTCAATTTTGATAAAATCCTAAGCGCCAGTAGGATCATCGGGCCCATGTTCCTGTACTCCTATCTGTGCATCGTCTTCATCATCATCATCAACATCCTGGTGGCCATCATCAATGACGCACTTGTGGTCATGAGAGGGTTCACGCCGCCTCAGGAACATAGGGAGATTCTGCAGGAGTTGTGGAGGAGGCTTGCCAACTTCCTTGGTCTGGCTAACACTGCAAGTCAGGGTAAGTCAAGCCTCCACTCAGAAGTAGAAGTCAGCATTTAGACTAGAGTATTGAAATGTTATATTGTTCTTCATTTTCTGTTTGGCTTTTTATTGTTACTGGCAATCGACCTTAGGGCAGGAATTTGCAATAAACTTTGATAACCTAATACAACACCAAGGTGGTTAAGACGCTCATCCTAGTGTGCCCATATTAGCTCATAAAATGCATATTTGGATGCAGATAAAGTCGTCGTCACCATGTATAATTCCTACTTGTGATGTAAGTGCGTAGGTGTTTATTTGTCTCCCCCTGACGCGATGACGATATTTTACAGAGGATGACATGCTGGCATCGGAAAGACTGGATGATCGTTTGACTCGACTGCACCTTCTTACACGGGCCATGAAGGAGAGACAAGTCGCAGAGAATGTGATGCGAAGCTACTATCAGGCTTTTGAATTACCTAGAAAATGACGTTGTCATTCGTCAAATGATGCCATGTTATTTTAGAAATCATGCTATCTCCAAGAATGGTGTAGTAGGCTGAGGTCATTTTATCAACCATTCTAAATATAAAGTCTGGTAGATAGAGATCAAGGTCGAGCGTTGTTATGACGTAGCAAGCTTTCGCAAGCGTAATGCCGACCTTTGCTTGTGGCAGATCTGACGTTAACAATACTGCAGGTGTTGTCTGGCATGATGAGACTATACAATGTCAAGTAATGAGAGTAATATCCACGTGTATATATTGTAGCGGCCTTTAGTTGCGTATCGACTGTACAGGTTTATTATAATAGTGGGCATAATATGAAATATGAAAGATATATTAACGCTATACCAAGACGTTTAGACTGAATGAGTAGATTTTGTACCAAGCGTCTAAGTCATAGTAACAAGCGTTTAACTTGTAGATATACAGTCAAGTAACAATGGAAAGTTATGAACAATACTCTACTCTAATACTAGTGTTGGCTATTTCTAAACAGGTTGGGTCGGACTTCTTTTTTGGAAGCAGAGGGAGAGGAAAAGCCCCACTTTTTCTAAAATTTTTGGGTTCTACGATTTCAAGAGAAAAATGGCTTTTTGTTTGTCTGTCAATGTCAATGTCCAAACTGTGTCCGTGACTGCCATGCCAGTATCGGCCTACGGAGCCACAGTAGATGCTGTCAACCACCGTGACCTGATACAGAGCGCTACCATCATCTGCAAAGATGGAAGGATGCCTACTACTACAATGTGGGGAAGTTGGGATAACCAAACCCTACGTCAATGTATACCCCCCCCCTCCCAAGTGTTGTAACTCAGAAATCATTTGTCCGCAGAGCCAGCCGACTGGAATTCTCTTCCACCCGACACACATAATGCAGCTTCTCTGTCTTCATTCAGAACCAAAGAGCACGGACCTCCCTTGGGGACCCGTTCTCAGTGTAACACCAACAGTGTTAGTATTTACCATGTCATGTCATATGTTATGCGAACTTTGTTGTATCATTGTACTTACCTATGTGTTAGCTATTGCTCTATGTAATGATATTGTATTTCCCTCCCAAGGTTAAATATCCAATAGTTGGGTATGCTTGGCTGATAGTACAGCCAGACAAATAAATAAACGCCCATTTATCACCCTGTCGTAAAATACTGCCATGGTGTCTCCGGGGGATGCAGGAATATTACAGGCGTAAACAGTGTTGTTGGGCGTGCGTCAGGTCCTCGTCACATGTTACAAGAAATGACCTTGAATCCTGGTGAATACGTACAAGTGTTCTTCTGTATTTTTGTCGAATACAGGCGGATCCGACAAGGGATTCGTAACGCATCCAAGGGATGTTACAGCATCGTTACTTTACACCATACAGACTGACTTAAAAACTGTGATCTTCCAAACAGTAGTTGTAATAAGTTAGTAGTTGTAATAAGTGTAAACACATCCTACTACTAATGACATAATATTCTTGGATTCTTTCAAATCACCACCTTCCCCTAGTCTACAAAGTGCATGAGTAGGATATTTTAACTAGAGTTCGGGAACCTCATACCTCCATGAAATATTTATTGCTTTTTTGTGGATGGTATGTATGTTTAGAGTCGGTTGTATTTGAGAGTAATGGTTATAAATGTTATGGGAAAGTAGTGGTGTATTTATTTAATGACACAGAGGATGTCCATCTGATTAGTAATTATCAAAATGTGACACTTAATTGTGTAATGTGCGTTTAAGAGGTCGACGGCATATGGTAGCGTGGTGTTCCTTAAAGCCCCGGTCACAAAGCGCGTACGATTCCTTGCGATGGACTATTCCGCATATCATACGATGAGCGCAGTACATCGCAACAAAATCGTAAGCATCGCAAGCCATCGCAACGCATCGGATGATGTTCAAAATTTTTCCAGCGTCGCACGATTTTTCACTTGTGTCTCTTCTGTATAGCCGTCTGACCGCTTTTGTGCTTCTTTAACCAACACAAAATGTGGACATAGCTGTTGAATACCTTCCTATAATATCTTTAACTGTAAAAATAAATTTAAAAAGACCATGACAACAAGAGTATTACAAGCAAAAGTTCAAATCAAGCGTGAGTACTGGTATGGTTATCTCGGCCTGCTTGCCGGCTCTACGTGTCAGGCTCTTTCGAAGATCGTATCATGATATGCTATCAACAAAAAGATGCCATCATACAAAAATCATATCATAAGCATTATATCATATATATTTCCGACTCATAGAGCCTGCCTTTATGTTCGAGTTGTCCCCATGGTTATTACGATTATGGTAAACTGACCCAAGACCGACGAGAGCTGAGCTTTGATCTAATCATAAACTCACGTGCAGGAAGCGATCAAACAATTGTCTGCATCACCTGTGCGGGGCGCACTGTTCTATGGTTGCGATTGTGGCAGTTGCGACTCATATATTTTCCCTTTTCGTCAATATCGACAATATCAGGGAAAACTGAAAACATCACAACATGCTAACAATTCACAAATCTATAACCTCATCAGTAGACAAAATTTGCCGTAATGAAGTCTGCTATGGGGGCAAATAAAATCTTACGACGATAGCGAAATTTTGAACATGTTCAAAATCCATTTCAGCTCTATTTTTCGCCATACGACGCTCCCCGATTTACTATGATTCACTGCGATTGACGCAGGCACGCTCTTATGACCTCATCGTACGATGCACTACGCGCTTTGTGACCACGGCTTTATATACTTAAACCATTGCTTCCGATTTCCCCCCGACTTACGACGCACTGCGCTTATCCTGCGCATCGGAAGGAATCGCAATGAATCGTACGCGCTTTGTGACCGGGGCTTAAGCTTGATGTTTGGCATTTAAACTGTCTACGGTTGTCAGCATTATTGAGGTTCGACTATGTGCCTCAGAGCGGTGTGGTGGGAGGAAGTTCGGAAACTCAGAAAGAAGAAGGGATGTGGCCAACTTTAGTCAGATGGTGATTTGATTTTCCACCAATATGTCATAACATCAGCTGTTCACACGGTACAAAAATGAGATGCACACTTTCCTCTGATAGCCCTACATCAACTGTAAGATGAATACTTGGCGCCAACCCCGTCTGCTACAAAAAAGTACCATTGGCTACGAAAGAGACAACTAACAACTGTCCCTTATCGTAACGAAATCAGAACATCTGTATCGCCCATAAAACTTCTGACACCCAACCCATCTAAGATGAGAGGACCTAATGGCATTTTAATCACCATGTCACTCAAATCAGCAGTACAGTATGTGAGACATCCATACCTGTTAAGCATTACCATTAAATGTACCTCAACTTCTTACAATTATACTTACGCTTTACATCTCCATGATATCCTAAGCAGACATAAATAAAACTAATTATCATATTAAAAAAACTCAGGGTTCCCCAAACAGCTGTCACCTCACCATCTGCTTGGAGCTAAGCCCATTAACAAACACATAAAGCACGATGCCTGTACCAATATATCTCAAATATAGGGGTGATTTCTGATATTATTACATCGATTATAACGACAGATACGGCGCCCAAGATCTCATCGATTCGAGCTTTCATCACACCCCACCAACACAACAAGTATGAAAACAATCCATCCAGCCGTTCTTGAGTAATCATCTACACAGACAGAGACACATAACAGAAAATATTACCTCCATTCCATGACATTTCATGGAGGTAACTACGCTACTGAGGAAGTGTAGGAATATTGTGGACACCAGTGCAACTCGAGCCTAGAAATGGCCATACATACTTCTCCCCACGCAGAAGGTTGTCTCGGGTTGCAAGTTTTGACGTATTTCTATGCGTTTGTATCGAGTTTTCTATTTCTTTTTGGCGGACAGAAAGAATATATGACGAAGTAGAGAGCCCGATAAAAACACATATAGAATATGACAGGCGTAAACAGCATTGTCGGCCGTACATTAGGTTCTCGTGACATGTTACCCAAATTGATGACGCAGTTGTTATTGTTACGGGGTGTTAGGGACATTACATGTATCTCATTGATTTTGCCATTTGCTTATTACCTCCATGGAAAATGGAGGTATTGTGTTTTGTGTCTGTGTTTCCAGATATTTGTGAGCGTCTCCGAAGTCTTATTTGCTCATTTCTTGATCATGGAATATGATCTGACCATTACTTGGACATCAGAAAATGTTCAGTTTGTTTCTGCCCGCGCCGTCCACCTGTCTTTATGACGTGGTTCTCGAACCCTGACCCCGCCGGGAGATGTTCCATGGAGACGGCGGTCCAACAGTCAACAGGCGCCGATGAGAAGATTTCGTATTTTTATCATACTGTACGTGCTGAAGACTTTTAGCAGATTTATGTTCCTTGAATTGTCAACACTCTTAGCTGTAATTGGATGTTCCCACAAAAATGCTTGGCCCTGGTCTACCATCACTGACGTTTAGGAGATTGATGAAGGAGGGTCTTTGCCCTCCAAGATGGAGACCTCCTGTCTGTTATGCGCAACGTCACCTAATGGATGGACTGAGCTGAACTGAATGTGAATATTATGTTAATGCCCATACGAGCTGTATGCATGGTCGGGCATCATCGGACCATTGTATTTTTGTACGTCATACATCGTCCATTGTATGTATGTACGTCATCCTCAACACTTTAGAGCCCACATCTGACGACTCACACAATAGCCGGGGTGGTGCCCAATCCCGCAGAGTGGTTTCTTATCAGGTTCTAAATCCATCAAGTCTCCACCGTGACACAAGGCGTGTTTCAGTCGGGCAGACGACACCTACGGAGAAACATCTTCAGCGATGTGGCGGTTTTCAGGATCTATGAGCATCTTTGTTCTATTGGTCTTTTTTGGACATACGTCTGAAGGGCGGACGTTACTTCCCTCTACCAGTAAGTAAAACCTTTCCCGCCATATATTTAGATCTGCTGTAATGAGCGTGGTTGCTTGATCTCGGTGGCGTCCCTTATGGTGAGTTCGTTATGATAGCTGCTGATGTTGGAAATGTACACTGGGGTAGGGAATTTCTCGAGCAGCCTTCGTAACCCCTGCTTCGCCTATTGGGTCAGTTAGTCCTCACTCTTAGTGAGCAATGGAGCTGGTCTCAATCATGATATGTTTTTGACCAAGAGATGCTGTTACAGTTACAATGTAACCAGTAACCTTGGAGTGGTTTTCGGATCACACCTTGTAATGGCGTCCTTTTTACGTGGTGACCATTAAGTAAATTAAAAACAACAACACAAGAGCCGTGCTACATCTGAAGACATAGATCTGTATTCCTTTCTCTCCCAGACTCAACTCTGAAGTCGACTCACTTCATGGGTTCTGATCCTCTCCTGAACTAAACGTAGAAGCCGGAAAATATAATATAATTCCCCGTGACCAGAGGTTTGTCCTTTCTGCCCAAATGAGATCGAAGATGAACGTCACTGTGTTATGAATTGTTCACGATATAAGGATAAACGTACAAAGCTGTTCACATTTCTTTCCGCTTACTCTAAAGAATTTGCTACTTTCCGTTCGATAGATAAATTCAGCTACATTACGGGAGGCGATAACCCTTACTGTGTACAAATAGGCAAATGTATCAATGAATGTTTATACCGTAGAACCAATAGCAAAAATTTCACGCTAGACTCAATACGTTGACTTATTCATATCTATAAATATTCATATATGTCTGTTTATATGTGCTGTAAGTAGTTTACAGACCTTACGAAAGTCGCTGTACAATTGTTGTGTCTATACAGATTTCTCATATACTGTCTAATCGCCAACACACATTTATGTCTCAGAACAAGGCTCGGAGCGCATTGTTTCACCAAAGACATTATGAACAGGGGAAAGTGGAGCGTGTCTAATAAGTCTTCTAGACATGAGGATCTTGGAATGTACAAGGAATTCAGTTTTTCACAAAGTAGTACTAGCGCGTCGTTACACTACCTTGGTGGGATCTTCTACGTATTGTAGTGTACAAGGCGGAATGAATAAATTCTCGGCCTCATCCACAAATAAAGTGCACAACTCAAATTTTGAGGCATAATTATCCATTATGAAGTCTTGATGCAATATCCACCAAATTTCAAATCATTGTGGTCAACATTTTCCAGTCGACGGAAAAATCAATAGATATGTGGCGCGAAAAATAAGGGTAAACTGTGATCAGGGCTGCGTGAGTTTTGTTCCTAATTCTTCGAGGACATTTTCAGAATTTTTGATTAGGTTTCCTTCTTGTTCCAACTAAAGTTAAGGAAGAAGTGGGTATCTGACTTAGCATAGAAAGTTGACCCGCACAACTCAAGTCGCAGGTCCAATATTTTCCCATCCACTTTCACTGTTAACGTTACTGGATGCCGCCTGAAAGTAGTGATCACAATGAGGTGAAGTTTTCTAGACATTCGTAAAAAAACTTGATACTTTCTAAATTTGCCCCTAAATTCTATAAGCGAACTTATACATCACCCTCATATGTCTTAATCCACGATGTTTTGATGGCCACGTATACATGTTCGAGGTACCCGTGTTTTGCGTTTGATGCACAGTTTTTGTGCACCGACAGTGCAACAGGTTTCCATGTTTGTGTGTTTGTTTCACCATGTTTCCTACTTTGCCCTGTGGTCGACAATTGCCAGATCCAATGTTTTCCTTCTCCTCTGACTTGCCTGTAGCTCATATCGGCATGTTGTAGTTCGGTGGTACCTTCATTTACAGTCTGCCCAATAAACGGACTATACATATTCATATACAATGATAGTTTCACAACATTCAAGTCTGGAGATTATCGGTACTGTCCATGTTTATTTTCTGTGTATAAGGACATCATATTCAAATTCAACCATCCGTATTTAATACTCACACAATACCCGAGGGCCGTACCTCATCTCCCTTTGTGTTTGCCCAATGTTCCTGTCGCAATGTTTGGTACACACTGTTAAGTCGCACCAAGGACACGGTATTTGTCGCACAGAGCCTTGTAGCTTATTTAACAGTGCCACATCCAAAGGACACACAGAAGGAAAAGTTTTTTTCATAGACTTTTCGAGGCCGTAAGGACAGTGGGTTGTTATCCACTGTGTCTCGGACATGGTATTGGGAGGCCATCCATCTTCCGCCACCGAGTTTAGCCGCACCAAGGACACAGCCTACCTGTTTGTGGAAATGTTATTTACAATGTAGTGTACATTTCACGCCTCATGGCTTTAAAGGGCAAGCATCATTCCGCTCTGTCAGAGAATGTCTCAATCGACATCCATAACGTGTGTTGGACTGTTGGACACTACTGTACCCAAAAGGATAACAAAAAAAAATGATGACTTTGGTCAACAAAGTTGCAGCCTCTGTTTTATCCTTTTTGGTATTCATCCTAACCTTATTGTTAAATTTGGCTTTGTAAAATACGAAACATATAATGTACCATCATCTATGAAGATAGAGGAATGCCTATCTCTAGTAAAATCGACCGATTTCTTTTTTTACTGCACGCTTCTAAAGACATCTACAAATAAAGAAATGTACGGAAAAATGAACGACCAAAGAAGTCTAAGCAGGTAATTGTATGTTTTCTTCCAGACCCTACTCAAGGATACATACGGAGAAAAGACCAAGCATGTCTCGGCGGGCTGTTCGACATTAGTTCCCATGGGAACACGAACCTGGCGACCTGTGCGCACCTCTGCACGGTGTCAGGATCGTGCGGGGCGTTTGTGCACGTGCCAGGCGACTCCGCCAGCTCATGTACGCTCCAACAAGCATGTCCGACACCCGCCAACGTCAGCGGGGCGGACCTGTACTTCAAGAGGCGTGAGTCTCATGGCGTTCGCTTTGTTGTGGCAAACACCAGTATTGTAGTAAATCCGTACAAATTGCGTTTTATTTTTGCCATCCATGATTTATGTCATTAGCGTTACCTACCATTTTGCATTCGTGGCTGTTTTCATGCTACTGATATCGATACTGATCTATTGTTCTGATAAAAATCTATTCATGTGACATTGGAAACAATTCATTCTCATGATACTGATAAATAAGATATTCTTTCGATATTGATAACAATGCATTTTATGATATCGACAACAATTTATTCTTCAGACATTGATAAGAATCATTATCAAAAATCTTTTGATCTATTGTTGTTTAATAATCTAGGATAACTAGGAGTTCTTTTATTTCTAAGCTCACCCCTGGCCGTATAGCGACGACGAAGGTAAAACTATTTCTTTATTCTTTAGTTAACTTGGATCAATCCATTCCCAGAATTGCAATAATTCTGTCAGGATAGAGATCGCGATCTGGCAGAATCGGCGATTCTAATAATCAAGAAATCTTGTTCGATATCGGGGATTCTACATGAAAACATCCCAATCGGTTACTCTGTCGAGAGAGATCGCTATCACTACTTGTAGAATCGTCGATTCTGCCGGATCGCAATCCCAGACACTGAATGTGTGCGTGTAAGAATTTTAAAAGCTTCCATGACTGTGTTTCTATGACTGACTCTACTGAAGCAATGATGAGAGGATTACCACTTGATTTGTAAAATGTGCATCACTAGTTACTCTCCACTTTAGCAGAAGCTGATGGCTATGACTCAGAGGAAGTAAGTCATGTAAAAATGATGGTATTGAAGTGAAGATGTTTTCAATGTAATCCTTTCATGTATTATGTTCTGCATTTTGTTTTAATCCTAGTTTGCAACGCCACCGCTCCTCTTTCATGGAACCGCCCGGAATCTGTGTCCACGTGAGTCTGTGCATTTTAAAATTATTAGATTGTTAAATTTTAATTTTTTCCAAAATGTTTAAATTTTTAAATTTTTAAATTTTTAAATTTTTAAATTTTTAAATTTTTAAATTTCTAATTTTTTTAAATTTTTAAATTTTTAAATTTTTAAATTTTTAAATTTTTAAATTTTTAAATTTTTAAATTTTTAAATTTTTAAATTTTTAAATTTTTAAATTTTTAAATTTTTAAATTTTTAAATTTTTAAATTTTTAAATTTTTAAATTTTTAAATTTTTAAATTTTTAAATTTTTAAATTTTTAAATTTTTAAATTTTTAAATTTTTAAATTTTTAAATTTTTAAATTTTTAAATTTTTAAATTTTTAAATTTTTAAATTTTTAAATTTCTAAATTTTTAAATTTTTAAATTTTTTAATTTTTTAATTTTTAGAATTCCTTAAGTTAAAAAGTTTCTTTCAATTTCTGTTAATTTCTGTTAATTCCTTTTAATTTCTTTTAATTTCTTTTCATCTTCAACATTCTTTACATTTTTAGCATTATTTGAATTATCAACATTCTTTCAATTATTAACATTCTTTCAATTATTAACATTCTTTCAATTATCAACATTATTTTAATTTCTAATTATTTGATTATCTACCTTCTGTGTTTTCCAGTATCGTCTGTCCGCCTGGCTGTGCGTCAGTCCCGGTACCAATCTATGGTGACGGGATGTACAGTGTAGTAAGTTCGGGGTCGTATATATTATATTAATTTCCATTCTTTTACATATTGTAACTCCACTGTAATTCTTAAGTTACCTTACAGTTATTGCTTGGATTCTTCGATACTTCCAGACCTTTTTCTTCAATTTTTATTCTTGATTGACATCCTTAATTCATTGATTTAATTTGTTTAACATCTTGTTTTGCTACATATCCCTCCCTGATTATAACACTCCACTGTATTTTTCTGTCCATTGGATCCATGGACTATGTTTGTCTATGTCTCTATGTGTTGACAATGTGAAATGTGTATGTAATTGTTAAATGCAACCAAAAAAACTACTGGTGCCCACACGTCAGGAGTTTTCAGTTATTTTCTCACATGCGTTAGAACTCGCCCGTCTGTAAAGCGGCTGTTCATCACGGCTGGATCAGAGACGAGCTGGGAGGAGCAGTGACCGTCAGGAAGTACCCCACTAACCTGGCCAGAACGACTCGCACAACCACTCGCAACGGGGTCACGGCGCTGGGGTGAGTTCAGCCCCCCCCCCTCAAACACACACACAAAATACCTGATATTTGGAAATATTTCAAATAATCTTGACGCGAAAACGTGCGATACAGGTGTTCCGGATCGTGTGATAAAAAGCCGTATCACACAGGCTTCGAAGTTGTATCACACAGGCTTCCATCGAAGAATTCGAAGATACTCTGAACACGCCAAGTGTGGCGCGGTGGAAAATTAGAATACCTGATTCGGACGTTGGAACATTGCTGTTGCAACATTTTTGTTCCAGAGCACCAAATGTTCTCAACTTCTGGCGCATTTCTAATCGAAAGATGTGTTTTCTCAGGTTGGCATGATATCGTAATCTCCAAGCAGATTCCTCCCCGGCATGACAGTAACATAAGCCAATTTTACTCCTCTGCCGGCTAAAGTCCTTCCCCAGCTTATGTTACTGTCTTGCCACGGAGGAATCTGCTTGGAGATTAATGATATCGGGCGTCGGGCGATCCGACCCGCGGTCAGGCTGATACCTCGGGTGATACGGAATACCCCGTGTAGTATTCTATGTACTATATGAGAGATGTAGATATACATCCCTATACACGTAGCCTGCGTTTACAGCTTCTAAGCAGTTGACATCGGACTTCACATCAAAATAAAAACGATGCTGACAATGTCTTATTTCATTGGTTTACAAAGGTACGACGGAGGTGTGCAGACATCTTTCCACTTTGTTCACGGTATGTTTCTGTTCACCTTGTTTGTTGTGATCGAGTCTTTCTATGTTATTGGGGTGAGCCGGCTACTCTTCGCAGCTGAATTGTGAGAGGTATGGCCGGTGCAAAAAAGGTATAAAATAGAAAGCCCGACATAAAATAGAAAGCCCGAAATTCCTAAGAACACGAAAAAAAAACCCAGTCAGAAACAAACCTCTGCTTGGAGAGTATTCATGCAAGCCGTCAGCATCAGTCCCGACCCAGGGAAGAGAAGTATGACATGAATCGTGGATTCGGCCGGTAAAGAATCAGGTCGGAGTCTATGAATTTGAAGATTTTGCCTTGAAAGACAGTGAGGACTTTTCAGCTTCGGTTCGTGTCACTTCAGATCAATGGATGGACTTGGATTATGCGATTTATGGATTGAAGACCGTCCTCGCTCATTCTTAACTTACTTCTAGCATGCTAATCGGCGATTTGACTTCTGGAGATTGGTAGAGATCCCGATCGGAGATTCAGTCGATAGAGACTACCATTATGACGCTAATGCTATCAATATCAGCAACACTCTATGGACTGAGGTAAAATGATTTCTGAGGACAGGGTGGGGTAAACTATGAAAATGGACGGGACTGTTTTATGTTGCTTGTGACACTGAGGAGGTGGTTGCCTGCACCAGGTAGTTGCCCGACTACGCTTAACAGTAGTAGGATTGTGTTAAGATTCTCTGAGCTGACATATAACTTATGTCCCGTTTGTAGGATGTGACTCAGTGATCACAGCATCCAGCCGATCGCGGGAGTTTTACTCCAACAGCCCGTTTGACAAGAACAGCGAGTGTAAGCTCTACATCATCGGCAATCCAGGCGGCGAGATTGCCCCGAAGTTTAGCTTCAGCCTCTCGGATGGTGACGAGTTGGAAGTCAGTAGCATGAACTCTTCATTATCTATTTAATTCACCTTTGCCAATAATTATATTTCCAACTAGAGTTCGGCGACCTCATACCTCCATGAAAATTTAGAGCTTTTGTAAATTTCATGCACTTGACTAACACATTAACATAATTTATGCGTGGTGTTGTTCATCATCGACTAACGTACACATGTCACAAATATAAAGACATAAAGCGGCTTTGCAATTTTTACATAAATTATGCAAATAAGTTCCTCATTACCATACCATTGGTATCTGCTTATATTCCATCTATCATAATTAATAAGCGTTACATTTATTGAAGTCCAGTTATTGCTAATAATGGTATTATACAATTTCCTCCTTTATTATGCAAATAAGGTCCTCATTTGCATAACATGTATATCATTATGAACACCTTTGCCTAAGCTACCTGCACCCCTAAAATGATGCCAATCCGTCAATCCTTTCTGCAGTTATCCTCTTTGGAATATCTTGACAAAAAAGCCCCTGCAGTTCCGAAATTACATGTTAGGGGGCTGAAATCTGCCCCACTTTGTCATGACACTGCAAGCTATCTACCACCCAAATGTCAAGACTATATCATGTCCGGGACAAGAGATACATTGAAAAAACTGCTATGATAGAATATTCTCATTAATTATGCAAATGTACTCCTATTTTGCATAATTAGTATCTTATCTTGTCCAACATTGTCTAAGGTACCTACATACCAAAAATCATGAAAATCCGTTGTTCCCTTCTTGAGTTATCCTCTTCAGAAGTTTTTGACAAAAATGCCCCTGCTATCCCAAACTTAGTCGGTAGGGGGCCAAAACTTATGTCACTTATTCCTGAGCACAAGAGCTATCTGACACTCAAAAATTGTGACCATACCGTGTTCAGAACACGAGATAGCAAAACCGGAAGTTGCACTGCAGTACCAAGGGAAGCCGCTAGGGGGCCCAAAATCTAATCACTTCCAGCTTTCATCGCACTCCACCAACACACCAAGTATGGAACTAATCCATCCAGCCGTTCTTGAGTTATCTTGTTGACAGACAGACAGACAGACAGACAGACACACAAACGCTGGGTAAAATATAACCTCCATGACATTTCATGGAGGTAATAAGTGCCTTTTGTGTGCCAGTGTGTCTGTTTGTGGATAGTATTTTTCTAATATTTGGTAGGTGGGTAGGGGTCGGGAAAACCAAGGTCAAGTTCGATAATGCTACATTCTAAGGTAATGCAGTAGAAAGTCCGGCTTTGATATATATTTTGATTAATCTTCGATATATATGGATAGTCTCTTTAGCCGGGCAGGGCCGATTTCTAAGGGAGCCCACAACAGGTGGACAGAATACAAACTTAGGAGATCATCAATAGTACAATAGAAATACAAGTGCCTTGCCTCGATGTCTGACCTTCTTCGATGTATCATGGTTTTATATAAACCTGTTACTGCAAGGTCAACGCTGGGCCGAACAAGAGGTACTTTGTGGGTAAATATACCAACACTGCTGTGGCCAACTTGCAAGTCGGAATACCAGACGTTCACGAGGCGTTCTTTGATCTGACCACTGGATCCCAGGACACTGGACAGTACCTTAGGGTAACCTGGAAAACCTGGGACATCAAACGTATGTCATCCTTTCGTATTGTTTTATTGTTCCATCTACTCTCCTGTCTACTCTCCTCTTATAATAACAGAATAGAACATAAGTTCGAAAATTAGAATAGAACAGAAGTTCGAAAATGAACGAAAAAAGTGAGGCTTTTCGTCTTTCCTTCAAACAAAGAAGCCAATACCAACGAGTCAAAGACTGAGCTGTGTTTTCCACAGCCATGAAAAAAACAATGGGACCAAAAACTTATTAAACCCATTTACATGAAACTTAACACCGGTAGGTAAAGTCCATTTGTATACACATGTATAAAGGTTTGAAGACTTATCGCCATACTGTGAAATTTGTGCACAATACAATGTTCCACTAATCATGATTTCTGCAGCACACTGTCCGTTCGGATGGCGGGCATGGGGAGACTCCTGCTACTATTTCGGAAGGTCTGATGTTCCGTACGAAACAGCAGTTTCAGCTTGTCACAACATGGCAGGTCAGTTGGCAGTTGCTATGCACTATCTGTTTGTTACGGCGACGTCAGCTCAAGAAACATTCATCTAAAATCCTGAACAACTGTCAGAATCCAGAGAGCAAAACGTCTGATATCGCAGATATTGTTCTGGGAAACATTGTAGTGTGGGTTTTGGACCTCTCATACCCGGCTCGCTAATGCGTCCTTCTCACAGCATCAGCGCTGACCAGTCGCCGTTAGCCAATCAGATGCCCCCTCCTGTTGTAGGAGGCAAAGTCACCAGCCAATCACAATGCCTCTTAACCGTACGCGGCGACGTGATTGGCTGGTAAATTTCCTCCAACACTAGGGGGAGTGACAGATTATCAGATAACGCAGCGAAAAAGACGAATCACAAGCCGTTGTTTGAGATGTACAAGTGGTTGGCGTTGCATCGGGAGATGTGGTTTGGATGAAACGTTTCCCGTAAACACCGGGGCTGTTTCTGCCCAATGTCTGCAGAAGCTTCGGTAATCTTTAGTTTTGCATCAGCCAAGTTTATGCACCAAGTTCGCAAGGAAAGGTCATTAACACACAGCAGGCTCTGATACGATTGTCGTGTTTTGTGATTATCCAGCTCACGTGGTTGAGATCAACAGCGACGCTGAACAGGAGATTCTCCGCGTCATCACATCAGCCAAAGATGGAGACAAATACTGGGTCGGACTGCGCTTCTCTCAGGTGATTCCTAAACAACAGCTGCCCGAAGATATCATCCATGTTATTGCTGCTTTCAGTTACAGCTGTCGTAAGACTACATCCCTACTTTCTATTCCTGGCTCCTTCCGTTCATTTTCGCCGTCCGATGCGTGAACGTCACTATTCTAAAAAAATGTAGTCAGGTTCTTAGGGCCTTCCCCGCGACCCGGCATCTCTCATTCCCGAACTCTACAGCTTCGCCACTCGGAAATCAAAATCAATGCAAAAACTGGAATGTGCTGAAATAACGAAACAATTTTTTTTGGCGATCGTCACCGATGAATGCTACCTAAAACAGCCAAATACAAATATCAATCAAAAACCCGATCCATCATTAGAAACTTTTTATCTTTTCCTGCCTTTGATTGCCGTCTAAGTCGGCTTTTTTGTTGGACATTCCTCCCCTCCATCCAGTCTAACTCCTGGTACAACTGGTGGCACCAAGTTCCGCTGGCCGCGCAGTCGTCCTGGTGGTCTGCAGGCACCGACAAAACGGCCGCGTTCGGCAGCGACACCTGTGTGATCATGGGCAGAACTGCAGGGTTCAACTGGACAACTCAGCACTGTGGTCTCGGGGCCCGGGCCGTTTGTGAAACCGATGGTTTGTAGTTGAAATTTATTAATTTCAAACCTGGATGCATCTTAGACATTGTCTTCGTGCTATCCATGTATGGTACCTTCTCCTTTTCACTAATCTCCAAACCTACCGTGTCATAAGATAATATCATAAAGCTGGCCAATGAGTGAAGCCAGCCAGCAAGGAGTGTTCACTTGCCAACGAAGGCACTCCTTGGCAGGCCATAGGATAACTAAGTGCATGATCTACTAGTACTTCCTACAGTTTCAGTGACCGACTGTCACGTTCCCCAGGCCAGTCGTCGCTGGTGCAACTTCACACTGTAGCTAAGCGCCGCTACTGTAGTGTGAAGAACTCAACGTGGTATCTCACTGCACCTGGGGCACCGTTGCGGCACTGCGAGGTTGAAGGATTACTCAACGAATTTGAGAGATAAAGAACGGATTTTCTTACGTTTTATGTATTTTTTGTCCTCTACGTCATACTTTGAAGCTATTACGCAATGTCTAAATTATCAAAATCCGTGACAATAACACAACCGTGCTGCAGTGAACGAACTCCGCAGTGCCGCACCAGTGCCCCAAGTGCAGTGAGATACCTCCTTCAGGGATCGCAATCTTTAGCAGTGGCGCCTAGCTCCAGTGCTAAGTAAATTAGTAGAACTAGGCAGTATTGCCTTAAAGAATGTGACAGACGGTCACCAAATCTTGAGCAGGTCTTCGGTATCAATGATTCACCAATTGTTCCGTTTCAGACCAATGGCCTTCGCTCATCATGCTAACAAAAATCACCGGATAACAAAGTAACAATGCTAAACGGAGCAATTACAGCCGTTTTTTTTTCATTTTACAACAGGACTGGTCTGTGGGACCATCTTCAGCATCAGCCACACGGTTTACGCCGACGCCCGTCCCTGGGTGGAGCTGGATTTCGGACGGGGGCTCTACGTGGCTGCAATAGAGACCTCTGGCGACGCGACCAGGAACTGCTACACCAAAGCGTACAGTCTGCAGACCAGTACTGACGGGGTGGTCTACAACGATCACGGAACCAGCTCTGAACCGTGCGCACGTGTTAAGGTAACCTTGATGACTTCTTATATGGCCATGCAAAAATATAACTTCTGTAGATAATGTTAATGGATGTACATTACAAACGTTAGGCAAACTTCTTTTGAATAACCTTTACGTACATGAACACATTTGCATACACTCTTCATGCCATTATCTTGTACTTTAAATGTCATCTGTATGTTAGATATTTCGATGAAGTTTAGACATCCAGGTAATAAGATATGCCAAAAAGCAGTTACTCAAGCAACTGGATATGATTTTGGTTGCTTGAGTAACTGCTCTTGGGCATATGTTATATATTGTGTGTATGACTTAGCAGAAATGCATATTGTCACGGTATTTTAAAAACTTATTAAGCATACCATTATCCAATTATCAGCATATCATTGGAATACATACCATCTATCCCTTAGATGCTTTCAGGGGATCCGCAATCCCTGGCCCATTGAAATGTACACAAAAAGGAACAGAAAGACAGTGCCAATAACTCACCTTTCTGACGTCACTGGCATACAAACTTACCCTCATATGAAAGCCCATCATCTCAGCTGTGATGAATCCCACTGTCATTAGAAATCTTACGGCATAATTTGCAGAAAAATACCCCAAGACCCTCCCACCCTCTCAAACGCATAACCACCAAGGGAAGAGGCCCTTGCACAACTAGGAAATAGTCCCAACTTCATATCCCCTGATAACCACAAAAACTCAGCTTTTGGGCCATAATCAGAAAGTCAAAACCCTCCCTAGTCACATTGACCTCAAAACCGCCAGCATTTCTACCCATTTTTCCAAGAAAAAAATCTTCAAGTTTTAGACCCTGAACTACATTGGACCACCATCAATTCGCTGGCGGATGCCCTTGACAGTTGGGGCACCACAGAAGATCTGGCAACCATTTTTCTCCACCCTTCTCGGTTCTTCGTTCTTCTTAATCTTTCACTCGGTGAAACATACTTGCATGCCCTTAGGATATCTACAGCTAATGCTGAGTCATCTGTTGGCCACCTGAATAATAGATGCCATCCTGTTGATGACACACTACTTCTCACTGTTCATAAGTACCCGTGTTTCAGGTGTATCAGGCAAACTCTGACCCGAGAACAGTTGTCCGGACCTTCATCCAGCCGCGCCTTTGGGCGGTGTCCCTGCGACTCTTCCCTGTGGCCTGGTTCGGCCGCCCGGCGCTGACTCTGGGGGTCCTGGGGTGTGAGAACGCACTTATCGCCGCCAGGCGTGAGTATAAACCTTTATTTTTAAAACAAATAATACATTGGTCAAAAACTAAGTGTTTTTATAATCTATAGTAATTGTACAGGGAGTATTACAAAGTGTTAGTGTCCACTATTACATGAGTAAAAGTACATTTGTCAAGTACAATCAATAGGACTTATTTCTACATTCTACAAGTATTGCAGGTAGTGATAGAAAGTACATGTGTCCTATCGCATGGTTAAGAGTACGTATGGTTGACAAGCACAAGGAAGCTGAAACAAGTATGTCTACAATCTACAGCTATTGCACAGGTGGTAATAAAAAGTACATGTCTTCTTCCATATGGGTATAAACCTTGCTGTACTCGTCTGAATGGAGTCAAATGACAATGAACTTCATTACAGATTCATACCCAACAATGGGCTAAATGCGTGAAGTTAGAAACTATGAAAAAAAGTAGAGAAAAAAGGTAGTCCCTACGATTACAGAATGTTTCTCGGATTATAATACAAATTCACACACACACAAACGCATACACGCACACACACACATATGCGCATACAAACACACCACATAAACACACTGACCTATCAGTATATCTTTTTGAACACACACTTCGTGTTTTTGTTCTATTGATCTATTTTTATTGTTCTATTGATCTATCTATTCATTTACTCACAGACCCGGGTAATGTTCTGGGAGTGTTTAACATGGGACCTAAGTTGTCCTTTCCCGCTGCCCAACATCACTGCACCAAGTTCCACAGCAGAATGGCGTCCCCTAGCGAGCTCCGGGCCGCGTTTCAGGCCGGACTGTCCGGCTCTGGGCTTGCGTGGCTGAACGACCAGACTGGCAGATACATCCTTGAGAGACTTGGGACTCATTCGGCTTACCGCAGTACCGGCATCATCAACTGGGGGTTTCTGGGGCCTTCAAGTCTAAATAACGTGTGGTGCATGCAGCCTATGTCAGAGAGTAAGTATCAAATGGTATCTGACTCGCAAAAATGTGCTGACAAATGGAATTGTAGTTAAACTTAAACACGGACCAGACGGACCACCCCACCAATACTCTCCAAGCAGAGGTTGAGTCGCGTAGATATAGTAGTAGTCGGAAACTCCTCTGTAAGAGAAGCGCCGGTGTAATTTGACTACTACTATATCTACGCGACTCAACCTCTGCTTGGAGAGTACCCACCAATGGTTCTCCACCATAAGAACTATCTTCTGTCAGGGTGTAAGTAGCTAAATTGACACCTTACATCCTCCCAACATCATAAATGGATTATACTCTGTAGGGGATCTCCACCCGTCTGGCCACAGGAACAATAGCCAGGCATTACAGCAGGCGGCAGGAAATGATTTGTATATTGACTGACATCTCATGTCTTGAAAATGTTTGTCCGCTTTTTCTTCTTCGAGAAAGTCTTGTCAGACACTTCGAACTGGGGCTCTGTGGAACTGTTCAAGTTATGTTCATTGTCTGAGACACACTTATCCAGTCAGGGCATGGCGAACCATGCTTCACATCCTGTGTAGGCTAATGACGCTAGGCTGAATTGTGTATATGTGCAATTCAATTCCTTACCTGTTCTACTCTCCAAGCAGAGGTTGGTTCGACCGGTCGAAAAAAAAATAATAGGAAAAGGTCACGATTTCCCCACCAACCTCTGCTTGGAGAGTAACCTGTTCCAGGATCATGTACATTTCAAAACTGTTTGAAGAGTAACTATGTACAGCAATTGCTGAACTGTCTAAATAGCCTGCCTCCACCGATGTGAACACCATGGTTGTTGGGACCTGACTGATGTCTGGTACTTTACGTTAGCTGAATTTATTGGCTGATTTTATAGTACAACCTTGTCCGGCACACCGTGACATCCTTGCTGTATATTAGTATTTGTGTGTAATTTGTTGAAGGATTGGGATGCTCCACACCCCTGGTCGCCAGACAGCCGTGTGCCTGGGATGACGTCACGCCACACGAGTGCGAGCTCCACGGGTGCTGCTGGGATCCGTACCCCGGGTATCCGGCTTGCTTCCGTAAAACAGGTCAGGAGATTTTATCTTTGATTTGAAGCTTTAAAAGCTTGTGCAAATTTGAAAACCAAAAATCTAGTATACGAGGGGTGATCTATAGGTTCTCGGCCTCACCCAGAAATGATAAGCATAACTCAAATTTCGAGGCACAACTTCGTAGTTTGAAGCCTTTTATCAATATCATCCAAATTTCAAATCATTGCAGTCATTACTTTCCAGGCGCATCTTTACCCTCTCAGGCCGCTTATGTATTGTCAGGCAACGGCGTAAATGCTAGTGCAAATTTGAAGATTTTAAATCTAGTATCATAATAATATCTTTACCCTCTCAGTTTAAGCCCGTTTGTGTATAGTCAGGCAACGGCGTGCAGGCCTGGGATCCGCCTTATTCTCGCTGCGTCAATCGGATACTCCGCCTTCTGCTGTAGAAGGTTGCCAGCCAATCACGTCACCACGTAACGCCAAGGGGCAACGTGATTGGCTGGTGACTTCTTGTCTAACAACAGGAGGGCGGTGGCTGATTGGCTGACGGCTGGCCAGCTCTAACGCAGCGCTAGCGAGAAGGAAGCCAAGGCCTTTGCTTGAGATTCAAAGCTGCCCTAGCATGACACTGATGAGAGTGTGGTAATGTTAGTTCACCTTTATCCACAATGTAACCTATATCCGTTGTATGAAAAAGAACATGATATTTAGTGATATCATGTCGACGGAACGGTCGTTTTAAAGTTAATATTTTCAAAATACTGTAAATGCATTTCAGTTCGCGGGGATTTAATTTCTCGATAGCGGGAAAAAGGACTTTTTGCGGTGGTTTTAATATCGCGGTAACACCATAGACTGCAGTCTAATACCATAATAGAAAAATATTCGCGGTGGTTTTAAACCGCGAAAACCGCGAACATCAATCCACCGCGAACATTTCTGCATTTACAGTATTGTGGCTTGAAGCCACCATCCATCGAGAATACAGCGGATATAGGTCACCCCGTGGATAGAGGTGAACTAGCGTTACAGTTTCTCCCAGACTGCCTATGTTACGTATTTGTTGTTCCGACTCAGCTGGAACAAACATCGCGCTCGGGAAGAGGACACGTCAGTCGACAACACTGGACGCGAACAGTCACTCCTGGCACGGCAATGACGGCGTCAGAACAACGGAGGGTTGTAACGACGGCAACGGCACTTGCGTCAGAACAACATACATTATTAGCCCAGGTGTGTACAAAAACAACGTCTGGACCCGAAAAATACACACAAGTCCTGGTCTGAAGGAGGTTAAATCTGTTTCTCTCTCTCTCTCTTGTCTTTAAATCTGTTAACTAACGGCAAAACACAGAAAAACCTCGTTAAAATGAATACGCAGAAGGTTGGACTTTGACAGGACAAATCTTGTCTTCTTGAAATCGCAACTGACGTACACGCGGCTGTCCGACTTTTCCAGATCACGGAGAATCAAAATATTCTGACAGTGCCACGACTGATTGTATGGAGTGCTCTAAGTACTAAAATCGGTGTGTTACACCGTGCAACCATTTGGGGGCACACATCATGGCACAATAAAGTTACATATGTATACATGCATGGTCAGCCTACAATGGTACGCTGCTTTGTTACCGGTCTGCCTAAACACTACAAACGACCACGTACAAACGACTCAGAAACACCACAAACGACCACAAACGACTCTAATATGCAGTGTATATGGGGCAACGACCTTGTGTGACGCACTGGCGACAATGTTTATACATTTATGAATTTAAAAAACGCAACAACTCTTACGTATTGACGAGTTATTTCGAGTTTGTCCGCTGGTTTCAAGATCGAAGGAATTCTTGGCCACCATGTTGGATCGTCCGTTCTATGAGTCTGCTTGGGGAAGTTCTCGATAACTTCCTCGGCTCCATAGACGACAGGGCGATAGAACTATGGAAGCTGTTGGTTCATAGATTATAACATACCGCAATCCTTATCATTGTCAACTCATAAAACTTGAATACTAAGTGTTTTTCAGCTTCAAATGCAAGCAAACACGGTACAACATGTTGGCCAAGAATTGCTATAATCTTGAAACCGGACTAACTCGAAATAACTGGTGAATACGTAGGAGTTGCTGCGTTTTTTTAAATTCATAAAGGTATAAACAATGTCTCCAGAGCGCCACACAAGGTCTTTGACCCATATGCACTGCATATTAGAGTCGTTCGTGGTCGTTTGTGGTGTTTCTGAGTCGTTTGTACGTGGTCGTTTGTGGTGTTTAGGTAGACCGGTAACAAAGCAGCGCGCCATTGTAGGCTGACCATGCATGTATATTGTGGTCGTTTGTGGTGTTTCTGGGTCGTTTGTGGTGTTTAGGCACACCCCTTTGTTACGTTATGGTTATACCGTCAAATCATACGTGCGATGTATGCCAACATGCCTTTGACACGAACATAAGCTACGTACTTGAGTGTGTTGTCATCGCGTCTTGTTTATTTATTTATCTATCTATTTCTGTTTGCTCTAAACAGGGTAGACCGCACTCGGTGCTTACCGCACTTTCCAGGATGGTCTTGTCATTAGATGTGCAAATAAATAAATGCAAACACGGATCATGGGTGTTAAATGGGACAGAAGTAAACCGACCTCCTTCCGACATACACGAGTGATAGATTAGCAGATGGCAGACAAATACCACCCACAGAACCCGAAACTTATCTTGATTTTGGGCCATAAAATTCAAGCCTGCGTCCTGAAAAGGGCCGGTGTGACAGCGATCTCGCCCCCCCCAGCGATCTCGCCCCCCCGGGGGCGAAATCACTAGCGTTTTCGCCCCCCTTTAGCGTTTTCGCCCCCCCCCCCCCAAGAGCAGCTGGTTACTACATATTACAGGTGCGCTACCTGGTACTATACTGCACCTGGGGAGTAACGTATATGGTGTGTTACCTGGTACCTATATGGCACCTTATTACCGTACCGTAAGATGTCATACCTCGAAAGTCGATACTATATTGTTCGGTGCAAACATGACATTGAAATGAAAAAGACAATTTTTGCAGCTGAGGTGGCATAAAAACAGTGCTACTGCGAACGTATAAATCAACACCGTCTATGGTACGGAATACGTCAGCTATATGTTTTCAATTTGTCACAGTGTTTTCTTTCTTGTGCTGGAAACATTTCCAAAGCACTGACAAAAACGTGAATAATAGTTTCTCATTATAAACACTATCTACGCGCAAGTTGATATAGCTGTTGCTAAATGCTACACAAACACTGGTAAAGTACCAGTGTTAACTTAAGAACCACGGGTAAATGCATCAGTTCCTAAATACTAGAAAAAACAGTCATGTTGGAGGTGAAGATATCCCTTGGCCAGGTGCATATACCAAAATGTGCGTTATTCTAATTAATACGTAATATTTGCATAATTAATAAAGACATTACATAGTTCTTTTGTGGTCACTTCATGGTAGAGACTTCATATTGGAGATATATAGTTTGCTTGAGGACAGGTGAATACAATGAAATACATCTTATGTCAAGGCTCAGGTATATGCAATAATGGGAATACAAGGGACCCAACCCTCCTTGTCTGAAACAAGTTCAACTATCTTATTACCTCCATGAAATGTCATGGAGGTTATATTTTACCCCGCGTTTGTGTGTCTGTCTGTGTGTTTGTGTGTGTGTGTGTGTGTAAACAAAATAACTCAAGAACGGCTGGGTGGATTGGTTTCATACTTGGTGTGTAGGTAGTGTGTGACGAAAGCTGGAAATGATTAGATTTTGGGCCCTCTAGCGGCTCCCCTTGGTACTGCAGCGCAACTTCCGGTTTTGTTATCTCGGTGTTCTGAACATGCTATGGTCACGATTTTAATGTGTTAGATAGCTCTTGTGCTCAGGAAGAAATGACATAAGTTTGGGCCCCCTAGCGTCTAGTTTGGGGATAGCAGGGGCATTTTTGTCAAAAACTTCTGAAGAGGATAACTCAAGAAGGGAACAACGGATTTTCATGATCTTTGGTATGTAGGTACCTTAGACAATGTTGTACACGATAAGATACTAATTATGCAAAATAGGAGTACATTTGCATAATTAATGAGAATATTCTATCATAGCAGTTTTTTCAATGTATCTCTTGTCACTGACGTGATATGGTCGTGACATTTTAGTGGTAGATAGCTTTTAGCGTCATGAAAAAGTGGGGCAAGTTTCAGTCCCCTGACATTTAATTGTAGAACTGCAGGGGCGTTTTTGTCAAGACACTCCAAAGCGGATAACTACAGAAAGGAACAACGGATTGCCTGCATTTTAGGCATGCAGGTAGCTTAGGCAAAGATGTTCATAATGATATGCATGTTATGCAAATGAGGACTTAATTTGCATAATTAATGAGGAAATTGTATAGTTCCATTGTTTTCAATAACTGGACCTCAATACATGTAACACATGTTAATTATGATAGGTGGAATATAAGCAGATACCAAATATGGTAATGAGGAACTTATTTGCATAATTTATGCAAAAATTGCAAAACCACTTTATGATTAATAATGGGAATTTTATAATTGTGACATGTGTATGTTAGTCAATGATGAACAACACCATGCATAAATTATATTAATGTGTTAGTCAATTGCATGAAATTTACGAAAGCTCTAAATTTTCATGGAGGTATGAGGTCGCCGAACTCTAGTTACCATGTAATTACGTTAATATTGATACTATGAATGGAGTTATGTATCAAACTCGTGTACTTATATCATTCTGAATCTGCATTTTGTGATTTATACCAATCAACTTCTAAAATGTCATGTAAACCCGTTTTTTTTGGGGGGGGGGCGAAATCGCTAAAGGGGGGCGAGGTAGGGGGGCGAGATCACTAGCCGGGGAGGGCGAGATCGCTAGTGATTTCGCCCCGGGGGGGCGAGATCGCTAGTGATTTCGCCCCCGGGGGGCGAGATCACGGGGGGGCGAGATCGCTGTCACACCGGCAATTTTTTTTTTTAATTTCATGATCTAATTGGGACCATGTGAGCCGCATAGAACGTCAGATCGTCAGGACGTCCTTTTGATATGATTGCTTGCAATCTCAATAAATCAAATCAAAGCAAAGCAACACACGAAGGGGTGAATTTATAAAAGTGTGATTATTTCTTGCAGAGACATGTAGCGTTGAGCAATCGGGCATGGAAAAAGCCGCCGCCACCATAACCGCATCTTCTGTACACTCTGATTGCTCTACGGAGAAGGCGCTTTTGAACTCGCATGCTACAGCCAGTGGAACTGGGTGGGCAGGAGCATGGTGTGCCTCAGGGATCCACGGAGTTAACTGGCTTCAGGTAAAATTGATTACATGATTTATCCATTTAACCATGACTTGCTACAACATCCATTGCATTCCTATAGGTCGTCTCTAGTGGCAATGGGTAGTTACCAGTTATTTTTGTTACTTTTAGCATGGCTATTACCAACTAGAGTTAACTCTTTCTAATTACTTGTTATTTCTTTAACATGCCCTTATAGTCTTCTGTCAATTAAACACAATAGGTCGATCTAAAATCACTGACCAGGATAGCTGGCGTAATCACGCAAGGACGAGCTGACGGGGACCAATGGGTGACCAGCTATAAACTTACCTTTAGCTCTGGTGGCACCGTTTGGGACACGTACGCTGAAGAAGGACAAGACAAGGTTGTAACAGACGTTATTTGATAGCATTGATATTAAGATGCCATCGCAGCTACTTTCTTTTATATCAATTAAGTCTTTCACCGGTCAATTAAGGTATGTGAGTCTCTATCGATCATGAATCGCATTTGGATTGTTCCATCTTCAACCCACTTGGAGGGTGACCTAGCCAAGGCTTTGCTATTTTACAGACAGGGAAGCTTGTTTGTGATTGATGATTTACAATGTTTTTAGCAGTCTATTGGAGGGAACAATGGAACGTTGGTAAATTAACGTATCTGCTCTGTGAAAAGAGATGTGTAACAGGGGCTGCATGAGAAACCCCCATGGAGGAGCTGGCAAAAACTCTCCATATAGGTAAAAAAAATGTCTTGAATGTGACGTGAACCATGTGTTTAGATTTATTTTGCGCGGAGCTAGCTCCATGAAGCTGGAGGACTGTACGAGAAACCTCCATGGAGGAGCTTCACATAGGTTGCTCGTGCAGTCCCTCTCAACATGTGACGTTGTAAGTACAGCACAGATCAGTACAGTAAACTTTGTCGATCACCCACAGCGACTGGAGTTCCCGCTTGTATTCATGTGCTTCTGACCTTTCCTTTGACTGAATAGGTGTTTGAAGGCAACACTGACAGGAGCAGTCCCGTTGAACACCTCCTTGTGCCGCCCGCCCCGGCAAGGTTTGTCCGGTTCCACCCGCTGACGGTTCATATGTGGCCCAGCATGAGGATGGAAGTACTCCTGTGTGCTCCGGGTAAGACAGTATCAAAAGTGCCTTGTAGCTTTCACTAATATATTTCTTTAAAACAATTATCCGTTACAAGGTAGAATTTCTTGAGTCTTCATTTGGCGGGTCGCATTAAACCACAAACGTACTGCAAGTCCCAAAGCACATACACTCGAAAAAAGAACGTTTGCATAATCAAAGGAATCAAAAATCGAATTGTGTAAAATACACCCCTTCCATGGCAAGCATTTACTCTCTGTCGGCACCTCAATGTAAAATGGACCTGTCCAACAGAACATCCACTCACAGAATGGACATTTTGCATTATCATTCTGACAACATTTAACAACCGTGTTATTTAGGCACTTGTAACGTTAGTACAAAGTTTCATGAGTGAAGCAAATGAGCTTTGTTGTTTCCGGGTAGAAAGAGAGTTTTTAAAATTCGCCCCCACATGTAAAACAATCTCGCATACGGATTTAGATGGTGGATCATAACGAAATGAAGAGTATATCTAACTAGTCTTGAGAACCATGCAGATGAGAGTCATAGAATTTCATAGCCCAAAATGAAGATAAGTTTCGGGTTCTGTGGGTGGGGTTTGCCTGCCATCTGCTAATATATCACTCGTGTATGTCAAAAGGAGGTCAGTTTACTTTGAATTCACTTTTCCCCTATCAAAAAGAAACACGACCGTGCCTGGTGTAATTTTACACTGATTAACCATGTCCAAAAGGTCTCACTTGTCAAGCCTACGTCCTGAGAAGGTCTGCAAACATTCCTTTAAATTCATGGTACAAAGTAAAAGATACAGCGAGAACGCTTTGGAACGAACACCTTGTTGTATACAGTTTATCGGTGGGGCCACGGCGTTTCCTTGAGTAAAGCGGCACATAATTAACATGTCCTGTCTTGAACGAAAACAGAGTCCGCCAGGGGGCGCACTCCTCCGAAATGTGGGACTTCGGGGCAGTCCCATGTTTACAAGGAGACATCTCGTCTTCAGAAGGAGAGGTCACGTCTTTAGTATGGGGACCTCTGCGCAATAATGAGGTCCGCAAGGCGTCGCTGCCTGATGGTACCTTGTCACATACATTGATGTGTGACGATTAGAAGTGTGACATGTTCGGGGTATGCCTGACTCGGCGTATTTAAGGTCGCACGTAAAAGACGTCACGTACCTTTGAATTAAACACAGGAACATGTGACGTGTTTTGGTATGTCGGACGTGACGTGTGACATCTGTAAAAGACGTCACGTATTTTGTGTCACACGTGACTTGAATTAAACGCGGACCTGTTGAAAGACGTCACGTACTATGGCAATACATTTGTTTCACAAATACGGGAGCTATATACGTGACGTTTGACCTAAATTCACGTCACATGTGACGTAAATACGTGACGTCCAACCTATTACGAACACGTCACACTTGAGTGCGGCATATGTGACGTCCTTCTATCAATAACTTAGTTAACAATCAATGACTACAAATTGAGTAGGACTTGACTTGTCCACATCCCACTTTTAAATCACGTCACGTGTGGCACAAAGTATGTGACGTCTTTTGACAGATGGCACACGTCACGTCCGACATACCAAAACACGTCACACATGGCTTATGTTCCAGTGTTTAATTTAGAATTAGACATTTCGAGTAGAAAAGTCCATTTCGAGTAGGATGATTTTGGATGGTCCATTTCTGCAAAAGGTTGTTATGGGACAGTCCATCTTTGCATTTGGAGGGAGATGGAATGTAACATGTTGTATTTTCTTGGGAGCAAATGTCCACATTTTCTAGTGACTAAACATTTTCGCAAATAGTACTGATCGATGTAACGTAAAAATTATAGGAGGCAAGAGAAGTTTTCATTGTTTTTGCGTCAGCCACAAATTTTGTACCTATTTTTCAGAATGTACCCTTTGGACTCGCTGGTTTGACCGTGACGATACCAGCGGTACCGGCGACGCGGAATTGCTTTCCGACCTTCGGCAGGAGAACCCTGGAGAAATCTGCTCCGGCCCCTCGGCTATCCAGGCCCGTGTCCGCTGGACACACGTACAGGCCTCCCAGACGGGAGAGCAGTTCGACTCATATGACAAGGAAGTCGGCTTTTTATGCATAAACTCCGACCAAAGCGACGGGTCCTGCCTGGACTATGAAGTGCGCTTCTGCTGTGATTCAGGTACATGATTATTTATTTTTTTTAAATCATCTTTATTACACACAAGATGAATACATACATGTATATATTACAGGCTAAGACCTAGGACAGCCCTTTGTCTGATCTCCAGGAGGGCGCAAGGTATTAAAAAGAAGTACAATGACAGATTAAAATACACGTCACATTTCATAAAGTTTAGACCCAGATTCATCGTAACATTTAGACCCAGATACAACTAGTTTCTGTAGATAAACAGTCCTGAAGTACAGTCCCAAGTAGGTGTGTTTCGGGCACAGTAGATAGCATAGGATGCACAGAGTGCGCACTTTCCCAGTCTACTTTTAAGATTGCCTCCAGTCTTTGCTAATTGGTTCTCTTCGCCCCTGTAAGGAACGTATATTTCACTCGACCATACCATAGGTATTCGAATGAAATGCACCGCTAATCGACCTCCGATGGTCGCTGAGCGACCTACAATTGTTCGCGTTGCTCAGTGGTCGCACAGCGAACGCCCAATGATCGTCCGGAGACCACTAGGGTCGGTATGATCTTGCCATGGGATTTTGCAATTGATAAAACCAAACGCTTAACTGAGGTTACCGATGGAGAAATCAGGGACTAGAGCGACCATTGAGCGAAACCTGGGCGTCCTTGGAAACCATTGAACGCACCGCGAAGCACGACTAGCCAATTCGAGAAATGTGACGTATGTCACACGTGACGTGATTAAAAAGTGGGACGTGGACAAGTCAAGTCCTACTCAATTTGTAGTCATTGATCGTTAACTAAGTTATTGATAGATTCACGTATGCTGCTTTTTCGTGTGACGTGTTCATAATAGGTCAAACGTCACGTATGTAGCTCCCGTATTTTTGAAACAAATGTATTGCCATAGAAGTACTTTGTACAAAGTGGAACGTGGTCAAGTCTAGTCTTACTCAATCGTTAACTAAGTTATTGATAAAAGGACGTCACGTATGCCGCACGTAAGTGTGACGTTTTTGTAATAGGTCGGACGTCACGTATTTTACGTCCCATGTGACGTGAATATAGCTCCCGTATTTTTGAAACAAATACATTGCCATGGTAGTACTTCTCAACGCACGTCACTCGCACGGTTGCGCAAAGTGTAAATATGTGGTCTGCACGCTACGCCTGGCCATGAGCCAGTTGCGTGCATCGTTCCTTACGCTACCGTATGCAGGCCCTACTTACACGTGCTGCGTACGTACGGTTTCCTTACTCGCTGTACGGGGCACGCACGTCGCCAGTACTGGTTCGAACGGGGGCGAATCCGCAGCACGATGGCAGAGAAAGTTCGATATGCACGTAGAGTTTTACGGCGCGTCTGCGTGCTCCCAAATCCGTTGGATTCCGTACGATTTCGTAAGGAGGCGGTACTTACCACTTACGGATCCCCAAAGATTGCCCACGTTTTTGCACGTAGACACCACGCAGTTGCACGTACGGTGGGTTGTGCCCTTACCTTAAGCCGGGTTCACACGTACGTATATATTCAAGTCCGTTTGAGGTCCGTACGGAAGTCTTTGCCTCTACCAGGCTCCACAGGTCGCTGGAAATACAGCAGAAATTGGAGAAATATAGACACATAACATGGCTGAGAAGTTAGGTGTCCGAGTGGTGTGTGACTCAGCTAACTCTTCTGGCATGTTGTCTGTCTATATTTGTCCAATTTCTGTAGTTTTTCCATCGACCCGTGGAGCCTGATAGACGTTCATGCAGACCTCATGCGGACTTGAATATACGTACGTGTGAACCCACCTTTAGGCATGCCATCAGCATAAGTTGGTTGTGTCAGGAATACGGTCGCCATGCATACGCACCCATTCGCAGCAAGAAAAATAGTGTTGCGCACTGCATACGCACCTCATACGGAATGGAACGAAATCGTAATTCATACGCCAGATGCGTGTGACGTATAATTCAATTCCGAAAAATCAAAATCTTGGGCGTACGGCTGCGTATTGGCAAAATGTTCCGTTTTTATCGTATATATATATATGTTTCGGACTCGAGGAAGAATAGCGGTACTATTTCGGTGGTATTACTAATGGAGATCCCAATAAAACAAACAAACAAACAAACAAACTCGCGCCGCACTCGACCGACGTGGGACCAAAGCACTGCGAATTTATTACGTATGAGATACGCAACAGCGTACGCTCGATAGTTTTTGCATGTCCAAAACCATCAGGCGTAAAACGATTGAGATGTGTATGACATGCGTATTGTGCGTACGGCTGCGTATGAAAAATGTCAATACGGACCGCATACGGACCTTATATGGACTTGTAAATATACGCACGAGTGAACCCACCATAGGATACATGACTTTCTGCCTACTACAAAAACGTCCTTCTTCAGTGTATGTTGCATCTACTTTTCGGTGGCTCCAGGAATCGTCCAAAAACCTTACTAAAACTAGATATCCAGGATTCGTACTTCCGGTGCCGTCAATCATGGTGATTGACAGTACAGAAAACATTATTATGCACGCCCATGTTTCCATATATGGGTCGACCTCGTGAGACCTCGACAGACTCAAGTTGCGAGAGATTAAAACCCGGAAGTGACCGCTGCCCTCCCCATGATAGGACGTCATCTGAATGCTACTAACACGTAAATAGAATGTGACGCTACACGAAAAACAACTTCAAACACACAACACATAATATAGTCGTGCGACTGTTATTGCCTATCGCTGTGGACAACGGTTGTCTTTAGACATGCGTTCAGAGTATTACGGGGCACCCGCGGTGCAGGATACCATTGCGGTGCGTGCGTGACCCACAGTGACCGCTTGCTCGCAAATCAAAAATGGCGGGAGAATTTCTTATTTTCGTCAGGCGTTCAGGCCGTTTTCTGGATATCCATGAATCGTCCTCCTGTTCAGGCCGTTTTCTGGATATCCAGGATTCGACCTGAGTCTGTTCAAGCCGTTTTCTGGATATCCAGGACTCGTCCTGAGCCTGTTCAAGCCGTTTTCTGGATATCCAGGAAACGTCCTCCTGTTCAAGCCGTTTCCTGGATATCCAGGATGTGGACCAGGCCTTGTGTGACAAAGGGACGCCATCTGGATGCTATTAACACGTTACCGTGAATGTGTCGCTATACGGAAAACAACAGTAACTTTATCCCATCTTGACTGCCATTTGTTAATTCATTACGCAAAAAGCATTTTGGGCCTGATACGTAAGTAACATGTAAACATCAAAGTATCATTATCAACATTCGTTTAAGTTCTGTAACACCAGGATCAACAGAATAAACTGCACGATCTTCTTGCGGGGAGATACAAAGATAGCGGCTTTCTGACGAAAACAACATGCCCCCGCCCTCCGCATAGTCTCCTCCCTCGAAGGCAGGAAGCTCCACCCCCACGTACACGTTCTGGATAAACACCGTCGTCTATCCAGGAAACGTCCTGTTTGCGACGATTTCTGGATATCCAGGAATCGTCCTTCTGCTCAGGACGATTCCTGGATATCCAGGATTCGGCATATTACGAAAGTTAGATAATGACGAAAGTTGGATACAACAGTGTATCACCTGATACTATTTACTATGTACGTATTGAATCTTCACGTGTTAGTAAAATCATTGTGGGAAACATGTCGCAGAGCTTCTTCAACTTAAACTGGTGTGTTACGTCGAAGGGTGGTTATACCGAGTATTCAAATATACTGAACTTCAACGGTGCGTTGATGTAAATATGACATTTCTGATGACAGTCCTGTCGCCTGTGGTAGGTGTCAATGTCGCCGTAGGGAAGACAGCGTTTCAAACAAGCACCGGCATGCCTCCCCGCCTTGCCGTGGACGGGAACACCAATAGCAACCATTACGCTCTTTCCTGTACACACACAGCGGGAGAGGCTAATCGAACCTGGTGGGTCGATCTAGGTCGATCGTACGTGGTGGATAGGTACGTATATAAACATGTGTTCATATATCAGTCATTACAATGAATGAATGTATGAATGAACTTTATTGCTCGACAATTGTACAGGGTACAACTTATGGCAACAAATACTAATGGATTATCAGTTGAGCATTTAAAGCACGCGGGACCTCGGCTTACTGTTTTGCTGTCACTTTTGTTCTCGGTCATCATGTTAGTGCACAGTCATGTTTCCTCTACTCTACTTAAGGTCATTCTTATCCCGATAATTAAGAAACAAAACATCAACCCTTCTCTTAAGAATAACTACCGCCCCATTGCTATTTCTAGCCCAATTTTCAAGTTATTCGACTCGCTTCTTCTCAACCGACTGGAGAAACATCTTACTTCCCCAGCGAATCAATTTGGCTTTAAAAAGCACCATGGTACAGACATGTGCATTTTTGCCCTTAAAGAGATAATTTGTTATTTCAAAAGCCGAGGTTCTCCCGTCTTCGTTTGTTTTCTTGACGCCGCTGAGGCTTTTGACTATGTATTGTTTCAGAAACTGATAGACAAAAACGTACCTGTATACTTAGTGCGTATCATTGTATACAGCTGGTTTAAGATGATAGTCCTCACTGTGCGCTCAGATAGCTTTAACATCGGTAACGGTGTCTCCCAGGGATACGTATACGTACATGTTGCAGACCTTACCGGGAAGCTAAACTCTGCCAATGTTGGCTGCTTTCTTGGTAAGGTCTCCGTAAATCATTTATTGTATGCTGACGATATCTGCTTGATTTGCCCCTCTGTAAAGGCCCTGCAGAAATTGATCAATGTTTGCGAGATCTTTGGTCTTGCAAACGACATGACGTTTTGTGACAAGAAAACTAATTGTATGTACTTTCCCTGCCAGCGTATCCGTTTTGTGACTCGCTTCCTGGCGTCTGAGAACGACATTATCAGAGTTCTATCTGATTCCAATGTTATTACTACAAGTATGTTCTGGAAGAGCTACTGTCAAGTACACAGACCACGTGCACAAGTTACAGTTTAAATCCTGCCTTTTGATTTTATGTACTGGATTATTGTTCTTTTAACTGTATCGTCTAATTGTTTGTCCTTATGGGCCTTGGTGCCTGACAATAAACTATTGAGAGATATAAACGAGGCTACATACAGATACAGAAATACAAAATATTATCGATAGCAATATAAGAGTTAAAAAATGGAGATATAGTTTTTAGTGTGTCTGTCTGACGGTGTGTCTGTGTGTTTGCGCTTTCGGATTTTTGTAGTCAGCATAACTCAAGAACCTCCGGATGGATTACAATGATACTTGGTATGTGGGTAGGTTTATGAAGGTTAGACATCCAGGTAAGCAATATTCAAATACAATTCAATCTCTAAAACTGGATAAAAAACGGATATTTACTTCCGGACGATGGATGTCACTCGAAACGTCCGGAAGTAAATATCCGTTTTTTATCCAGTTGTAGAGATTGAATTGTATTTGGGTATGTGGGTAGGTGTTGGGAAAACAAAGGTTAAGGTCTATTTCGGGCCCCCTGGTATGTGATATTGGTACTGCAGCAGAACTTCTGTTTTTACATACTTTGACCTGGACGTGCTATGGTCTTGATCTTTAGGTGACATATAGCTTGAACATTGAACAGACAATGTGTAACAAACCCAAGTGTCATTGCGCATGCTCTGTCTCCAATATCTACAGAGTCGTCATCTTCAACCGCCAGGATTGTTGCGCTGAACGACTCAACCCCTTCAACATCCACATCGGGGATTCCGACCAGGTCAGCACGAACCCACAGTGTGGAGGTGACCATCGAATCGCCCTGAACCAGCCGACCATTTCCGTCCCGTGTCAGGGGATGTGGGGACGCTATGTGAGCGTCCGTGCTCCTGGATCCTACCGAATACTCAGCCTGTGCGAAGTCCAAATATTCCCCGCCGCTGGTAGGTTTTTACTACATTAAGTTTGAACCCACCTTCAATTGCAAGATCAGCGTTTCGCCGCCTATGGCTATGAAGGGCGTCGACACATAGTGTACTCGCGCCGCACTCGACCGACGTGGGACCGAAGCACTGCAAATTTATCACGTATGAGATGAGCTACAGTGTACGCTCGATAGTTTTGTGCATGTCCAAAACTATCAGGCGTACTGGGCGTATGCCTGCGTACCTAAAATGTACACAAAACGATTGAGATGTGTATGAGGTGCCTATTGTGCGCACGACTGCTTATGTCAACACGGACCGCATACGGACCTCATACGGACTTGTAAATATACGCATGAGTGAACCTACCATAGGATACGTGAATTTCTGCCTACTGCAAAAACGTCCTGCTTCAGTGTATCACCTGAGGCTGAGACTATTTTAAATTACTATGTACGTATTGAATCTTTACGTTTGAGTAAAATCATTGTGGGAAACTCGCAGAGCTTCTTCAATGTAAGCTGTTGTGTTACACCGAACAGTGGTTATACCGACTATTAAGATACAGATACAGAACTTCAAAGGTGCATTGATGTAAAAATGCCATTTCTGATGACTGTCTTCTCGCCTGTGGTAGGTGTCAATGTCGCCGTGGGGAAGACAGCGTTTCAAACAAGCACCGGTATGCCTCCCCGCCTTGCCGTGGACGGGAACACCAATAGCAACCATTACGCTCTTTCCTGTACAGCTACTAGGGTTAGTCCGCCAGAGGCTAATCCGACCTGGTGGGTGGATCTCGGCCAGTCGTACGCGGTGGATAGGTACGTATGTAGACATGTACAGTATACGTACGTTCATATATCAGTCATTACAATGAATGAATGAAAACTTACTTCTATCATCTTCATCCCATGTTGGAGAGAAGGCTGTGATAAGTTTCCTCCACTGGGGTCTGTTCTGTGCTCGGGACTGAGCAGCGTAATCTCCAAGCAGATCCTACAATGGCATAAGATAGTACCAAACAGCCAAGGTGTCCATTTGCCATGTAGAATCTGCCCCAGTCGGTTAGAACAAAGGCTATTAACTAACATCCAATTGTCTCCCATTCAAACTGTGCTTGCAGTGTAGGTGCTAATTGCCCTCCTTCCTGTTTGGTGCTAACTTCCAACTGGGACATAGAACTTTATTTGCACGACAACTGTAAAGGATACAATGTGTGGCAACTTGTACATACAATACATACAGAACAGTTTGACATGAGTTGCTAGTAACTAAAAATCTAAGAAACTAATCTATTTTAAAAATAATAACAGTATTAACAATCAGGCTAGCGACATGTGCTGGTCAGTGGTGTAAGTCGCTCGTAAAATCATTAGCACATGGCTACAGGGAGGGGCAGCAACACCATTGTTGAATGGAAATGCTCCTCCCTGTTTCAGTGCAGGCAGATCTCTGGTAGCGAAACACACTCCTAAGCCGGCTTGACTCCTCTGCCAGCTTTTGATACTATCTTATGCTACCGTAGGATCTGCTTGGAGATTATGAGCAGCGTTCCAGGGGATCCCAATGGCCGCTAGATCTTTAGCCACAGTTCGTCTATTTGTAGTTTTAGGACGTCCCTGTCTCCTCTTTCTCTCAGGGGCCCAGTGTAGATCAACTTTGGGGATACGGTCATCCAACATCCGTATAACATGGCCTAACCATTTTAGTCTGAATGAATGAATGAATGTGGCAAGAACTACTAAGCAACAACTACGAGGCTACATACAGATATAGAAACACAAAAAATTATCGAAAGCAATATATTAGAGTTAGATATGCAAGAACTAAAGGGTATGAGACACCAATGACATCAACATTGAAATTCCCTGAAATTACATTTAACCGTAAAAATATTATCACAAAATATGCACCCTTCTAAAGTTATTGAACCGTAAAGCTCTTGTGTCTTCCCACCAGGTAATTAGCTAAAACGGACATATGAACATAGCAGCCGGTTTGGAACTTTCGAGAACCAAACAAAGAAAATATTGTTATGTCTTTTAATTGCATGTGATCATAATAATTGCCTATTAGATAATGTTTTTGCAAGCCGTGGTACCAGGTTCCGAACCGGATGTCGTGTTCTGTGTTGCTATGGGCTGGAGGTATGGTTTTTGATGGTTCGATGTTCAATAACATCAGAAGGTTGTATATTTGGTGCAAACGTTTATGTTCATTGAATTATACTATTCTAATGAGAAAATGTTGTGTGCCTTATGTCCTTTTAAGTCAATTCACACAAACGCGCACACTCACACAAACGCGCACAAACCTGTACTACCTGTGTGGTTAAGGATCACCTGGTCATTGTGGTCTCTTTTTGGTGGTCACCGAGATCTTTTTATCTCCTTAAAAATGGAGATATAGTTTTGTGTGTGTCCCTGTGTCTGTACGTCTGTGTGTCTGTGTTTCCGGATTTTTGTAGTCAGCATAACTCAAGAACATCTGGATGGATTATAATGATACTTGGTATGTGGGTAAGTGGCTAGGGAAGACAAAGGTCAAGAAAGATTTTGGGTCCCCTGGTAGGTGACCTTGGTACTGCAGCAGAACTTCTGTTTTTTTGTTGCAATACATATTTTGACCTGGACGTACTCTGGTCTTGAATATTGAACAAATAAAAGTGTCATTGCGCATGCTCTGTCTCCAATATCTACAGAGTCGTCATCTTCAACCGCCAGGATTGTTGCCCTGAACGACTCAACCCCTTCAACATCCACATCGGGGATTCCGACCAGGTCAGCACGAACCCACAGTGTGGAGGTGACCATCGAATCGTCCTGAACCAGCCGACCATTTCCGTCTCCTGTCAGGGGATGTGGGGACGCTATGTGAGCGTCCGTGCTCCTGGATACCGAATACTCAGCCTGTGCGAAGTCCAAGTATTCCCCGCCGCTGGTAGGTAAACATTAAGTTTACATGTTTATGGCGCAATGTTTATGCCCTCTACATGTAGCAGGTTGCTCTGGTTTCTTCTGTGAGCTATGTGTATATATAAGTTATTACAATTTCCGTGTCAAGATATTTTGACACGGACATTGTCAATGAGTACAAAGGAACGTAATCGGAGTAAGGAGTAATCGTGACCTACACAAGGACCCTGTCGCCTACCCGAACGACGTTTTTTTGCGTTATTTGCGGCATCGTAAACAAATTACCGGGCGGTTATCAAAAGGTACATTTTAAGACATAATTTTGCCACGATGTATGGGCTGATATGTTACAAATGATGGTGAAGACCTTTATCTGTTTCACTGAAGCAATTTGTAAAGATTCTGGTCAGTTTGGGGACTCAAAGCAAGTGGAGGCGGACAGGTGCTGACAACGATGTTGGTGTCTTTGATTTGCCCTTCAATGGACCCATCGATAGCAAACCTGTCTTGGTTTAGCTACCGTCTATGCGCGCCGCCATTTTGTTTCCCAAGGGAGCGGCGATCTTTGTCAGATAATCTGTGTCGCCACCCGTCTTCGTTCAGTGTAAGGCGTGTGTATACAGCGTTTTTCACTACTACTGCACCCTGTTCTCCAGGTGCGTGGCTGACATGGGACCCCTCATGGGTGGTGGGCTCGGCCGGAACACCGGCGGTCGGCAACGGGGTCACATATGATGCCGCAAAAGCCTTGGATGGGGACGCTGAAACCCACTGGAACCCGATGGGAACCCCTCAGCACTACAACAACTGGTACATCGTACTGGACCTCACGGCACCCCAAACTCTGACCCGTATCGCAGTCAACAACTACGGAGACACCACCCATGACATCGCAGCCTTCACGTTGTACAAGTCGCAGGTTGGGAGTCCGTACAACTGGGAGGATGTCGTGTCTGTTTCTACCGTGCAGGGAGGTACGGACCGGCGGCAGGAGGTCGGCGGTTTCCAGGGAACAGCTCGGTATTGGATGTTCGTGATCACTCGGACCTTCTCGGGCTGGCAGCCATGGCTCACAGAGCTGGACCTCTACGGATTACCAGGTAGGAAAAGAAAAAAAATCAGCCTTGTTTTGTAAGCTATAGAAATATCAATACAAGGAAGGTTCAAATTAAATAGTTGTGAAAGGTTAACATTGCTTTGGCTTCGAGAGGGACTTGACCATTGGATGGGGGTGGTTGTTGGGGTATGTTGGGATGAGAGAAAGGGTTACAAAAGGATTACGAGGCTTATAAGTCATACCTCCTGTCCACTAGGACGGCGCTGCAATGTTCCGTCTCGAAAACGGTCGTCGCCATATCGCTGACTGCTCGATACTATATCCGAGCGCTTCATGGCTTTTTGTGAGCTGACAAGTTCGCAAGATACAAAAACACCGGGTTTACGAGGGGATAAGTTTATCAATAAACAGACGAGACCTGGGCAAGAGTGGATCCACAGAGTTGGTGCCCCATATTAGGCTTAGGTCACATTTCCGAAACGGAGCCCGGCCGGGATGTTTTAAGAAACGAAAAATTAAAATGTATACCTAGAAATATACACACAATGCCCATGAATCTTATTTTGACATATTGTGTATTTTGATGTCTTTTATATCATTCTTTTCGCTCCCGAAAGCTGCCCGGCAGGGCACCGGGTTTAAAAATGTGACCTAAGCCTAAGTCTGCACTTTAATCTTTTTCCACACGTTTCCCCAACACTAGACCATTGGTGGTATGTGGACTTAGACCGACAGTGGGCCATCGACAGGGTGACTGTTGTCAAACCAGTCTCTGTAGACCTCAGCCCCTTCTTCATTCACATCGGCGACAATGAGCATAACATGTCAGCCAACCCCCAATGCGGACAGAACCACAGCATCGCCGCCAGCCAGTCGGAGGTGACCATTCTGTGCGGAGGCATGCGGGGTCGGTATGTGGGCATCCGTCTGACCCAGCTGGGAGAGCCGCGGCGGCTGGAGTTCAGCGAACTCGAGGTTTATCCCGTCTCAGACGAAGGTAATAAGCCCGTTCACACTTCCGAGTACGCATGTGCAGCGACAAACATTGTGTAATAAGTATGTCAAAGATGAACGCTACTCGACCTCTTTCTCGATCTGTATAACAATGTCCAGAGGTGTTTTGTTTATGTCTCAGGGGCGTTCAACTTTGACATATAACCCACAATCCCTGTCGCCACGCATGCGAACTCGATAGTTTGAACGAGCATATGCTGGTAAACATTATTACAAGATAGCCTAGAGCAATGTAAAATAATGGAATGAAAGGAAAATGAATCATTGAGGATCTCCCCCTCCAAGTTACATATACTGTGAGGAAGTCCTATTCTTTGTCATAATTTCCTCATTGATTATGCAAATAAAATCTACATTTACAACATATACCTAATTTGTAACTAACTAACTAAGATATATTGACCTTCAAGTATGAACCTTCCATCATTTACCATGTAAGAATTATAGCATTTTCCAATGTATGGTGCAGCCTCTTGTTTGCATAATTGGCATCTACTAGACAAATATAAGCTTAGAATACATTAGATTCTTATTTCGTTGGAAAAAAAATACTATATCAGTTTTACCAAATCAACTAATAGTACCATTATATTTTTTTACAGCCAATATTGGGGGAATAAACGTTGCTGCCGTGGCCAGTGGTGGCCAGTGTGTGGACGCATCAGAAAACGTCACTACCTGCGGCGGCATCATCGACGGTCAGCTGACGCCGAGACCAGGGCAGCTCGGCTGGCTGAGTTCGCAGGGCGTTGGCTCGTGGGTTCAGCTGAAGTTTGATGGGTATTACTTCATCAACCGGGCTAAGATCGCACAGTCTACAGGGGTCACAGGACAAATCAGGACAATCAGGCTGACGTTTAATGACGGGTCCTATGAAGACGTGAGTGCCTTATATTAGACCTTGAAATGATAATAAGTTTATTGAAAATTCGAGGGGTAATTGCAAGTAGCACGAAAGGGGACGGACAAATAGTGTAGAACAATATAGCATGTGTCTACTCTAATATAAAAGCTAACTCTAAATGCTGGGTTGTTGGTTTCGACTTCTTTTTCTGAGACAGTGGAAGACGAAAGATCCCACTTTTCTGTTATGTGTGGGTTTTGCGATTTTGAATGTACATTAGTTTCTCCATTGCCTCTTCACGTGATACGCCGGGCCGCCCGTCTATAGCTCGTACGATTCTTGTCTCCACTAGTAACCACGCCTCCCCCATTGTCTGTACGTTCACATTTAATAGCCAGTCTCAATCCAAATCTATTTCAGTTGCCCAGGCCGACAGACATGATTCATAACTCTCGTGTGCGTTAACACTGGTATTCGCTGCAATATCTATGCGGGTGTTAGATCGCTGGCCCTGCGCCCAACTCCACGCATTCCTTGGCATGCCATTGTCCAGGGTTCGGAAAGATTGGGCTTACGATGGCTTCCCTCCTAACTAAAACTGATGATCAATGTAGTTTATTATTTGTATCTTTGAAAGGAATTTGACGACGACGACATTGACAAAGTAGTTGGTAGTTGAAATTATTCCATATGTCACTGACACCCTCTGTGTGGATGTACGAGCCACAGGTTGAACTCAGTCAGCGTGAAGGAAGCGACCTGTACGACGTGAACCAAGTTTACTACGACGACTTTCTGTTCAGCACGACCAAAACAGACTCCGTGAAGATGACTGTCCTCACCACGTATGCAGCCTCCACTAGCGGCTTCATTGAGGCCCAGTTCATCACTGCTTATCCTGAAGGTGAGGGCGTTTCTTGAAAACAAAGATTCGGACAAAACAATTCGGTTGAAACTAGATCTTTTATTGGATTTACTCACTTAGACCCTTACAAGCCCTGACATCCTCCCCCCCCCCCCTCCTTTAAGACTGTGCTATTAGATTTCGATACCCCTCGTTTCCCTTTGGCAACGATTCTGGTTGTTCTTAGGCTGATGATCATCCATACGTGACCTATAACTTAATTTTTCTTTTAGTAACCATTTAACTTGTTGAGGGTTTGACTCTTGGCCGGTAAGTTCATTTAGGATGTCGTGCCACGATGTACCTAGAATTTTCTGAGCAGTAAGGCATTTGCGTTGACAGATTAAAGTGTCTATTTATTCTTGGTTAGATTAGATATTGAAATAAGTGCTAACATTTTCTGGGATTTAAAGATTGTCCACATGTTTACGTTTCAGACTTTGAATTGATACCAGCACTCGCCCGATTCCAGCAACACATCGACAGGAGGTCAACAATACCGGTACTCACAGAAGCGTCTGATTTGTCTCTTGCCAACTGCGCCATCAGGTGTTTGGAAGAACCCACGTTTTTCTGCCAGTCGTTTCAGTACGAGGCTGGTATAAGGCACTGCGAGATGTTTGGATGGGCAGCTCCTAAGGATGGGGTGGAACGACTGGTGATGAATTCAAGCATCTCGTATTTTGAGCGGCATTTTGAAAGTTAGTATATCTGGAATGTTCACATTCTCATCAAATGTACTTCATTTAATGTTATTTCAACTTGCTCCTATCGATTGTGTATGAGTATGTCTCTTCTTGTCAAACGAGATTGTTTTCTCTTTACGTGCTTCAGACAATTCAATTGCTAGTGTCCATTCTTCCCGATGGCAATATATTTTCTTACTTCTAGCTTATTTCCTGTTCGAATGGACTCCACGCATGGCCTGCTCGTGTATGTATGCGAACAGCGCCACACGTGTACCTCAGATAGGCCCGTGTTTAGCGCAGGATCCCCGAAACCACTGGCTGCACACTGCAGAGGGAACTCTTAGAAACGGAGAAACTTCACAGTGTCTCGAACTTTTTCCCGACAACGAAGTTGTTACGGCAGCCTGCTCACCGATCAGAGAATCTATATTGTTTGAAGTCATTGATGACGCCCTGAGCTGGAGGGTGTTGGGGAGAGAGGTTTGCTTTGATAACAGAGATGGTGTGGTAGAGCTGGTGAACTGTTCTGATGGTCGAAACGTTTTGAGGAAATTACCGTTACACGAGACAACTGAGTTGGTGACGATGTCTACTCCTTGTGACACCAGAGAAGGTAAATAAATCCATGTGACAGTTTCAGTAGCATTATTAACCTTAATCAGGTCAGCTAGAAGCTAGCAGCTATGTGGTTGAGATTGACTGACTTGCCCAGTCATTGGTAGATTTGTTGCTGGTCATACATTAAGGTAGAACATCACGTAAGTCAAAATAGATCAAGAAACTGTCTGAAATGTCATTCCACAATGGCTTGACCTATTCTACATTACGTATTGATGTATGCTTTTGGTCGATTATTATATTTCAGGCATACCACAGGTATGGTGAAATATATTGTATTCGTTATGTTTCTGCTTCTTATATTTCAATCCATATATATTGTTTTTTTTTGTCGCGTCTCTTCTTCTTCTGCCAAATCTTCAAATGGAATCAACGTTTTCATTTTGAGACCAAATAAGCTGAAATTTGGCAGGGAGGTAGAGATAGCATACCCCCATGCTGTTTTTTAAATTTTTTTATAGAGGCCTTAGAAATGATTGTATTTAGGGTGTTGGTCATTTTTAGACCAAAAATATATATTTTGGGCCCCTGTTCCCTAGTATTACAACCCAATGACCTGCAATTTGGTACAGATGTGCATTAGACATATGCCCACAATATTCCATCAACACTTTTTGCATATATTATTTCAAAAATGAGTTATTTTAGGATTTGGGGCCATTTTTGACAAAAATATTTATTTCTGGCTCCTATGCTCTTGCATTAAAACCCAATTGGTCTGACAGTACTTCTATGTGCCCACAGTACTTCATGTTCTCTTTGGGCACACATTACACAGAATTGTTGAAATTTGGGACTTTTGCCATTTTTAGCCTACAAATATATAGTTTGACCAAAAGTGTATATTTTTGCTTCAGTATTAGAAATGGAAAATGGGTCACATGGACCTGTCCATTTTGCATAGATAGGGGTGTTCTGGAAGCGCCATTTTTTTAGTTGGGGTGGGGGGGGGGGGCAACTTTTAAAAAAGTCCAGTTTGGAGTGGGATGATGATGTTGTGCGACAGGTCAATTCCTGCAAAAGGTTAATATGGAACAGTACATTTTTGCACTGGGATGAAGAGGGATTGAAATATGCTGTATTTGCTCGCGAGCACAGGTCACTGGTTCAAAACCTGCCACGTCACCGACCTTCTGCCCGTGGGAAATGCACTTGACACGACGTTCCTTACCTTAGACCTTAGACCCTCCCGCAACACTGTTGCATTGGTCGACTCGTCGAGCATATTTTCTCCAAAGGTTGCGGTCTTGAGCAGCTACTGCCATGCTTCCCATGCTGTTTAGCCCCATTTTCCTTCCATCATCTAAGATTGTCCGTCTTAGTGTAGTTTTTGGCCTGGCCCTGGGGCGGTGCCCTTAGGAGCCCATGACATACCTGTTTTTGTTGACACGATGTTACTCACGTCAATAAGGTGAAAATGAGTACCTAGTTTCTTCTATGGACGTTCCTCGGATAGGCGTTAAATGGAGGTCCCGTGTTTGGGGAAAGACACACCCCACACACGTTAAGGAACCCACCACACCATTCGAAAAAGAGTAGTCTGGAGTTGGTGATTCACTACAAATCACACGGATGAAAGCCTGGTGAACCTCCGACGCGTATCAGCCAAGCAATGATAAACTGAAAAAACATTTCCCCTCAACTGTCGACCTTTGGTTATTACCTAATTTCAAGTTTCAAGTTTTCGCCCTTCCAGTCTGCACTGCACTTGGAATGGAATCTGGTGCCATACCTGATGACAGCATCACTGCATCTTCCTACTGGAACTACGGAAATGGTCACGAACCCTACCGCGGACGACTAAACGGAGTCGATGGTGTAGGCGCTTGGTCAGTTCTAACTAACACTATCGGCGAATGGTTGCAGGTAGGCATATATTTTGGTACATTAAACGATCACGGTTCTGTCTCTCCGTAATATAGCTATTTTTTGTTAACTTCATGTTGATGGAAGGTAATCTTTCGTTTATCCTATGCTGATGACCACTGGGGTGCGTTTGGTACGGACTTCAATATTTTTGCTTCACTGCGAATACTATACTCTGCACAATGGGGTTTCAGCTAACAGTATACGTCATCAAGGTTTATTTGGGTCTGCCTTTCTTACATTTCACATTGTATTCTTTAAAGAAAAACATGTATGCACTCGCTGACAGGTGGATTTAGGAGAAATACATCGCGTCACAGGCACCATCATTCAGGGTCGCCTCCGTAACCTTGACCAGTGGGTGACCTCCTACAAATTACAGTACAGTTTAGATGGCATTAGTTGGACGACATATGCAGGCAACGATGGTCCCGAAAAGGTATCATACTTAACTTACAAAGATTTTTTTCTCATTACTTTTCACTTATAAGTCAACCAACTAATGAACATTTCAAACAAACGTTACGAGGCAGAACAGTTATCTGTTAGGAATCATGCTGAACTTGCCATTGATACTGGTTGCCTCTGTCGCAAAATCACAGGCAGACATTCTGATTCTGACTAATTATTTCACTCACTTGATGTCAACATAGGAGTAGATATAACTATAAACAAGATCCAGACAGAGGCTAAACAAAGTCAGACGTACGGCCAGATGATGACTCTGATTACATCACTCAATTTGAAATTACGCTACATCTATGAAAGGAAACATAAAAACTGTGGCTACAAATCTAACTACATGTATTGAAATCGGTGATGAGGAGGGTGGTGTTGGGTTGAGAAAACGGCAAAGCGGACTAGCGAAGAATGCCGCCCGGCCGTGCTTTGAGTGGGAATGAACGTGGGAAGTGCAGGCCTGGTGAACATGTGCTGTCCAGCCTGGAACCCCCGGGGAGGGGCGGGGCTTGTGAGGCAGGCCAATTAACAAAAAAGAGCTGAATCCATTGTGTAAAAGAGTAGAAAAATAACTCGTGTCAATTATCTTTTTTACCGTTTAGGTGTTTCCAGGCAACAATGACAGGAGCACCACTGTAAAAAACATACTGGATAATCCCGCTATTGCTCGTTATGTGCGTTTTCTGCCACAGTCCTGGCACAACTGGATGAGTATGAGAGTGGATATTTTAGGCTGTGGCATTCACAGTAAGTTTCTATTGAAAATCTTAGAGTTGTTACATTGACAAAGCCTAACATATTGAGTTTTATCATATTTCAATCCAAACATAGTATTGATTGCAATATATTGTCTTTTGTCATGTTTCTTCTTCTCCTGCCAAATCTTCAAATGGATCCAACATGTCATTTTTGGGCGAAATGAGCTGAAATCTGACAGGAAGGTAGAGATCGCAAATACCCTCAGACGTTTTTTTCTTCACTTTTTTTTATAGAGGCCTTAGAAGTTATCATATTTAGTTTTTTGGGGGGTCATTTTTAATATATATTTTTGGCCCCAGTCCCCTGGTATGACAACCTAATGACCTGGAATTTGGTACAGAGGTGCATTCAACATATGCCCCCGGGACCCCATGAATCCTGTTTGCATCCATCACTTCAAAAGTATATTTTTGGCTCCTATGCCCTTGTATTGAATAAAAATGACCTGAAATTTGGTATAAAGGTGTGCAGAGTATATGCTGACAGCGCTCCATTTTTCTGGCCACATTACTTTGAAATTGTTGAATTTGTGAATTGTTTTGGCCATTTTTAGACTAAAATTTTTACCTTTGGCTCCTATGCCTTATGAGGCCAAATTTTCAGAGGGAGTATTTCTGGACTGTTCTGTTTTTCAATTTTAAATAGGTTGTGCTGGAAGAGTCCATTCTTCTACGGAAGAGAGCATTTATTTTGAATCCATTTATTGACTTTGGTGACGACATCAAAGTCTTTTAGTGGGAGTATTTTTGGACTGGTCTATTTTGCAATTATACATTGGGTGTGCTGGAAGAGTCCATTCTTGCATGGAGGGGGATTTTTTCCAAATTCAGTTTTTGATGGGTGATGATCCGAAATTACATTTTTAGCGGAAGTGTGTTTGGACTGGTCTATTTTACCTTTTACATGAGGTGCACTGGAAGAGTCCATTCTTGCACGGAGTGATTTGTTAAGATTCATTTTTGGGCTGTAGTGTGATTAGCAGAAGTCATCTTTACGCAGAAGTGTTCCAATTTCGCACATGGGTGATTTTCGAACAGTCTATTGTTGCATGGGAAGGGAGATGGCTGATGTATGCTGTATTTGCTCTCAAGCAAATGTTGGCCTTTCTAGTTTATCGATTGATTCAGTGATTCATTGACTGAAAGATTGGTTGATTTATTCATGGTTGATTAATTGATTGATAGACCCGACAACAGAGGTGATCTTTATAGATGAAGTTGGGCCTGGCGCTGTGTTGGTACATTGGGACGTATCAGAGTACGCCTGTGAATCAAGGTATGTTCTGTACCTCACTACACGTCGTATAGATGTCACAGTCATCCATGTTGCCAACAAAATATGTTTACTTTTGATTTATGGGCGCCACTGCAGCCATATTGACTTGTTACCCCATTCATGTACATGTATTAAAGTTGACCGTCTTGAAACCTACCACTTGACTCATCTCAACCATAGATAGAGTACCTCAGGAACACTATGTCCGAATTGTGTGGATGTGTTCAAAACGACTGAACGAGAAGGGGCTTATGACAAAACACATCAATTGGAAACTCTTTCCTGTGTTATCTGCAGTACTGTGCTGGTCGCTCAGACAAACCTTAGGACCAGTTTGACGACGAGCTGGAATGTTTATTGGGACACGGATTTCTTCAACTTCACCCATCTTGAGCTGGAAGTCTCGTACATGTTGGAGGTATACCTCATGACACCAAGAAGCCACATCTACCTGTCTTACTCAAGAAGGATCATGCTGCGAGGTACGACCATTTTCCAGCGCGATCATGTAACAGCAATTTATTCACTTATGTACTGGTCTGGTTGTTCAGCATGCACATCCAGGGTTGTCCAACTAGTCTGTGGTTGACAGAGAAGGACAATTACAAATAAGGAGGTATAATCATTCTCGGTGCGTTTGTCTGTTTTTGTTTCTGGATATTTTTGCTCTAAATGGTAATGATATTTGAACATTCCAGGAACCTACGAGATTCACAATCTGATGGTCTCCCTGGTGACAGATGAAGGCTTTTACGTCACCTGGAACGTCACTTCATCTCTAGTCATCGGGTATCAGGTTACATATCATCTGATGGGCAGCGAGAACATTGACGAGCTGTACGTGCATTATCCAAAAGTGCATTTGAGGGGGCTTCTGTCAGGAGTTGAATACAACGTGTCCGTAAGGGCCATCACTGCAGCATTTCAGGGTAGCGTCAGCAGTCTTAAACAATACACTGGTAAGTAAAGAAAACGTAGATCAAGCGCGTTAGAAGACGTAGTAGAAATAGGTTTGGAACACGTTGATGAAGGTTATCAGAATCCAGGTAAAAAGATACGCAAGATACATTTCATAGACGGTGGGTAGTGGATTCTTCCTGAAACGTCCGACCGATTCCAAAATCTGTCCAGGTGCTTGGGTAACTGTCATCTGACTAACATTTTGAATACTTTTTTTCTATATGTTGACTTATTGATGAATCTCATTTTTCTACCTCCTCATACAATTTTAATGTGCTGTTTTCATTTAGCCCTCGGGCACGGAATTGCCATATACTTATTACTGTTACTCAAACCAGGTGGAGCGGTGTTCTCTGCGGTAGTAAAGACATAACATAATTGTGATATGATTTCTTACCAACTGAATGACAGGTTGAAAAAACATATCAAGGGCGACGTTGTTTACTAGGACGTTTCAGGCTCAGACACAAGTCAACGAATGAATCAACGCTATGCTTAAGTCGTGTTTTCGTAATACTTTCTTTTTAAGGAAAAATGCGATCACGAACCGAAGTATAATCTCTAAGTATTTCAAATTCTCATCACAGTCGTGGACTCCCCACGTGATTTCCGTGCCGTGACCGTGACGGACCGATCCGCTACTCTGGTCTGGGCGGCACCTGATGGCGAGGTTGTGGCGTACCTGCTGGAGCTCATACCGGTCCTTGCTCCATCAGAGGCAGCAAACATTTCCCTGAGCAACAGCCAAACAACAGCGGATCTAACAGGGCTAGCCCCGCTCCAGCCTTACGTCGCCAGGCTCTACGCCGTCGGTCATGCGGGCGTTAGCAGTGGTGTGTCCGTTCCGTGGATAACAGGTTAGAACCCTAATGATAAGAATAAGCTGTTCTCCAACCCCAAGTCAGTACCACCCCGTACCGGTTTACCATCTGTTGAATTTGAGAACAGTTTCAGAACAGGAGGCCCTGACAGCGAGAGACGGGGGCCCGGCGGGATGTTTGCGGAAACGAGTGTCTAACATGCAAATCATGCTCATGACTAATTAAATTTGACTAATGTTTTTGTACTTTTCGTTCCCGAAAGCTGCCCGGCCGGGCCCCGGTTTGGAAATGTGTTTGAAGCATAGCTTAAGAAGAACCTGAAAAAAATTGCCTCCTTCATGATTTTCCAGTATGCACGAGCCACCATGAACCATAATGACCATCGCCGTTTTAAAACAAATATTTGGTCGCTAACATCGACAAACTCAAGATCGGCTTACATTGTTTTGTGATAGAAAAAATGTCGTTAAAATAATCTACCAGCAACTCCGACACGCTGCTCTATGTGCCACAAAATTGCGAGGTTAGTAGAATAGCGTAGATATAAGTCTTCCTGCATAGGACTGTTTAGTAACTCACCACACATTGCGTCCGTTTCTGAAGTAAAGTCCGACTGTGTAATCTCAAACAATGACATTATAGCTCAAGAGACATCAACACAGATGTGAATGTACAGCGAGACAATCTATTTTTCATCTGCCCCAGAAACGGCTACCGTGCAGCAAACATCAATGTCTACGGGTCTTACATCTACAGAACCTACTAGTAAGTGTGTCCAATGGTTTGTCTTCCTGCCCTCTTACAACAATCTTGACAATTTCAAAAGGGCGCTTTGAGAGCATTTTTTTCTGTTAAGTCGTCATTTTAATAGGCAGTCATTTCGCATGTTGTTTTATAAGGCAAAATGTTGCAAACTCAAGGAAGTACCCAGACTCATACCTTCGCCAACCATAATTTTCACAATAACTACGGCAAATATACCCCAACTTGCATTATTTCTGTGTGATGGAGTTAACCTCCATATAAGTAACATTCTACAGCTCTTGCAGTGTAAGATATAGTAATCGTGAGTTCATCTGCGTCAATATGTGAAAACTGACAATTTTAAAAATGCTTTTCTAGCTACTACGCCGTTATCCACACAAGCACGATCTACGACAGAGAACTTCGTGCCAGATACAACGGAAGGTAAGATCGACTTTCTTGGTACATATATTTTATCCTCCTTATAAGGTATAGTTGAGTCAATATCAATACAAGACAATATAGGGTTGTAATATCGTTTCGCTAACCTACATGTATCGTTTCACTAACCTCCAAAATGATGAATGCATTGACTTTCATTCCTACCTAGGTCAAGAGGCAATTCAAGAAATAACCGAATCGGATGTGCTAAGCGACGATGGGTTTGGAGACTTTGGACCACCATCGAGTTATGAATCGTTGGAATCCGAAAACCCCAATCAAGAATCTGAAGTCAGTAGCAGTTCGAGTGACGAAACTAAAGGTTGGTTGACAGGTTTATTGGTTGTTGTCCAAATAAGGTGAGCATGCCACGGAGCAAACTGTAACGCCAGTGGAAATCATATCTGTTCATCACTTTCCAAATACAAGAAAGTTACAAAGAATTAGCACACTCAAATGAGGCTGTAATGAAGTTAATTGAGACGTATCTTTTTCAGGTCTGTCAGACCAGAGTCTTTCCGACGCGTTCGTTGCCGACGACGTGGACACGAGTGAGGTAATACCGTTATCATGCTCTAAACTATCAAATGGACCGGATGGTCGGAATTGCTTGGTGTTGACACACTTTATTCTTTTTTATGAATTATTTTTATTTATTGAGGTTCTCCAACACAGTTTAAGCTATGGCGGAACTATGGTGTTTCTTGTTAGAAGGCACCTTTTCAAGGCCGCCATACCGAAATACTAACAGAAATCAACTTTGATCTTTCTCTGTATCAACGTAAGAATATTCCCGAGAGAAAGTGGCATTACTCCTTAGTCCTACTCCTCTAGAATTGGTAAGTCCAAAGAACGACGGTCGAACGACTCACTTTAGTTTTATATATATATATATATATATATATAAAACTGATATGATCTATAAAGTATAAACATGACTATACATGTATTTACCAGTTCTACGTATACGTGCAGGGACAGCCTCGTGTTTTGGTTGCTTATGGACAGCCCAATGTGGCGTAGCACGTAACAGTGACACATACACATGTACATTGAAGGAGTTTTTATGTTCTGCGGTTTCCAGACTTTCCCACCGTCGATGGTCGAAGGTCTGGCCATCCCCGCCATTGATATCGTGGATGTCAATAACATCGCGGAAACGGATCCAGCGGCACTTGTACGAGCACTAGCCCGGGTAATGCAGCCGGTAAGCATCAAGTTTGCTACAAATGGTTGTTTCATTATTGTTGTAGTTACTATGTGAATACGAAGAATGTGTCTTCACTAAAAGCGTCTGCCTTAAAGGCAACCTAAGCAATATTAGAGCATTGAATGTGGAAATGTTCTGGAGAAGGCAGTCTGTATAATATTGACATCTACCTCACCATATTCCCGCATTTATATCATTATTTCATACTTTGAGCGGATAAAAATGGCACAGAAACAAGCCTCACGAGAATTCCACGAAATATTGGAAGCTACAAACTTAGGCTGTGATCAGGAATTCTCGTGCGGCTTGTTTCTGTGCCGTTTTTAACGGCTCAAAGTGCACATTTTATCCAGAATATTTCAAATTTTAACGCTCCAATATTCCTTTAATACTAACAAAAAGCAACCATGACAGAAATCAAGCTAATCCACGAGTAATATGTACGTTTGCCGAAATAGGACTTGGATGACCACCCTGTTACTCCTGGGACTGCTGACAGAACATTGACCAATAACGCGAGAACGCTGACCGACAATGTGAGTAAAAAGCCAGGTTAACGTTGTTTTCTGATCTGTGTTACTTTTGGTGATCTTCGGTTAACATTGTATTGCACAGTTCTATGGAATTACACAAAAGCATGTAATAGCAATTTTACTTTCCAAGTGTAATTCAAGCATTATCTCCTATACTGCACACTCTATACCAGCCAAAGAAGTTCTTTGTTATCAGCTGTCTCCAATATTATAGTAGACCTAAAGCACCTCAACGACACTACTTTATGTTCTTTACTGTTATCAAGATCAACATCTCTTTCACATCAACAGAACTGTAACATTTTTGTCTTGTCAATATCTATATCCATTGCACAGGCAGGTTTTCCTAATTGATTCAGCACCAACTTATCTTGTCTAAATTTACTTTTCTGTTATCCATTCTGTACATATGTATGTGGTTTACTATTCTTGTTTTATGCGTATGTTTCTTGGGTAGAAGGCTTAATATAAGCAATTTGTGCTTTCTGCCTCATACTCTCAAAATATATGTGAATAAATAAATGAATAAAAATTATTTCAAGCTGGTCACTGAATGAGTTTTGATTGCCTTTGTACATGTTCTTTGTTTATTCACATATCCGTCTGATAAATTACTCCTATCTTTCTACATCCTTCATGACTATGCTTATATGCATCAGACCTGCAATTTAGCCTTGGAAACACTGAAATCTGCATCAGAGCGTTTGGGGACCACAGACGCTGCTGGCGTCCTTGCTCAGTTATGTGAAGCTGTCATCAAAGCGTGTAGCTACAAGACATTGGAAGAACAGGTCCGTTTTTGTCGTTCAATCAATAACTTTGACTTTGACTTCATTAAGATCTAGAATCATACAAGTCCTTAGCGTTGGCTTTTAAGTTCGTCACGTTACGCAAGGCGACGAAGTTTCGAAAATTCCAGAACTATTTCGATACATCCGGCAAAAGTATGTCTAGCTGATGTATATGTAAGACACAGCAAATTATTCTCCGGGCGTTATATATGAATATTGTTTTCTTCAACTCTGCTGTTTGCATCTATAGCTTTCCTACGTCACCGTTCTGGACAATCTGAACTATGACCTTGCGAGAAAAATAATGACGACGGAAGACGTGACGCGCATCAGTACAGGTAAGATTTTATCCAGGTCCAAGATTGTTGCAGTTTTTATTTCATTTTATTTATTTTTATTTTGAACCAACCCAACAACAAAAGTTCAATCAAAACAAAATGAAACTAACTAATGGTAGTAACGAATGTGTCAACACAATTTCACAAAGCATAACTTGATTGAAACATAAATGACACGTGAAATAATGAAACAAAATCATCCATGACGTACACATCCACTTTCCTCTGATTCCCCCTCCTTGTAGCAATTAGAAATACTGCTTCTTGAAAAAAATGGATGCATTTTGAAAAGGACAGAAAGCTCAAGTGTCTGGTCTTTCGTCTTTTGTAAATATCTAAGCTGACAAAATCATAAGGTTATCTATAAGGTTACCCGGTCCTGTAGTGTTGGATGTACGTCATTGTTTGAATGGCAGAGATATGGCCAGTCCATTTTGACAGAAATCCACTCTTTCCACTTTCGCCACCCCTGTACCCGGTCTTGTACCCACGGCCCTAACAATGTTTGGTTGTGATTCAGACATGGTACGCTCGGCTGGGCACCTCTTCTATGAAGCACAGAGCAGAGGAAGTCAGGCAGAGGACGATCCTACAACGAATGATGACGTTTTGTCACCTGAAGAGAGAGAAGATCGGGAGCGACAAATGAAGGAAGAACGTGACCAAATGGTAAGGTTTCCTATTTGTTTTCTGTGAGGGTTTACCTTCAATCATGTCGTTTTCGTTTTCAGTGGATTTCCTCTTTTATGCAGTGAAATGTGAAACTGAACTGTCAAAACTATCAAATTGCTATTCATTATGATCTACATGGCGTATGTCTATGCCAAAATGCTGATTATAATTGGCAGAAACGAGCCGTTGTTGCACGCGGAAGGAGGATACTAAACGATATGGCGGGCCGTCTGAGAAGAGAGCTGACTCCAGGTGGCCCAGCAATACGCATCGACACCGACAGCCTCTGTCTGCAAGTACAGAAAATCCGTGGAAAGGATCTGGCAGATGATCTATTAAACGACACAGGCGTGAACATTGCCTTTCCCCCTGCTGAAAAACTGTTCAAAGGCTTTGAGCCCAGGTATATTGACGTTAAGGTACGTGACACGTTCTTCTTACACCCCCTTACAACACTCAGCATATTCAGCACTTGACGACTGTCGTGTGTTGACAAATAGGTAACAAATCTTATCATTATGTGTTTCAAAATATCTATATCAATATGGATTCACTGAACCTTCTTCTGACATTGAGCACATTCCTCGCCTGTCGTATTTCGTCCAAATAGACGATACGACATGTAACAAATAGTATAATGTTTGTCAAAATTGCTGCTATATCATTTAGATCGTTGACACTAAGTAAACGGTTTCCTGATATGTTCACATCATATCAACCGTCTGTTCCTTTGTCTCCAGGTCATCTGTTACCATGACAACCCTTTCACGTGGGGAAACAACTCAAACATCATCAACTCTGGTGTCTATGACATCTCTCTGATTCCATCGACCATGTCCACTGGGGAAATAACAGACACAGAAGAGGATATCCTGATCTCTATCGCCACCAATGGCACCAGTGGAGACTACTCTTCAAGTGGACTGGTTCATGAAGTAGATTCCACCGGCAATGGGAGCGTGGTGCACCATGCGTTCAACATCTCAGACGTAGACGATGCTTTCGTTGTCCACGTTACTGCACTAAACAGGAGTTCCAGAATATCAGTGTTCGGGAGAGGAAGAGGCTTGGCCCATAGTAAAAACTGTGAAGTATGTTTGACCTGGCAGGGCTGGAAACCGACTGCCTCCCATCATGGTGCTCCTGAGTCTCGGTCTGTCATGTTTTTCGTGTCGGGAAAGAATCATACCGGAAAGTATTCTGTTGGAGTAGAGGTTGCTGGTAAGAATAACTCATATTTGGTACAACATTAATCAAAATAAGCTGAGCTGGTAGATCGGCTGTTGTAGTAAGATCAACTGAAAAAATTGGAGTGATTAATAGGGTGGCAGAGCTAGTAGGAATAGGTCTGCGGGTGAAACACATTCATCTATAAAAAGTGGGAACGATGGCAGTTACATGACCTGTGTATCGTAGAATTGGTATTGTATTATTGTATGCAGAGTAACAATAGGAAGAGGAGACTTCAGCATGTAAAGCCCACGACGAATACTCAGAGGACTGAAACAACCTGGTCTATGTGGACAATTGGTTAATTTGACAGGATTTTTAATGCTTATGCCAATGAAAAGAATTATTTAAGGGATCACCACAAAGTGGTTACATTGGCCAGGTGGTCCTTATGTAGAGGTACTTGTACAGGTTTCACTGTATACATAATTATGTTTTATGGCATTCACATTTCAACGTCTATCTAGATGTGGACGATGTCTACCAAGATGCAGTCGATGACGGCGTACTTCTTGTGGACCCTGCTGATCAGTCCAGTTTAAGCCTGAATGGGACCCAGTTCTACAGCCTGAAGGTGCTGCGTCTGAGCTGTCGTTATTGGGCGGAGGACACAGAGAGCTGGCTTCCCAACGGATGTAGAGTAAGATTTGATGTGGAGTAAGATCTTTTGGGCATGGTCATTTGTGTCAATGTTGTCGTTACTCACACATTCATCGGTTCCGATGATTTCGCAACCTAGTAGCCAAACTGTCAGACGTTTCAGATAACACCCACTATCTTTCGTCAGTAACACTAAAGAGATTTTGTAGAAACAGGCTTTATACCCTAACTAATATATATGATAGAATGTGCAATCCCATCCTCACCAGAAAAGAAGGCCTACGCATGGAACTCTCTGGTACTTGTGATTTAGCGCTCAACCAAAAAAACTGCCTTAAGCTCATTTGCATATAAATTCATAGTAAGGATAAAACCTGTTTCTACCAGATCTTTTCAATGTGACTGACGAAATGTAGTGGACACTATATAAAACGTCCGACTGTTTCCAAATCATATCCATGCAGCTGCTTGAGTAATTGCTTTTGGGGGTATCTTTTTACCTGGATGTCTAACCTTCATCGGCGTATGAAGGAATACGTTTCTGATCTTTGCCGCGCTAACGTATACTTTGCTTCTGGGCAACTGGTCATCCGCACTTATAGCCTATAACCATTAATTCGTAACAGAAATGGTGAATAAGATCGGGACGCAGGCACTCGTATCAGAAATAAAGCGTTTTATTTCATACGAAGGTGACGTTTTCTGAGCAATGGGGTCCTCAGTCATCAGGACACGAGGAGAACCAGAGAACCGGTCAAAAATTCGTGTCGAGAAGTCAAACTTTTCATTAACATCTATGTCGTCTCACCAGGTACATCCTTCCTCCACAATAACCGAGACTGTCTGCGCCTGCAATCACATGACAGCATTCGGGGCTGGCTTTGTCACCGCGCCGAACACGATTGACCTGACCACCGTGTTTGACAAGTTCGCGGACATAGGGAACAACGCAGGGGTCCTCGCCACCGTGCTGACGACAATAGCTCTGTACTTTGTCGGGGTCATCTTTCTAAGGAGAGTGGACAAAGCCGGGATGAAGAAGGTAGGATTATAAAGAAATACATTGTTACTCTCCTCTTAATGAGAAGAGAGAATGGGACACTAGTATTCTAATTTCATCCAACAGATCAACAGATTTTTCGTAACCATCTGAGACGAAACGAAACAGAATGTAATACACAATTTGAAATATTAGCCAATCATCGAAGTGGCATGATCGGATATTGATGTAATTAGTCTGGTGTAATCTATTACACCAACAGACGTGTGTTAACGAAGGGCTTTATCGTGCTAAATAGTTACCTTTTCTTTGGCAGTTGATTGTCCATAGTCTACCGGACAACCGCTCCACGGACACGTACTATTACAAGATGACAGTATACACCAGTTACGGCAGAGGGTCTGGAACTAAGTCCAACGTGGCCTTCTGGTTGGTTGGAGACAAAGGGAGTACTGGAGTTAGGGTCTTCAAGCAAGGCCAGGAGGTAAGGCTTCAGCATAACGTGCTACGTTGTTTGTTGATTATATTGTTTGACCCTAGCTAGACGTGGTTGCTAAGGCACTTTTCTTTATTTACATCACATGCAACGGTCTTTTTTATCAGTTTTTCCTTGTTATTGACCACGGAGCGAATGAGGTACTAAGGTCACAATATATAAAGATGACAAAGAAATATGTGGAAGAATTACACAGTAGTGACGACATCTCTAAGCTTTGTGTGTACCCTGACATTCTCCGTATCATTCGATAGTTGAGCATATTTAAGCTGGCCTTGAATTATATTACAGTAAATTCAAGGCCATCGGGCGTTGTCCAAAGTCCTCAAGCTTGTTTAAAATCAACCATTTACACCTTTAAGCGTTTACTATTATCTACCTTAGACCTTCCAGGCTGGTGGCGTGGATATCTTCTTGATGGCTGTAGAAGAAAGTCTGGGTGATCTTCATCGACTTCAGATCTGGCACGACAACCAGGGCGGCGACGACAGGGCCTGGAAGCTAGATAAAGTCATTGTGCGGGATCTGCAGTCAGGAGACACGTGAGTACAATTGAGATATGATTATGTTTTCGAGAGCAGTTTTCAATAACGTTTACGGAATGCATTATTTGCACGTACAAATTAGAAATAATGAAAATAACATTTTTACCTGTTCAGTCTATGTAAAGGTACAGGTACAGGTACAGGTCAAACTTGTACAAGTGATCAGCTCAACACTCAATGTGATCATGTTCGGTGGTCCCTTCGTTAATATTTCCCATTGATGACACAATCATTATCAAGTGGTTGTTTACTACAGCCTTGGCGTACATTGAATTCAAAGCTTTTTGTTTTGTTTTTAATATACAGAAACAGCTTTCTCTGTAACCATTGGCTGTCACTGGACCGCGGGGACGGTAGAATCAACCGGATTCTTCCTGCTTCAACAGAACAAGATCTGTCGTCCCTACATCTTTTCACTACAAAGGCAGCCGGCGATTTTAGAAATGAGCACATCTGGCTCTCCACCTTATTCTGCCCCAGTGGAAGCCATTTCAGTAAGGTTCAACGACTCTCGTGTGGACTGTGTATCATTTACACCACCATGATTGCCAACGCCATGTGGTACAAAACGGAAGACAATGTGGATCAGACGACAGTGGTGAATCTTGGGATAGTTTCCTTTACCCTTCATGAGTTGTACGTCAGCACGATGACGTCACTGTGTGTCCTCCCAGTAAACGTGCTCCTCATCCAGCTCTTCAACCGGTGCAAAGAAAAGAAACAAACAGACAAGAATTCAGTGTATGTTGCAGAGAAAGGAGACGCAAAATCTTTGCTTTCGAAAACACGGTCATCTTCCCAATTTCTTCCCTATGGGTTTGTGTACGTGGCCTGGTCAGTCCTGGTCCTTGTCTGCTGCGTATCGGCGTTCTTCACCATTCTCTACAGCCTGGAGTGGGGACCTGAGAAGGCAAACGCGTGGCTGAAGACATTCTTGATGTCCTTCGTACAAGATGTCTTTGTAATTGAGCCAGTCAAGGTAAGAGCTGCCTGTTCATGTGTCATCGTTCATGTTGTGCCCTAGAGAAAACTTTTGTAATGAGATTTTTAAGGGGATCCCAAAGGAACGAAAGTAAGAGGAGGAAGTCATGCATTTGTATCTGTCCACCCCGTTCATACTAGGATTCGCGTATCAGGATATATCCTGATTCGCGGCGAATCCGGATTCGCGAACCCTGGTATGAACGGTCCGAATCCGGATCTTTATGGGATATATCCGGATACGCCGAATCCACATCTGAAGGTGGATTTATCCGGATTCGCTGCGGGGTGAACCCTGGTATGAAGGCAATAGGATTCACGTATCCGGATTCACTGTCGGATCTGACGTCAAACTTAACTCTTAAGTAGCGTTTGCTTGGTGTAGCATGGTAAGGATGAGGCAACGGGCTGCGTCGTAGGTGTTCGCACCTGGCAGGTACGAACTCCTGTTCTAATGAACATTCTAGAACGGTCAGTTAAGAATAAAGCTCATTTTTAAGTTTTCTAGTAAGGTGTGAAGACGTGTACTTGTAGCCGTGCAAACACTCCTTCATTTTGGTTGCATTTCTTTACTTTTCTACTGTTCATTTCGGGCCTTGGCATCATCTACCTGCGCGACGCAGCTCGTTTACCATGCTACACCAAAGCAAACGCTACTTAAGAGTTAATTTTGACTTCACCAAGCAGCATCAGATGGTGTAATTAGGATATATCCGGATCTTATTTTGGACACGAATAATCATATCCGGATTCGTTAACCCTAGTATGAACGCAAATGGATATATCCTGATTTACGCCGTATACGGATATATCCCGATACGCGAATCCTAGTATGAACGGGGCCTTAGTCAGTGAACTGTGTTCACGGCAGGCTTCACCACATTTACGCCACCATTGTCTTTGCTCCTCCTGCAGATACTGGCTTTCTCTGCCCTGGTGTCGTTTATCTGTAAGAAAGCCGCGGTGGTATCGACGCAGGATGACTACGTCAGACAAAACATTGACGTGGAGGATTCCAGTCCTTCAGAGGGCGGCCTGTTTGCCTGGATATCTCGCCGTGCCACCATGAGAGGTTTGTAACACTTTGTAGTATCAGAATCCGTGGGTGCCAAGTCCTGCCAGCCAAGAGGCTTTTAATTGACGTTGAATATCATTATGTTCAAAACAGAATCTGGTAGAATCACTTTTTACTCTATTAGACTCATGTTTTTACCCGATTAGTCCGTCAATGTACCTGTAGACCTGTCAACGTTGTGTAAACGGCATGGAAGTATGTGCACTTAAAAAGTACTTCGGCCATCATCGATTTGTGTTCTGGCATTTTTTTTAATCTAGCAATGAGATAGATGCTGAAAGCATGGCATCAGAACTACCTGTTTTGTTCATATCTGTGTCGAGTTATTCAATATCAACACCGAATATGGGGGTGACTTTGGCTAAAATCTGTGTACATCTTCATTTTCACTAGTGGCTAAACAGCAGCTACATATGGCACTCTCGAAGCATCACAAGTCGGATGCAGAATCACAGAAAGAGCGAAAGAAGAAGGAAGAGACAAGAAAACAAACAGACAATGTTATACAAGAGGTTGTCGGCTTCTTCCTGATCGTGATGATTCTGCTCGTGGTGGCTAATGGCGGTACAAACGTCTACTCTCACCACGCCTACACCACTTTAGGTGGCATCTTCCAAACGGACTTTGATCAGGTCAGATTCTGTGATTCCCTTATTTCTATCATAAAGCACATATATATATATATATATATATATGTAATACGCACTTAAGCTTGCATAAATCCCCAACACACGCACACGCGCACACACACACACACACGCACACACACACACATGCACACACACATAATTCTAGTATGTGTCTGCGTGGATACTTTTTCCAAGATAAAACTCTTACAATAGCTATTTGTTCACAGATCCAAACGGCGGATGACTATTGGTCGTGGGCACGCGATGTCCTTGTTCCGGGTCTATTCCAGGAACAACATTACAACGGTGATAAAGTCGGTTGGAGACGGAAGCGTTTCATCAGTGACGCCGCTTCTTACAGGATCGGAGCTGCACGCTTCAAGCAGATACGAGTTAAATCCAGTAAGCATTCATCTTTAGCAGAACGTGATTAAATTAATTGCAGTATGCTGGATGCATTAGTGTTCCGTTCTGTCGGTGTAAAGGTACATTCATCACGTGAGCGTGGCCTGATGATTGCTCTGTAAATTGATATTTCAGAAACCAAAGTTAAATATTGAAAAAGAAATAATTACGCTGAATAGGTACAAAGCCCTTTTATCTTTTTTCATTGATTTTTTTCTCAAACCATATTTTTTTGCATAGAACGTATATTAATACATGAATATAAAACTTGCTATCTTCTTCCGCCCACTTCAAGGGTCCTGTGGCTTTCATCAGCGCTACACCAGCCTGTTCTTGAACCAGGAATGCAACAGTGAAAACTCCTTCTCAGACGGGGAAACGCGAGACTTTTTACCCGGATGGAGACTCCTCTCCTCCTCCAATTCGTCCGAAGATTTCCATGAGCAATCCCCCTGGACCTACCAGATCCCCGACTCTGGTGGCGAACTGCCCGTGATGGCAGACATTGCCACGTACGGCTCGGGAGGTTATGTTGCCGGAGTAGGCAGAAACAAAGATGCCGCCCTCGCTGTCATCGCTGACCTGAAGGAAACCGACTGGATTGACCGCTATACACGCGCTGTCGTCGTGGAGTTCACGGTTTATAACGCCAACATCAACTTCTTCAGCACGATGTCGTACACGGTGGAGTTCCTCAACATGGGAGGGGCGGTGTCGTCCCGTTCTATCCGGACCTACCGCTTACATCGGTTCGTGGGCCCAGCTGGGTATATAATCATGGCTCTGCACATCCTTTACGTGGCGTGTTTCCTGTACACGCTGTACAGGGAAGTAAAACTGATGAAGGAACAAGGGAAAAGGTACTGCCAACAACCGTGGAACCTTCTCGAGATTGTCAACATCCTGGTTTCTTTCAGCGCTTTTGCCGTGTTTGCTGTAGACTACATTACATCAAGGCGTACCCTCAACAAGCTACTGCTTCATCATCATGGTAATAACTTTTAGTTTGTACAATTAATTGGACATCAAAATATATGAGACAGCTTTAAGAAACCCTCGTAAATAGTTGGCAAAATAATTGAAATTAGTATTCTTCTGTTCACAACCCATCTCTAATGACAAATTTACACAAACTTAGCACCGATAAAAACTGTTCATTTTGCGCCGATGAAGACGACGTCGTTGAAACGTCTGCTCAAGAATAAAGGAAGGTTGTGTAAAGAAGACGATGTTCAGCTTTCAATAACGTTGATTAAATTATTTCATGATGCAATTCTTACCTTTTTTTGCCCCCTTTCTTTAGAGTCGTCGAAGTTCATCAGCTCCGATCTTGCTTCCTTCTGGAACCAGGTGTTTGTTTAGACAGTGGCTGTGTAGAGAAGACCATGTTCAACTTTTAAAAAGTTGATTACAAATATTGTACATTTCATGATGCAATTCTTATCTTTTCTTACTCCCTTTCTTATAGAGTCGTCGAAGTACATCAGCTTCGATCTTGCTTCCTTCTGGAACCAGGCGTTTGTTTGGACAGTGGCCACCGTCGCCTTCATCAACATCTTAAAGTTTCTTCGCCTCCTTCGCTTCAACCCGCTCATGTCCGTCTTGATGACGTCGTTACGGCGGATGTTACCAGAGGTCGCGGGCTTTGCCGTCTACTTCAGCTTCCTGTTTATGTCATTCGTGCAGCTGGGACACCTGGTGTTCGGACTGAAAATACAGGTGTGGACAGGTTATTACCGTTTTTTGTTCCCGTTTGCTTGGGAACGGTATTTTTATCATCAGTGACACTTGGCATATGTCTACATCCTTTAACGTTCTAACGTTAGGACCAAAATTAGGACAGTACAGCGTGCCCAGTAACTTACTAATATATATCATTTCCCCTGTATTGTATTTATTAGGCAGACAAAGCAAATAAATAAGATAGTGCATAAAGCACAAAGATAAAAGAGTGTCGATGTCAAAAGACACAAAGTAAGTCAACCATTAGTATGATCATGGAGGGAAGGAAAAGCAATCGCAAGACTCTGGATGAGTGAAATGCCTTTTGCAGGAATACTCCACGATTGTCGCCTCAGGAAAGAGTCTCTTCCTCTGTTCACTGGGGAGTTTCAATTTTGATGAAATTCTAAGCACCAGTAGAATCATCGGGCCCTTGTTCCTGTACGCCTATCTGTGCATCGTCTTCATCATCATCATCAACATCCTGGTGGCCATCATCAATGATGCACTTGTGGTCATGAGAGGGTTCACGCCGCCTCCGGAACATAGGGAGATTCTTGGAGAGTTGTGGAGGAGGCTTGCCAACTTCCTTGGTCTGGCAAACTCTGCAAGTCAGGGTAAGTCAAGCCTCCACGCAGAAGTAGTAGTCAGCATTTAGACTACAGTATTGAAATGTTATATTGTTGTTCATTTTCTGTTTGGCTTTTTATTGTTACTGGCAATCAACCTTAGGGCAGGAATTACAATAAACTGTGATAACTTAATACAACACCAAGGTGGTTAAGACGCTCATCCTAGTGTGTCCATATTAGCTCATATTTGGATGCAGATAAAGTCGTCGTCACCATGTATAATTCCTACTTGTGATGTGACTGCGTAGGTGTTTATTTGTCTGCCCCTGACGCGATGACGATGTTTTACAGAGGATGACATGCTGGCATCGGAAAGACTGGATGATCGTTTGACTCGACTGGACCTTCTTACACGGGCCATGAAGGAGAGACAAGTCGCAGAGAATGTGATGCGAAGCTATTATCAGGCTTATGGATTACCTAGAAAATGACGTTGTCATTGGTCAAGTGATGATTAGAAATGATTAGATATCCAAGAATGACGTAGTCGTCTGAGGTCATGCTATAAATTATAAGCTTAACTTAAAGTTTGTTAGAGATAATGGTTAGGCATTTTCGTTTTGACATTTTGCAGCGTTTAACCGACCTATACTTGTAATGGACCTAACGCCAAAAATATATGAATATATGTTATCTGATGTGATATAAAATGTAAGGTAATGACATGTGTATTGAAAGCGTGTGTATATATCGTTGTTGTAAAGCTCCAAGCTATTTAGAGAGACGCGACATGGAGTTTGTAAATGATAATCAGCTGTACGTTTCTTATTTAGTAACTTCATGCTGACAGGTTTCTTAGAATAGTGTTGATCATATGTACGAGATCACAACTTGTATACAGCGACATTAAGACTACGTAGACAAATTTTGTAACAAGAGCGTAGTGCTAATAAATCTCCCAAGTCAGTGAATCCGGCTGTGTCGTATATCGTTACATAATTCATACGTTTCATCACCACCTCTCTGGGATCCAGCGCTAACACAGGAGATATTTTCATTTTCAATTCCATTTGACCAAAATATTATACCACGTGAAGCGCATTATTAAAGTGAATTCTCATTGGCTTCTACACATGTTTACAAATTAACAGATGTTTCATTGATTCTAACATATGTGGTAACCCATGTACTGTTATAACAATTCGTACACTTTTCGAAAAATGGAAATGTGGTTGGCTAGCACCAGCCGGGGACCACACCCCGTTGCCTAGCACCAGCCGGGGACCACACCCTGTTGCCTAGCACCAGCCGGGGACCACGCCCCGTTGTCTAGCACCAGCCGGGTGACCACGCCCCTCCCCAGTTCTTGGGGAAGGATTTAGGGTCCGGCGGTGGGTTGATGGCCGGCACCAGGGACTTCCTGTACTCCGCCAGCTTCGCCTGCATCTCCTTCAGCTTGTCCGGCATGGAGTCCGCCAGATTGTGGTGTTCTGTTGGGTCATCTGGAAAAACACGAAAATAGGTTACCCCGCGAATAAAGGTTGTATACCTAACTGACGTCAGGTATAGCTTGTCTGCAATGGAGTCCGCCAGGTTGTGGTGTTCAGTGGGCTCATCTGGAGAAAAACACGGACATGGGTTACCCCGCAGATAAAGGTGAAATAACGTTGGGCGCGGGTTGTCCGGTATGGAGTCCGCCAGGTTGTGGTGCTCTGTGGGGTCATCTGGGGAACAAATATGGACAACGGAAATAGGTTACCCCTCGGACAAAGGTGAACTAACGTTAGGTGCAGCTTGTCTGGCATGGAGTCCGCCAGGTTGTAGTGCTCGGTGGGGTCGTCTGGTAAAAATACTGACAACGGATATAGGTTACACCACGGATAAATGTGACGTTAGGTGCAGCTCGTCTGGCATGAAGTACGCCGGGTTGTGGTGCTCCGTGGTGAGTGAGTGAGTGAGTGAGTGGGTGAGTGAGTGAGTGAGTGAGTGAGTGAGTGAGTGAGTGAGTGAGTGAGTGAGTGAGTGAGTGAGTGAGTCTCACCTTTCAGGTTGAAGAGCCAGGTGCCGCTGGTGGGGTCTCCGCTGTCCAGCTGACTGGGTTAGAGGTTAGGGTTAGGAGTTAGGGTTAGGAGTTAGGGTTAGGGTTAGGGTAAGCGAGTGAGTGGGTCTCACCCTTCAGGTTGAAGAGCCAGGTGCCGCTGGTGGGGTCCCCGCTGTCCAGCTGACTGTCCGTCAGGTTGTCGGGGTGGATCCAGCCGTCAGGCTTCCCGGCAACGCCCTCGATCAGCTTGTAATCACCAACCCTAAGACAACATATTAAGGTACATATTGTTCCTTCCGGACCCAATGTCAATCTATTCATTCTACATGCTAAGCATCCTCCTACGCCCGGTCCCCAACGGCTAGCTAACTCAGCCTATAGGGGACCACAAGGAGTTTGGAGTGTCATGTCAAGATAACACCCATTCTTTGGCGTAAACAGGATACTATTTAAACTGCTAAATCATGAGGGCGTTGCTTACTGCTTGTACAGACTTTCATTCCAGAACACTTATTTCACTTTTAGTGCCACCATTTTAGTTGGATGTAATGTGGTGAAATAAACTTGTTATTGTTTTATCATGTAGGAGGTAGCCTTGTTTGAATCATCCACAGTCACTTTGCTGAATAAAAACCGTTAAGAAACCAAGTACAAAGCGCACATCCTAAGCTAATCATTATGTACAATCGCTTACAATAGAATGAGACCAAGAATACTAATATTTGAATTGAGAAAACAATTCATTCAATGTTAAAAAGTTTACTCGACTTTGCTGGATGACTCCCTGTAAAGTAGGGAACACTTCGTCAATGTTGTAGACAAACTTTGTATGCGGGATGGTTAGGGTAGCTATCATGAATGCTAGGGGTTAGAGGTTAGAGTTCGTGGTTACTGAGCTCGTAGGTGTTAAGGATTATGGTTAGAAAACAAAAGATTTACCGGATGGCACCCTGTTTAGTAGGGAAGACGTCGTCAATGTTGTAGACAAACTCAGTGCGTGGAGAGGGCTGTCCAGACATGATTGTGTCCAACTGGCTCACTCCGTCCATAGCGTCATCTGCCAATCAGACACAGACTTAGAAAACTGAAGTATTTCTAACATATAATCATTCATTCTTTTACCACGTAACATGTTACATGAACAATAAGTAACTTTAATAAGCTGGGGGAGGATTTATAATATATTTAAGGGGTCACCTTTAGTGCGAGGTGATCATTAGGGATTTCAACAAAGAGCATTGAATTTCAGACTTTTCTTTATGTAGGCCAAATTACACTCCCTGCATTGCTTTATTTGTATCTAACCATCTGTTATACGCACCGGCCAGTTGGGCAGCCCTGACAGCATATCTTTCATCTACGATTAATTAGCAGGGAAATGACATTCGAAGGGTGAAATGATGAGTACGTGGTAAAGGAAGATTGATTTTCTTTATTCTCTTGAAGAAGACTGCATTTCTTTATTCTCTTGAAGAAGACTGCATTTCTTTATTCTCTTGAATTCGAAGAAGACTGATTTTCTTTATTCTCTTGAAGAAGACTGATTTTCTTTATTCTCTTGAAGAAGGCTGATTTTCTTTATTCTCGTAAGTGTATGCAGTTGACCTGAGGTTGCACTTTCCCACGTACTCCACTGATAAAATGGAATGTTATGCACAAACCACCAGCCAGTCTATAGCTAAAGTCCTACCTGCAGTACCTCCTGCAGCCGCCAGGATTGTTGGGAACCAGTCCACAGCATGAATCATCCTAAACAAGAGTTTAACAAAAAATCGTTGAGAAGCGTATACATGTAGCTTGATATTCCATTGCTCCCTCCCCTAGTCTGGGTACCATCCGGAAAGTAGTTCGCTACGGCGTTCATTATATTATAGAGAGACATATATCCTCGTACTGTTGTTTAGGCGTAGTATTTACAGCGGGGTGTAAATTCAACACAGCCATGAAAACCCTCCAAAAGAAGGCACTAAGAGCGCTATTTAGTATAAGAACAACTCTCGGAGGGAACAATGCTTCAGTACCACTGCAATGTAAATTATTTGACGCTTGTATTGTGCCAATATTATTGTATGGTGCAGAAGTGTGGAGCAATGCTGGTTTAAACGACAATTCCCCACTAGAGCAAGCGCATTGGAAGTTTTGTAAAGTTAGGTGTAAAAAGAAATGCCAGTAACCTCGCTACTAGAGTGGAGCTAGGAAGATTCCCTTTGTGGATCGAGGCTTTCAGCAGACTATTTTCTTATTACCGTAGATTAACTAGAGAAGTACCGACAAATAGCCTACAATATGAAGCCTTTCTTGTACAACAAAATCTACACGGACACAATGTACCATGTTGGCTGTCTAATGTAAGTAAGATTTTGGAGGAGTCAGGTTATGTATACCTATTGCTAAACCATGGTCGTAATGTATCCTTAATTCAGTTCGAAGTGAAGCAAAGACTGAAGGACATTTTCCTTCAAACCTTTTACTCAGGACTGAACTCCACTGGTAGAACCGAAAACCAAGGAAACAAACTAAGAACATATAGAAAAATCAAACATACCTACGAAAGAGAACAGTACCTTAATATTCAGAATTTCAACCATCGCCGAGCCATGGCTAGATTAAGAATCAGTGATCATCCCCTACAAATTGAAGTGGGAAGATATAACCAGACTCCTCCGAATAATAGACTCTGTACACTTCGTAACTCCAACCGTATAGAAAATGAAGTCCATTTTATATTAGAGTGTTCTTTATACAATGATGTACGCCACTCTTTTACCAATGCTCTCAATGTAGATACACGATGTAAAGAGTTATCCAACGACAATCTGTTTGTACATATAATGACAACCACAGACAACTTTGTACAACACAAACTCTGTGAGTTCGTATACACATGTTTTACGAAAAGGGAAGAGGCATATAAACGTTAGATATAGTGATAGCATTGCTTCAGATGTATTGTTTACTCAATTGTAATACTACATGTAATAGTACTTAGTCTTTAGTATCTCATCATGGGATTTGCTGCATTTAGCCCACATGGGCAGGAACATGCAAATAAAGATCATTCATTACATACTATATACAGTCGCTTCTAGCTCTGACATTCATTATACACTATATACAGTCGCTTCTCTGTGTTTCCGTCTGGGAACCCTGACCATCTTAACGTCTGGAATCGTCCAAATTTTGGACGCAGGCGCTGATTGGTCCCAACGTATGAGCGAATTGTGGAATGGATTCAAGCGCTCGTTCGAAGAGGCCTTCAAAAACCGGACAGGCCCTCCGTCTGCTCGTGGGAGGCCTGTTGTCATCGAACCAGCGCTCTAGAACCCATTCCTACATTCGCTCATGGCGTTACCACCAAACGGTTTGAATTTGTAAGTCTCCAGACGGATAGCAGAAGCGAACATAGGAGCGAACTACTATCCGGATGGTACCCAGGCTATCCCTCCCCTTCACAACTATGAAAACATCAAGTTTGTCTGTCATCAAGAATTACAGAAAAAAATAACATTTTTTTTTCATTTGCAGTGATATCTTACTACGTATATGTCTAATACACTATAATGTTAAGTTCGACCACAAAATTAAACATATTTCACAGTAGAATGTCCTCTCCTTGTAACATATATTCAGACTTACTCGTTGTTGGTGTAGCCAGTTTTCTGCAGCATCTTGCCGTGCACGAAGGCCACACCCCTGGTGCCCCCCTCCCACAGGGTCACCTTCCCGCCGCGCAGGGGGTAGTTGTTGCCACTGGCAATGATCCAACCGCCATTCTGGGGAATGATTCATATATACACTTTCAAATGTCCTACATCGATAAGCTGTAGGGCTGGCATAAATTAGGATTTTACCGCTGGCAATGATCCAACCGCCGTTCTGGGGGAATAATTCATACTTTTTGAAATGTCCTAAATCTATAAGCTGTTGGGCTGACATCAATTAGGATTCTAACATGGTCAATATTGACCGAAGGGGGCCATATAGCTAGTTCATGATCTTTAGAAAATAAGACTATAGTATCTGTAGATGTATATACCGACAGGTTACGTGTTAAATTTACTCTTCTGCGTAAAAAAAATCAAAATCCAATCGGAAACAAGATGACGTCGACACAACATTAAAATCAAACATGGCAGCCCCCATGGACGTCAACGAAAACAGTATAGGTTTTGCAGACCCAAATCTGAAAAGAGCATAAAGCTTACAGTGTCAATACTTTACAGGCAACTGGGTAGCATTTATAAAAAAAGACTGTTACGTCAGTGGTGAAGATCACGAGAGTGTTGTCCCATAATCCCGCGTTCTTCATCGCCATGGTAACGTTACCGACAGCCTCGTCCAACGCGCTCACCATACCTGCAATCATTCATAGGAAGTCAATGAAGGTTTGAGATCCAGGTAATAAGACACACGATATAAAATTTACTCAAGCAACTCTCTTATAAACTATTAGAAGTTTTAGATTAAAACCTAAACATGATATACACAACTGTATATTTTGTATCAGAGTACTAGTAATGCATTACTTACCGAGAAGTTTTCTCCTGTTTTCATTTTGTACGTTCATGTAGATGTTTTCGAACCGTTCGGGAACCTGCGAATGATCGGGAATCTCACATTCATTCAGTTCAAGGCATATTTTTTGGTCCCATTTTGGCACTAGGGACTAGGTGAGGTGAGGTGAGACACATTTCTCAAAACACATATGCGTAGTAGCTACAGAACTGGATTTCGAAAAAGCAGTTACAACAGTAGTTAAATGTTTAAGTCCTTCCGCACCAGATGATGCATCGGGCGGCGCCTATCTTCGTTTTCATAGTCCCTGGGCCGCACAACTATATGTACAATCACTGAAGCAGAGGGCTAGAGCATTTTTCCTCAAATGCGAATGCTAAGCAGCCGACTCGACTCGGCCGGGGATCGAACTCACGACCTACCGAATGCAAGGCGAACAGTCTACACACTTGGCCACTGTACATGTTACAGTAATATGATATGATTATATTTCAGTCCTGACCTCTAAAGGCTCATGCACGTTCTGGAAGGGCAGGTACAGGAACAGCGGTGTGTCCGCGGGGTGCTTCTCAATAATGTCCACCATCCGGTCAGTGAAGAAGTACTGCGGGGAAGAGCAATGGTTTTAGAGACCTGTTCTCTTATACATAACTGTACTGAACAAATTAAGGAGACTCTTTTTACACAACCATTGCTTTATTCTCACCAACATTTCGGTGACCGTCGGTCACCTTCTTCAGGGCAATTCTGACTGGTTCACATTGTACTACAGGACAGGTGTCGCTACGTCTTGTGTAAAAAAGTGTCTCTTTATTCAGTGACGTACCAACCTGATGATTAACCTATTCACGGGTGCATGGCTGTGCTGTCATCGATAATATTTTGTTGTTCTATATGTAGCCTCGTAGTGCTATTTTCTATATCTAGTAGTTATTACTGGTTGCCATACATTGTATCTTGTGCGACTGTTGAGCAATAAAGTTCATTCATTCATATTATGCTTGTCTTACTGATCATAGGTCACCACAAAACAAGACTCAAAATCAGCTTGAAGGTATGGCGCGTAAATACAGTTCCTGATTTCATTTAACTATTCAATAAACACCTGACTTTTGTACAGGTGTTGAAAGTTACAAAGAATTTTATTGTCATAAGCACATTATTAATGGAGTTTCACTCACAGTGCCGTACTGGCCATTCTTTGTGTTCACGACTTCTTTGTCGTCTCGCAGGTCCAGTCCACCAGCTAAACAATGGAAATGAAATACGTTACAGACGGTCAAAGGATGTCATGATTATATTTGAACCACTCCAATAGGTACTTCATCTAAGAGGCCAACAAGGCGTTAATTTGAATTTGGCGACACAGAAATGGAATAGCATTTTGGTAAAGGGTTTTGTGGCGATATATCAGAAAAGTTTTAACTTTTTAACTTTACAAAGCGCAATTTCGCCCGTACAGCAATGTTCCTACTTGAAAGCTTGTACTTGACGGTCACATATACGTCTTAGGTCGTCGTACGATTTTCATGTCGTAGGATTTTCATAAGTTCTGTGACAAGAATCAAAGACAGCCTTTTAGGTAACGATACAGCCTACATTTTCACGACACGGGCACGACTATTGCGATTGTACGACAATCGCAGGCTGTTTCTGACCGCGCCCTACGGTATAGCACTTCTGGTTGCTTGCGTATGTTGAATCAAGGAACTCATTTCCAAGGAATACATTTGTTTAAATGTATGTATTCCTGATCGGCTGAAGACGAGTAAATGAATGATTGTGTAATTGTATAGTTAGTTGTAAGATCTTTACCGACAACGTGAGTGTAGTAGTCCTCATCTGCATTGTAGTAGCCATAGAAGGAATCGAACCCGCGGTAGGTCGGCGTGTACTTCCAGTTGCAGAAGCCAAGATGCCACCTGGAACAGAGAGGAAGTATTTGTATGAAAATATTTGAAACATATAACATGCACTAATCGCCATGTGCCTATGATGCTGGTGTATTGTGACCAGAGGCAGATTTGTCTGTAGCCTGAATGCCAGTCTCTTGTCAGGACCTACGCCAGCACGAAAATTCCCACAAAGGCACAGTCAAACCTGTACAACTAACCACAAACACCTCTGAGATTCTAAAGGGTCTCACTCATGTGAGCTGTGGTAACATTTGATTTGGGCACGTTGACAATGAAGCAGAGGAGGTAGCTGGCTTTTGTAGGCCCTGCAGTTAGAAACAACCTTGCATCAAGCCTGTTTGTGGATTAGAAAGCTACAGATATAGAAACATCACAACAACAGACTTACTTGCCAACCATGTGAGTGGCGTACCCCAAGTCCTTCAGCTTCTCGGGCAGGAAGGTAAAGTTATACGGGATGCCCTGGGCCTGCTGGGGCAAGAACACCAGGTGCTGCAAAACAAAAGAAACAAAACGAAGTTCAAAGATCTCAGTGAAAAATTAAAAACTCGTATGTCTTGCTAACTGTCATTCATTAGTTATGCAAAATTGTTTTAATCATCATATAATTAAGGGTTAATGACCCTCCCCGACCCGAGGTGGATATGGTGTCATAACGCCTGGTCATTTGTTATAACCTCCTAATAAAACCACCGAGTGAGCGAGGCGGGTCATTAACGTTATTATCATATAGCCTACCCAAACTTGCAAACTCCTGTATGACGCATAGATCCCTTGGTCACCTCTGAACTCTACTTCCTGTCACTTAGCGTTGGCAACCCTGACCTTAACATGGTGTCGCTCTACGGTTACCGCTAGTAGCATATGAAAATACTTCATGGAAAAAACGCAAACAGACATAAAACACATTTAACACAAAACGCTTCATAATTTGGATATAAAATTCCCAACCTGAGACCCCGCATGGTACGGATAATACCCGGTCATGAAGGCAGTTCTGGACCTGCGGATGACAAGTAGAGAACATCAATGTAGGGTCAAGGTGTCGGTGGGCTTACTTAGAGACCAAAAGATCAACAAATTTAACCCTAGCTACTGTCTCGCAGGCGACTTGCTCCTCACTAGTAAGAGACGTAGTAACAGACATGAAAAGTTCAGTCTTCAACTAAACTTTCAATGATATTATACTTACTGCACTATCAGCAGGTCATTCGTCGTAGGTAGCCGTATGGGATTTGTCAACCGGTCGATAAATTGGCTGATTGATTAATTGGTTGATTCTGGCGGGGTAGCTCACGGGAGATTCATTGGCGGTTGGTTGACAGACTGATCGATTATTTGATGCTTGCGGTATGCGTAGTTGGCATAAGAATGATTGATTGATTGACCGATTTACTGATCGATTTATTGATTTAGTAATCCTGACGGCGTGCAGACGTACTTGATGTAAGATTGATTGGTTGATTGATTGATTGATCGATTTATTAAAACTGACGGCGTACAGACGAAGTGACGTAAGACTAAATAATTTATTAACTTTTTATTAATTTTGGATTGATTTATTGATTGATTGACTGGTTCGTTGGTTGGTTGGTTGATTGATTGATTGATCTATTGATTGATTGTTTGGTTGGTTGGTTGATTGATCGATTGAATGAATGATTGATTGATTGATTGATTGATTGGTCGATCGGTTGATAGATTGGCACTTACGGCGTGCAGACGTAGTTGACGTAAGACTGGTTGAGGATGACGCCTTCGTGAGCCAGCTGGTCCAGAACAGGTGTTTTGACGTCAGGATTGTGCCAGCCTACGTCATTCCAGCCTGGACGCACAGGAGAGACAGGTGAGTCGTTTTGCAGGTAAGGGAGTACACGCGACAGAAACGGCTCTAGTTATGCTTAACAGCTCGTTATCGGCAAAATCAAATAATAAATATGTTACATAATGCTTGTAAGTACCAAAAGTCTAAATGAACACCTCGCCGAGCACATGAATACAGGGCAAATAGACAGAAGACTAGAAAGCTTAGGGAACATAGAGCATGCTTGCTATTATATGCCTACTTAACTTCTCCTTGAACCAGGATTACTTCCCAGGACAACATGAATAAAAATGCACTTTCTCGCCGGCTCCAGAGAATGTATGAAGTAAATTCTAGTCGAAACCTCGTAACTGTTCTCCTACTTTCTACCGGTACATCACGAATGAGGTACATCGGTGTATCATTACCCGTGAAGCACACCGGGACTTTTGAAAGTACATAAGTGTGTGAAAGATTACAAAGTTTGTTTAGCTCAGTCCTCATCGGTACACGGATTCTATATTTGTACAAGATCAAAGTCCGAAACATTTTGTAACAATGTAGCAAAAGCTCATCCACCCCCCACCCCCCGACACACAAGCACACACGGACACACACACACACAGCGTACATTCCAATATCATAGATTTATCTCGGTATTGTGATCAAATTAGACTAATTTTGAACAGGTTTGCTGTACGAAACGGAAGTACATCTGCCCAGTTAAGAAGAGTGACCACGCCCCTTTTACGTGACTCCTACATTACTAAAAATTCCGGCCTAAATGGGGTAAGGAATTTCCCAAGCAGCCTTCGTAACCCCCGCTTCGCCTATTGACTAAGTTAGTCGAGCTTGATGTTTTTGACTTAAGGACCGGAGAAGAGTTGCTGCTACAGTAAGAGTTATTTCAGTGCACCGTTGTGCTTTATGTGGCCTTGCACTAAGCAAGCTATTCAAAAAAAATTATAATATCTAATTTGATATTCCCGATGTATAAAGATATTCTACAACAATTTTCATTTAGTAAAGGCAAAATCTGTACAGGATTCCCATACCTACGCCTCTATCTGTCTATGGCTCCTTACTCTCTATCTGACAGACCAATGCATGTAGCTCCCAGTACGGTCCTTACCTAGATCGTCGGCAACGATGAAGAGTATGTGCGGCTTGGTGGCGTTCTGACTTCCGACTTGTGCGGACACCATGACCAGGACCCCGGTAAGGAGCAGCAGTGGAACACGCAGCATCATGGTGATCAGGTCAGGCTAGTCAACGTAAGTCTGAAACGGATACCAGCCCTAACATTTACAGACTGATAACAAACTGCAGAGGTACCAGTCACCGGACCAACAGACCAACATGATTGTCACGTGAATTAGTGAACTGTACATTTTGAGGTGGATGTTCTCTCGGTTGTTGACCTCTAGTCGTCGTTACCCTATCAACCCATATTACAGCCCAGGGCGAGTAGTTAGTTTAGTTTATTCATAGTTTATTCAGAATAAGGGAAAAGTTTACTCATTTTAACCTCCATTTTCAATAATGTTTGTGTGTGTGTGTGCGCGCGCGTGTGTGTGTGTGTGTGTTTATGTGTGTGTTTATGTGAGGGTGTCTGTCTGCGAACAAGATAACTCTAGAACGGCTGGATGGATTAGTTTCACTCTTGTATGTTAGTGAGTTGTGACGAACACTAGGAATTATTACATTTTGCCTTGCCTTGCCTTGCCTTGGTACTGCAGTGGAACTTCCGGCATTTATATCTCGTGTTCTGAACAAGCCCGGGCCCGCCCCAAAGTAGCCCGGTATACGTAGATCTTAATAAAAAGCTGCCATGTTTTATTTCTGATTTAAATTTGTGTTGAAGCGGATATGACAAAGCCTGGTTCCATTGCTTCTTGTCAGATTTATTAGCCTTAAACGCTTGTTTCTATGACTTAGACGCTTGTTACAAAATCTACTCATACAGTCTAAACGTCTTGGTATAGCGTTAATATATCTTTCATATTTCATATTATTCCCGCTATTATAATAAACCTGTACAGTCGATACGCAACTAAAGGCCGCTACAATATATACACGTAGATATTACTCTCATTACTTGACATTGTATAGTTTCATCATGCCAGACAACACCTGAAGTATTGTTAACGTCAGATCTGCCACAAGCAAAGGTCGGCATTACCGTGCGAAAGCTTGCTACGTCATAACAACGCTCGACCTTGATCTCTATCTACCAGACTTTATATTTAGAATGGTTGATAAAATGACCTCAGCCTACTACACCATTCTTTGAGATCGCATGATTTCTAAAATAACATGGCATCATTTGACCAATGACAACGTCATTTTCTGGGTAATTCAAAAGCCTGATAGTAGCTTCGCATCACATTCTCTGCGACTTGTCTCTCCTTCATGGCCCATGTAAGAAGGTGCAGTCGAGTCAAACGATCATCCAGTCTTTCCGATGCCAGCATGTCATTCTCTGTAAAATATCGTCATCGCGTCAGGGGGAGACAAATAAACACCTACGCACTTACATCACAAGTAGGAATTATACATGGTGACGACGACTTTATCTGCATCCAAATATGCATTTTATGAGCTAATATGGACACACTAGGATGAGCGTCTTAACCACCTTGGTGTTGTATTAGGTTATCAAAGTTTATTGCAAATTCCTGCCCTAAGGTCGATTGCCAGTAACAATAAAAAGCCAAACAGAAAATGAACAATAATATAATATTTCAATACTCTAGTCTAAATGCTGACTACTACTTCTGAGTGGAGGCTTGACTTACCCCGACTTGCAGTGTTAGCCAGACCAAGGAAGTTGGCAAGCCTCCGCCACAACTCGTCCAGAATCTCCCTATGTTCCGGAGGCGGCGTGAACCCTCTCATGACCACAAGTGCATCATTGATGATGGCCACCAGGATGTTGATGATGATGATGAAGACGATGCACAGATAGGCGTACAGGAACAAGGGCCCGATGATTCTACTGGCGCTTAGAATTTCATCAAAATTGAAACTCCCCAGTGAACAGAGAAAGAGACTCTTCCCTGAGGCGACAATCGTGGAGTATTCCTGTAAAAGGCATTTCACTCATCAAGAGTCTTGCGATTGCTCTTCCTTCCCTCCATGATCAGACTAATGGTTGACTTACTTTGTGTCTTTTGACATCGACACTCTTTTATCTTTGTGCTTTATGCACTATCTTATTTATTTGCTTTGTCTGCCTAATAAATACAATACAGGGGAAATGATATATATTAGTAAGTTACCGGGCACGCTGTACTGTCCTAATTTTGGTCCTAACTTTAGAACGTTAAAGGATGTAGACATATGCCAAGTGTCACTGATGATAAAAATACCGTTCCCAAGAAAGCTGGAACAAAAAAACGTTAATAACCTGTCCACACCTGTATTTTCATTCCGAACACCAAGTGTCCCAGCTGCACGAATGACATAAACAGGAAGCTGAAGTAGACGGCAAAGCCCGCGACCTCTGGTAACATGCGCCGTAATGACGTCATCAAGACGGACATGAGCGGGTTGAAGCGAAGGAGGCGAAGAAACTTTAAGATGTCGATGAAGGCGACGGTGGCCACTGTCCAAACAAACGACTGGTTCCAGAAGGACGCAAGATCGAAGCTGATGTACTTCGACGACTCTATAAGAAAGGGAGTAAGAAAAGACAAGAATTGCATCATGAAATGTACAATATTTGTAATCAACTTTTTAAAAGTTGAACATAGTCTTCTCTACACAGCCACTGTCTAAACAAACACCTGGTTTCAGAAGGAAGCAATATCGGAGCTGATGAACTTCGACGACTATAAAGAAAGGGGGCAAGAAAAGGTAATTGCATCATGAAATGATTTAATCAACGTTATTGAAAGCTGAACATCGTCTTCTTTACACAACCCTCCTTTATTTTTGAGCAGACGTTTCAACGACGTCGTCTTCATCGGCGCATAATGAACAGTTTTTATCGGTGCTAAGTTTGTGCAAATTTGTCATTAGAGATGGGTTGTGAACAAAAGAATACTAATTTCAATTATTTTGCAAACTATTTACGAGGGTTTCTTAAAGCTGTCTCATGTCATATATTTTGATGTCCAATGTCATATGATTCATCACTAAAGCAAATTAATTGTACAAATCAAAAGTTATTACCATGATGATGAAGTAGCTTGTCCAGGGTATTCCTCGATGTAATGTAGTCTACAGCAAACACGGCAAAAGCGCTGAAAGAAACCAGGATGTTGACAATCTCGAGAAGGTTCCACGGTTGTCGGCAGTACCTTTTCCCTTGTTCTTTCATCAGTTTTGCTTCCCTGTACAGCGTGTACAGGAAACACGCCACGTAAAGGATGTGCAGAGCCAGGATTACATTCCCAGCTGGGCCCACGAACCGATGTAAGCGATAGGTCCGGATAGAAAGGGACGACACCGCCCCTCCCATGTTGAGGAACTCCACCGTGTACGACATCGTGCTGAAGAAGTTGATGTTGGCGTTATAAACCGTGAACTCCACATATCGGTGCGTGCGAATATGTGTTGATATTTGAAGTCGTGACTACCCCGGGTGCGCCCTTGGGCAGGCTTCAGAATATTGCTGGCGTCTATGTTAATATTATTGTTGACTACTTTATAGAAAAAGGTGAGGCGGGCGTTCCTCCTCCTTTCGGAGAGAGGGCGCCACTGCAGGTCTGAAAGCATTTGTGTCACGCTGCTAGTCTGCCGGTAGTCATTTAGGGTCACTCGGGCTGCCCTGCGCTGGACGGCCTCCAACGCCTGTATCCCTTTGTTGGTGTACGGGTCCCAGACGATGGCACTATATTCCAAGTGAGGCCGTACCAGCGCTTTGTAACAAGTGGCCTTGACCCTAGATGGACAATGGGTCAAGTTGCGCCGAATGACTCCTAGGACCTTACCAGCTTTGCTAGTGGCGTGGTTGATATGGGTGTCCCACCGCAAATCGTCGGACAGTTGTACTCCAAGATAGGGGTGGGACTTAACACCGGTAAGGGCTTCTCCACAGAGGGAGTACTGAGTTATGATGGGGTGCTTTTTACAGGTGATATGGAGGATGTGACATTTAGAGGGGTTGAACGACATGAGCCAACGAGTTTGCCATTCTGTTAGCGCATCGAGGTCAGACTGCAGCCCTTGTGCGCCAGAAGGCTTGCTGATGGTTCGATAAATCAAGCAATCGTCAGCAAACAGTCGAACATGTGTACATGTAAGTTGTATGTTGATTTCCTATTTAGTTCAGTTCTAGTCACTTCATTCTGACTTCGATTCAGGTTTCTCAGAATAGTGTTGATTATATGTTCGAGATCACAACTTGTATACAGCGACGTTACGACTACGTGTCTGAGCAGATTTTGTAACAAGCGTTTATTGCTAATAAATCGCCGAGTGACCGAACCCGGCTTTGTCGTGCATCGTTACATAATGGATCCGTTTCATCACAACTTTTCCAGCGACAAAACACGAGAGATTTTCATTGTCAGGGTAAGATGGCTTATACATAAGTTGGGGCGCATTTAAGACCAAATATGACCAAAATATTATACCACGCGAAGCGTATCATTCAAGTGAATTCATATTGGCTTTAACACATGTTTACAAATTAACAGATGTTTCATTGATTCTAACATATGTTGTAATCCATGTACTAATAATTCGTATACTTTTCGAAAAATGGAAAAATGGTTGGCTAGCACCAGCCGGGGAACACAGCCCGGTGCCTAGCAGCAGCCGGGTGACCACGCCCCGTTGCCTAGCACCAGCCGGGGGACCACGCCCCTCCCCAGTTCTTGGGGTTAGATTTTGGGTCCGGCAGGGGGTTGATGGCCGGGACCAGGCTCTTCCTGTACTCCGCCAACTTCGCCTGCATCTCCTTCAGCTTGTCCGGCATGGAGTCCGCCAGGTTGTGGTGCTCTGTGGGGTCGTCTGAAAAAAAAAAACACGGACATAGGTTACCCCGTGGATAAAACTAACGCAAGGCGCAGCTTTTCCGGAATGGAGTCCACCAGGTTGTGGTTTCCTGTGGGGTTGTCTGGGAAAACACGGATATAGGTTACTCCGTGCACGTGGATAATGGCGAAATAACGTTAGGTGTAGCTTGTCTCGCATGGAGTCACCCTCGGTGGGGTCATCTGGGGAAAACACGGATATAGGTTACCCCGCGGATAAAAGTGAACTAACGTTAGGCACAGCTTGCCCGGCATGGAGCCCGCCAGGTTGTGGTGCTCTGTGGGGTCATCTGGAAAAAACACGGACATAGGTTACCTCGCGGATAAACTTGAACTTGTTCGGCATAGAGTCCACCAGGTTATGGTGCTCTGTGGGGTCATCTGGAAAAACACACGGACATAGGTTACCTCGCGGATAAATTTGAACTTGTTCGGCATAGAGTCCACCAAGTTATGGTGCTCTGTGGGGTCATCTGGAAAAAAACACGGACATAGGTTACCCCGTGGATAAAGGTTGACAGACGTTAGGTGCAGCTTAAGTTTGTTTGACATGGAGTCCGCCATGTTGTCTCCGGTGCTCTGTTGAAAAAACAAAACCCGGATATAGGTTACCCCGCGGATAAAGGTGAACTGACGTCAGATGCAGCTTGTCCACTATGGAGTCTGCCAGGTTGTGGTCTTCTGTGGGGTCGTCTGGAAAATCTCGGACATAGGTTAACTCACAGATAAAGGTGAACTGACGTTAGGTGCAGATTGGAGTCCGCCAGGTTTTGGTGCTTTGTGGGGTCGTCTGGGGAACAAATATGGACAACGGATATAGGTGAAATAACGTTAGGCGTAGCTTGTCCGGTATGGAGTCCGCTAGGTTGTGATGTTCTCTGGGGTCATCTCGAAAAACACGGATATAGGTTACCCCGCGGATAAAGGTAAACTGACGTTATGTGCAGCTTGTCCGCCATGGAGTCCGCTAGATTGCTGGGTTCTGTATGGTTGTCTGGGAAAAACACGGGTATAGGTTACCCGGCGGATAAAGGTGGACTAACGTAAGGTGCAACTTGTCCGGCAAGGAGTGCGCCAGGGTGTGGTGCTCTGTGGGGTTGTCACTATTGAACATCTCTGACAAAAATAAGGTAGAAATTTCAAATGGTAGCCTTTTGAAAACATTATCATTTTTCTTGTTCTACAACAGAAGATGGAATACGATGCACCTTGTACAATTGGAAGGAAATAAGGAACAGTCTTAAGGTTGAGTAAAGAGTAGTCTTAAGATTACCCTTCAGGTTGAAGAGCCAGGTGCCACTTGCGGGGTCCCCACTGTGAAGCTGACTGGGTTAGGATGAATGAGTGAGTGAGCGAGTGAGCGAGTGAGTGAGTGAGTGAGTGAGTGAGTGAGTGAGTGAGTGAGTGAGTGAGTGAGTGAGTGAGTGAGTAAGTGAGAGTGAGTGAGAGTGAGTGAGAGTGAGTGAGTGAGAGTGAGTGAGTGAGAGTGAGTGAGAGTGAATGAGTGAGTGAGTGAGTGAGTGAGAGTGAGTGAGTGAGTGAGTGAGTGAGTGAGAGTGAGTGAGTGAGTGAGTGAGTGAGTGAGTGAGTGAGTCTCACCCTTCAGGTTCAAGAGCCAGGTGCCGCTGGTGGGGTCTCCGCTGTCCAGCTGACTGGGTTAGAGGTTAGGGTTAGGAGTTAGGGTTAGGAGTTAGGGTTAGGAGTTAGGGTTAGGGTTAGGGTTACGAGTTAGGGTTAGGGTTAGGGTAAGCGAATGAGTGGGGCTCACCCTTCAGGTTGAAGAGCCAGGTGCCGCTGGTGGGGTCTCCGCTGTCCAGCTGACTGGGTTAGGGGTTAGGGTTAGGGTTAGTAAGTGAGTGAGTAAATCTCACCCTTCAGGTTGAAGAGCCAGGTGCCGCTAATGGGGGCCCCGCTGTCCAGCTGACTGTCCGTCAGGTTGTCGGGGTGGATCCAGCCGTCAGGCTTCCCGGGAACGCCCTCGATCAGCTTGTAATCACCAACCCTAAGACACAGGGTACATATTATTCTTTCCGGACCCAATGTCAATCTATTCATTCTACATGCTAAGCATCCTCCTACGCCCGGTCCCCAACGGCTAGCTAACTCAGCCTATTGGGGACCACAAGGAGTTTCGAGTGTCATGTCAAGATAACACCCATTCTTTGGCGTAAACGGGATACTATTTAAACTGCTAAATAGGGCGTTGCTTACTGCTTGTACAGACTTTCATTCCAGAACACCTATTTCACTTTAAGTGCCATCATTTTAGTTGGATGTAATGTGGTGAAATAAACTTGTTATTGTTTTATCATGTAGGAGGTAGCCTTGTTTGAATCATCCACAATCACTTTGCTGAATAAAAACCGTTAAGAAACCAAGTACAAAGCGCACATCCTAAGTTAATCATTATGTACAATCGCTTACAATAGAATGAGACCAAGAATACTAATATTTGATTTGAGAAAACAATTCATTCAATGTTAAAAAGTTTGCTCGACTTTGCTGGATGACTCCCTGTAAAGTAGGGAACACTTCGTCAATGTTGTAGACAAACTTTGTATGCGGGATGGTTAGGGTAGCTATCATGAGTGCTAGGGGTTAGAGGTTAGAGTTCGTGGTTACTGAGCTCGTAGGTGTTAAGGATTATGGTTAGAAAACAAAAGATTTACCGGATGGCACCCTGTTTAGCAGGGAAGACGTCGTCAATGTTGTAGACAAACTCAGTGCGTGGAGAGGGCTGTCCAGACATGATTGTGTCCAACTGGCTCACTCCGTCCATAGCGTCATCTGCCAATCAGACACAGGCTTAGAAAACTGAAGTATTTCTAACATATAATCACTCATTCTTTTACCACGTAACATGTTACATGAACAATAAGTAACTTTAATAAGCTGGGGGAGGATTTATAATATATTTAAGGGGTCACCTTTAGTGCGAGGTGATCATTAGGGATTTGAACAGAGAGCATTGAATTTCAGACTCTTCTTTATGTAGGCCAAATTACACTCCCTGCATTGCTTTATTTGTATCTAACCATCTGTTATACGCACCGGCCAGTTGGGCAGCCCTGACAGCATATCTTTCATTTACGATTAATTAGCAGGGAAATGACATTCGAAGGGTGAAATGATGAGTACGTGGTAAAGGAAGATTGATTTTCTTTATTCTCTTGAAGAACACTGCATTTCTTTATTCTCTTGAAGAAGACTGCATTTCTTTACTCTCTTGAATTCGAAGAAGACTGATTTTCTTTATTCTCTTGAAGAAGACTGATTTTCTTTATTCTCTTGAAGAAGGCTGATTTTCTTTATTCTCGTAAGTGTATGCAGTTGGCCTGAGGTTGCACTTCCCCACGTACTCCACTGATAAAATGGAATGTTATGCACAAACCACCAGCCAGTCTATAGCTAAAATCCTACCTGCAGTACCTCCTGCCGCCGCCAGGATTGTTGGGAACCAGTCCACAGCATGAATCATCCTAAACAAGAGTTTAACAAAAAATCGTTGAGAAGCGTATACATGTAGCTTGATATTCCATTGCTCCCTCCCCTAGCCTGGGTACCATCCGGAAAGTAGTTCGCTACGGCGTTCATTATCTTATAGAGAGACATATATCCTCGTACTGTTATTTAGGCGTAGTATTTACAGCGGGGTGTAAATTCAACACAGCCATGAAAACCCTCCAAAAGAAGGCACTAAGAGCGCTATTTAGTATAAGAACAACTCTCGGAGGGAACAATGCTTCAGTACCACTGCAATGTAAGTTATTTGACGCTTGTGTTGTGCCAATATTATTGTATGGTGCAGAAGTGTGGAGCAATTCTAGTTTAAACGACAATTCCCCACTAGAGCAAGCGCATTTGAAGTTTTGTAAAGTTATCCTAGGTGTGAAAAGAAATGCCAGTAACCTCGCTACTACAGTGGAGCTAGGAAGATTCCCTTTGTGGATCGAGGCTTTCAGCAGACTATTTTCTTATTACCGTAGATTAACTAGAGAAGTACCGACAAATAGCCTACAATATGAAGCATTTCTTGTACAACAAGACCTACACGGACGTAATGTACCATGTTGGCTGTCTAATGTAAGTAAGATTTTGGAGGAGTCAGGTTATGCATACCTATTGCTAAACCATGGTCGTAATGTATCCTTAATTCAGTCCGAAGTGAAGCAAAGACTGAAGCACATTTTCCTTCAAACCTTTTACTCAGGACTGAACTCCACTGGTAGAACCGAAAACCAAGGAAACAAACTAAGAACATATAGAAAAATCAAACATACCTACGAAAGAGAACAGTACCTTAATATTCAGAATTTCAACCATCGCCGAGCCATGGCTAGATTAAGAATCAGTGATCATCCCCTACAAATTGAAGTGGGAAGATATAACCAGACTCCTCCGAATAATAGATTCTGTACACTTCGTAACTCCAACCGTATAGAAAATGAAGTCCATTTTATATTAGAGTGTTCTTTATACAATGATGTACGCCACTCTTTTACCAATGCTCTCAATGTAGATACACGATGTAAAGAGTTAACCAACGACAATCTGTTTGTACATATAATGACAACCACAGACAACTTTGTACAACACAAACTCTGTGAGTTCGTATACACATGTTTTACGAAAAGGGAAGAGGCATATAAACGTTAGATATAGTGATAGCATTGCTTCAGATGTATTGTTTACTCAATTGTAATACTACATGTAATAGTACTTAGTCTTTAGTATCTCATCATGGGATTTGCTGCATTTAGCCCACATGGGCAGGAACATGCAAATAAAGATCATTCATTATATACTATATACAGTCGCTTCTAGCTCTGACATTCATTATACACTATATACAGTCGCTTCTCTGTGTGTCCGTCTGGGAACCCTGACCATCTTAACGTCTGGAATCGTCCAAATTTTGGACGCAGGCGCTGATTGGTCCCAACGTATGAGCGAATTGTGGAATGGATTCAAGCGCTCGTTCGAAGAGGCCTTCAAAAACCGGACAGGCCCTCCGTCTGCTCGTGGGAGGCCTGTTGTCATCGAACAAGCGCTCAAGAACCCATTCCTACATTCGCTCATGTCGTTACCACCAAACGGTTTGAATGTATAAGTCTCCAGACGGATAGCAGAAGCGAACATAGGAGCGAACTACTATCCGGATGGTACCCAGGCTATCCCTCCCCTTCACAACTATGAAAACATCAAGTTTGTCTGTCATCAAGAATTACAGAAAAAAATAACATTTTTTTTTCATTTGCAGTGATATCTTACTACGTAACGTTATATGTCTAATACACTATAATGTTAAGTTCGACCACAAAATTAAACATATTTCACAGTAGAATGTCCTCTCCTTGTAACATATATTCAGACTTACTCGTTGTTGGTGTAGCCAGTTTTCTGCAGCATCTTGCCGTGCACGAAGGCCACGCCCCTGGTGCCCCCCTCCCACAGGGTCCCCTTCCCGCCGCGCAGGGGGTAGTTGTTGCCACTGGCAATGATCCAACCGCCATTCTGGGGAATGATTCATATATACACTTTCAAATGTCCTACATCGATAAGCTGTAGGGCTGGCATCAATTAGGATTTTACCGCTGGCAATGATCCAACCGCCGTTCTGGGGGAATAGTTCATACTTTTTGAAATGTCCTAAATCTATAAGCTGTTGGGCTGACATCAATTAGGATTCTAACATGGTCAATATTGACCGAAGGGGGCCATATAGCTAGTTCATGATCTTTAGAAAACAAGACTATAGTATCTGTAGATGTATATACTGACAGGTTACGTGTCAAATTTACTCTTCTGCGTAAAAAAATCAAAATCCAATCGGAAACAAGATGACGTCGACACAACATTAAAATCAAACATGGCAGCCCCCATGGACGTCAACGAAAACAGTATAGGTTTTGCAGACCCAAATATGAAAAGAGCATAAAGCTGACAGTGTCAATACTTTACAGGCAACTGGGTAGCATTTATAAAAAAAGACTGTTACGTCAGTGGTGAAGATCACGAGAGTGTTGTCCCATAATCCCGCGTTCTTCATCGCCATGGTAACGTTACCGACAGCCTCGTCCAACGCGCTCACCATTCCTGCAATCATTCATAGGAAGTCAATGAAGGTTTGAGATCCAGGTAATAAGACACACGATATAAAATTTACTCAAGCAACTCTCTTATAAACTATTAGAAGTTTTAGATTTAAACCTAAACATGATATACACAACTGTATATTTTGTATCAGAGTACTAGTAATGCATTACTTACCGAGAAGTTTTCTCCTGTTTTCATTTTGTACGTTCATGTAGATGTTTTCGAACCGTTCGGGAACCTGCGAATGATCGGGAATCTCACATTCATTCAGTTCAAGGCATATTTTTTGGTCCCATTTTGGCACTAGGGACTAGGTGAGGTGAGTTGAGACACATTTCTCAAAACACATATGCGTAGTAGCTACAGAACTGGATTTCGAAAAAGCAGTTACAACAGTAGTTAAATGTTTAAGTCCTTCCGCACCAGATGATGCATCGGGCGGCGCCTATCTTCGTTTTCATAGTCCCTGGGCCGCACAACTATATGTACAATCACTGAAGCAGAGGGCTAGAGCATTTTTCCTCAAATGCGAATGCTAAGCAGCCGTCTCGACTCGGCCGGGGATCGAACTCACGACCTACCGAATGCAAGGCGAACAGTCTACACACTTGGCCACTGTACCTGTTACAGTAATATGATATGATTATATTTCAGTCCTGACCTCTAAAGGCTCATGCACGTTCTGGAAGGGCAGGTACAGGAACAGCGGCGTGTCCGCGGGGTGCTTCTCAATAATGTCCACCATCCGGTCAGTGAAGAAGTACTGCGGGGAAGAGCAATGGTTTTAGAGACCTGTTCTCTTATACATAACTGTACTGAACAAATTAAGGAAACTCTTTTTACACAACCATTGCTTTATTCTCACCAACATTTCGGTGACCGTCTGTCACCTTCTTCAGGGCAATTCTGACTGGTTCACATTGTACTACAGGACAGGTGTCGCTACTTCTTGTGTAAAAAGTGTCTCTTTATTTAGTGACGTACCAACCTGATGATTAACCTATTCACGGGTGCATGGCTGTGCTGTCATCGATAATATGTTGTTGTTCTGTATGTAGCCTCGTAGTGCTATTGTCTATATCTAGTAGTTATTACTGGTTGCCATACATTGTATCTTGTGCGACTGTTGAGCAATAAAGTTCATTCATTTATATTATGCTTGTCTTACTGATCATAGGTCACCACAAAACAAGACTCAAAAGCAGCTTGAAGGTATGGCGCGTAAATACAGTTCCTGATTTCATTTAACTATTCAATAAACACCTGACTTTTGTACAGGTGTTGAAAGTTATAAAGAATTTTATTATCATAAGCACATTATTAATGGAGTTTCACTCACAGTGCCGTACTGGCCATTCTTTGTGTTCACGACGTCTTTGTCGTCTCGCAGGTCCAGTCCACCAGCTAAACAATGGAAATGAAATACGTTACAGACGGTCAAAGGATGTCATGATTATATTTGAACCACTCCAATAGGTAGTTCATCTAAGAGGCCAACAAGGCGTTAATTTGAATTTGGCGACACAGAAATGGAATAGCATTTTGGTAAAGGGTTTTGTGGCGATATATCAGAAAAGTTCCTACAGCAACGTTCCTACTTGAAAGCTTGTACTTGACGGTCACATATACGTCTTAGGTCGTCGTACGATTTTGATGTCGTAGGATTTTCATAAGTTCTGTGACAAGAATCAAAGACAGCCTTTTAGGTAACAATACAGCTTACATTTTCACGACACGGGCACGACTATTGCGATTGTACGACAATCGCAGGCTGTTTCTGACCGCGCCCTACGGTATAGCACTTCTGGTTGCTTGCGTATGTTGAATTAAGGAACTCATTTCCTTGTTTAAATGTATGTATTCCTGATCGGCTGAAGACGAGTAAATGAATGATTGTGTAATTGTATAGTTAGTTGTAAGATCTTTACCGACAACGTGAGTGTAGTAGTCCTCAGCTGCATTGTAGTAGCCATAGAAGGAATCGAACCCGCGGTAGGTCGGCGTGTACTTCCAGTTGCAGAAGCCAAGATGCCACCTGGAACAGAGAGGAAGTATTTGTATGAAAATATTTGAAACATATAACATGCACTAATCGCCATGTGCCTATGATGCTGGTGTATTATGACCAGAGGCAGATTTGTCTGTAGCCTGAATGCCAGTCTGTTTCCAGGACCTACGCCAGTACGAAAATTCCCACAAAGGCACAGTCAAACCTGTACAACTAACCACAAACACCTCTGAGATTCTAAAGGGTCTACTCATGTGAACTGTGGTAACATTTCCTTAGGGTATGTTGGCAACGGAACAGAGGAGCTAGATGGCCTTTGTAGACCCTGGACATACTTAGTAATCGGGCATAAAGGTTATATTTGTGAATTAAAAAGCTACAGATGTAGAAACCGACTTACTTGCCCACCATGTGAGTGGCGTACCCCAAGTCCTTCAGCTTCTCGGGCAGGAAGGTAAAGTTGTACGGGATGCCCTGGGCCTGCTGGGGCAAGAACACCAGGTGCTGCAAAACAAAAGAAACAAAACGAAGTTCAAAGATCTCAGTGAAAAATTAAAAACTCGTATGTCTTGCTAACTGTCATTCATTAGTTATGCAAAATTGTTTTAATCATCATATAATTAAGGGTTAATGACCCTCCCCGACCCGAGGTGGATATGGTGTCATAACGCCTGGTCATTTGTTATAACCTCCGAATAAAACCACCGAGTGAGCGAGGCGGGTCATTAACGTTATTATCATATAGCCTACCCAAACTTGCAAACTCCTGTATGACGCATAGATCCCTTGGTCACCTCTGAACTCTACTTCCTGTCACTTAGCGTTGGCAACCCTGACTTTAACATGGTGTCGCTCTACGGTTACCGCTAGTAGCATATGAAAATACTTCATGGAAAAAACGCAAACAGACATAAAACACATTTAACACAAAACGCTTCATAATTTGGATATAAAATTCCCAACCTGAGACCCCGCATGGTACGGATAATACCCGGTCATGAAGGCAGTTCTGGACCTGAGGGTGACAAGAAGAGAACATCAATGCAAAGTCAAGTTGTCGGTGGGCTCGCTAAGAGACTAAAAGATAAACAGTTTTAACCCTGATTGCTGTCTCGCAGGCGACTTGCTCCTCACTAGTTAGAGACTTAGTAACAGACATGAAAAGTTAATTCTTCAACTAAACTTTCCATGATATTATACTTGCCCAGTGTAGAAAATATCTCTTTTTATATAACTATCAGCAGGTCATTCGTCGTAGGTAGCCGTATGGGATTTGTCAACCGGTCGATAAATTGGCTGATTGATTAATTGGTTGATTCTGGCGGGGTAGCTCACGTGAGATTCATTGGTGGTTGGTTGACAGACTGATCAATTATTTGATGCTTGCGGTATGCGTAGTTGACATAAGAATGATTGATTGATTGATTGACCGATTTACTGATCGATTTATTGATTTAGTGATACTGACGGCGTGCAGACATACTTGATGTAAGATTGATTGGTTGATTGATCGATTTATTAAAACTGACGGCGTACAGACGTAGTGACGTAAGACTGAATAATTTATTAACTTTTTATTGATTTTGGATTGATTGATTGGTTCGTTGGTTGGTTGATTGATCGATTGATTGATTGATCTATTGATTGATTGTTTGGATTGGTTGATTGATTGATTGATAGATCGATCGATCGATCGATCGATCGATTGAATGAATGATTGATTGATTGGTCGATCTATTGATAGATTGACACTTACGGCGTGCAGACGTAGTTGACGTAAGACTGGTTGAGGATGACGCCTTCGTGAGCTAGCTGGTCCAAAACAGGTGTTTTGACGTCAGGATTGTGCCAGCCTACGTCATTCCAGCCTGGACGCACAGGAGAGGCAGGTAAGACGTTTTGCAGGTAAGGGAGTACTTATTAAGACTAGAAAGCTTAGGGAACATAGAGCATGCTTGCTATTATATGCCCACTTAGCTTCCACTTGAACCATGATGACTTCCCAGAACGATATGAATCAAAATGTACTTTCTAGCAGACTCCAGAGAATGTATGAAGTAAATTCTAGTCGAAACCTCGTAAATGTTCCCCCTACTTTCTGCCGCTTCATCACGAATCAAAAATCGGTGTATCATCCCCTGTTAAGCACACTGGGACCTTGTGTGTGTGAAAAAGTGCGTGAAAGATTACAATGTTTGATTAGCTTAGTCCTCAGCGGTACACGGATTCTATATTTGTACAAGATCAAAGTCCGAAGCATTTTGTAACAATGTAGCAAAAGCTCACACCTCCCCCTTAGACACACAAACACACACAGACAAAGCGTACATTCCAATATCATAGATTTGTCTAGATATTGTGACCAAATTAGACTAATTTGAACCGATTTTCTGTACGAAACGGAAGTACATCTGCCCAGTTAAGAAGAGTGACCACGTCCTTTTACGTGACTCCTACATTACTAAAAATTCCGGCCTAAATGGGGTAAGGAATTTCCCAAGCAGCCTTCGTATCCCCTGCTTCACCTATTGACTCAGTTAGTCGAGCTTGCCTAAGCCTGATGTTTCTGACTTCAGTACCCAGAAGATCTTTGAAAAACGTATCATATTGATATTCCTAGTGTATCAAGATAATCTACAACACTTTTCATTGCAATAGCCAAGGCTAGTTGGGCGACTGTAACATCAGCCAAACGAATAAATAGATAAATCAAATTTATACGGGGAAATCTGTGAAAGATTCCTAGACTTACGTCTCTATCTGTCGATGCACGACTCCTTACTCACTGACAGACCTGGTATTACAGTAGGAGAGGTATGTGATGCTATCAATGACTTATCCAATGGGAAGGCTAGTGACGTGCAGGGCATTTCAGCTGAGCATCTTAAGAACGCCGGGCCCCAACTACCCGTTCTGCTTTCAATTTTAATTTCCTCTATGCTTAGACACGCCTATGTGCCACCTAGCATTCTGAACGTTGTACTTGTCCCTGTATTGAAGAAGCCCAGCTGTAATGCTTCGAACAAGGACAGTTATCGTCCGATTGCAATTGCCAGTCCCTTGTTAAAAGTCATCGAATCTGTACTATTGACATACCTTGACGATTTCCTATGCTCCCCGAGCAACCAGTTCGGATTTAAGAAGAAACATGGAACTGATCTATGTATATTTGCCCTCAAAGAAATTATTCAGTATTATCGACAAAGGGGCTCTCCTGTATTTGCATGTTTTCTGGACGCATCCAAAGCGTTTGACCGTGTAAACCACTGGACATTGTTTAAAAAACTTATGGATCGAGGGGTTCCGATGTACCTAGTTAGATTCCTGGTCGTGTGGTATAGTACGTTGTCATTCTGTGTCCGTTGGGGCCACACCCTCTCGGATACATTTACTGCTATGAATGGTTTGCCTCAAGGCAGCATATTGTCACCAATCTTGTTCAATGTGTATGTATCCGATTTGAGTACCGAGCTACTGAGGTCTGGAGTCGGTTGCTATGTTGGAGACACCTTAGTCAACCACTTGATGTACGCGGATGACATTTGCCTCGTCTGTCCGTCTGTTAAAGCGTTGCAGAGACTGATTAGTATTTGTGAGCTATCTGGAGCGGATATTGACATGTTGTTTAATGAATCGAAAACACTATGTATGTACTTTCCGTGTCGCCGCTTCCGCATGAGTATGCCTTTGCCGCCGCTGATGCTGTACGGTACCGCCTTAAAGTATGCTTCTTCTACCACATATCTTGGGTATATAATTACCCCTGATCTTTCGGATGACGCAGCAATCCGAGCTCACGTCAGAGGCTTTTATTCTCGGGCAAATTCACTCCTCCGCCGGTTTCGTTACTGCTCAGCGGCGGTAAAAAGTGAGTTGTTCTCAGCGTATTGCTCCCCGATGTATTGTGCCCAAATCTGGAGTAATTACAGCGTGAGTACGATCTCCAAGCTACGAGTGGCTTACCACAGCGCAATGAAACTGCTCTTTTCGGTCGGCAGGCATACAAGTACTAGTTGGTTGTTTGTGAATAACCGGACCGACATGTTTGACGCAAGGCGTCGCAAGGTCACCTACTCATTTGTAACACGCCTGCTGTCGTCTGACAATGATATAATTAGAGTGCTTGTACACTCGGACGGCTTTTGCCACAGCACATTCTGGCGACATTATGTAAAGTATTTGTAAGTGTAGCTTTGTAAATCTTTGTTCTGTGTCTGTTTTTATGGGCCATGGGCCTGATACAAATACAAATAAAATTACATCTAGCCGCCCAGTGCGGTCCTTACCTAGATCGTCGGCAACGATGAAGAGAATGTGCGGCTTGGTGGCGTTTTGACTTCCGACTTGTGCGGACACCAAGACCACCAGGGCCCCGGTAAGGAGCAGCAGTGGAACACGCAGCATCATGGTGCTCAGCTCAGGCTAGTCAACGTAAGTCTGAAACGGATACCAGCCCTAACATTTACAGACTGATAACAAACTGCACAGGTACCAGTCACCAGACCGATATGATTGTCACGTGAATTAGTGAACTACACGTTTTGAGGTGGATGTTCTCTCGGTTGTTGACCTGTAGTGGTCGTTACCCTATCAACCCATATTTACGAAGGACCATTGGGACAAAACCTGTTTTAGCGAAGGAGCTGTGTGCTCACAGCGAAGGGGCTGCATGCTCGGCGAAGGAGCTTTGTGCTCACAGCGAAGGGGCTGCATGCTCGGCGAAGGAGCTGTGTGCTCATAGCAAACTTGGGACTGCATGCTCGGCGAAGGATCTGTGTGCTCACAGCAAAGGGCTGTGTGCACCAGGCTGAAAATGGCCGCCGATTGGTAGCCTAAGATCCAGCCGCCGATTCGTCATTAGACAAAACATAGCATCCCATTCAGACGCCCATTGGAAGAAACAAAAAATTCCTAATTTCCTTTAAAAGCTTAAATGGATATCAATAACTGCTAGATATTGTCTGTCACCGCCCGATGTATGTATATATAAACATAAATAATAACAGAAAGTATGATATCAACGATTAAGCACAAATAGTAGGCCCAATGGACGGCCAACTTCAGCCTGGTCTAAAATCGTCTGCCATACGGCTTGTAGAGCAATCTGCTACTTATCTAAACGTGGCCTGTGAATTTTTAAGACGAATTTAGATAGCGCATACCCTAACGTATTCAAAACAAGTATCAAATCTTACGGGCCGAATTTAATTAATGATAGGAAATACCCAAGCAAAGGGGATGCTAAAATCGGCTGCCATATGGCTTATAGAGCACTCTGCTACTTATCTAAACCTCTCCCGTGAACTTTTAGTACGAATTTAGATTGCATATACACCAACGTATTCAATACAAGTGTCAAATCTTAAGGGCCGGATTTAATTGATAAACTAGAGGGGAACGTATTATACTAAAAACTTTCGCTGGCGTTTTAATGTAAGCATCATTAACTGCCTGTTTAGATCAAGTTTGACTGTATATACTGTAAATGCAGACTCTTTCGCGGTGGTTTTATATTCGCGGTTTTCGCGGTGGCCTCTTCATAGCGAACTCAAAATCACCGCAAACATTTCCCTTCTGTGTTCTGTCCGTGCCGTCCACGGCACTCCCTTCTCACAACATGTATGTAGTATAACGTTACATTGTCAAAGTATGATGACATTTAGTTCGCATTCATTCATTTCTACATAACACCTACTGTATAACACCATGGTATACAACTTCAAGTATTACTGTACTAGTAATCAGAGGGTAGATATGGTTAGATCAGTGACTGTCACAGTTGATCACGCCAGCACTGTCAAAGTCAAAAGTGGACTGTTCTGGTCGTTTGCAGCGCCCTTGACGAGTAACATGTAAGACTTTTTCTTTGGTTTGGCAAACATTATAGTCATTGTTGACGTACGTCTCTTTTAAGAATTTATCTTTGAAGAAAATAAGTTTTGGTGACAATATACAATATAGTGTTGACAATACAGTGCGTATCTAATTTGAATATTCTCACGACACCCCCACATCTGGTGATCGTCACGAGACTTACAAATACGTGTACAATACTTGCTCTGTTCTTTTACACATATATGATTTGCTGGTCTTAAATGTTCTTGTGTCCCATCAACATGGGTCAACACCTGATCATTTTCTATCGGTTTGTGCTTCTATCAAACTTTATTCTATAAACCACAAGCGTATAAAATGAAAACTATGTCATAGTCGATCCAGGAAGTTATCAAATATTGAGTTCGGACACCTTACTGGATTTCTAAGCATACCATTTTTGTGAGCATGTTGTTAAAACTTCGTCCAAAAATGCACACAAAATCATAGTTAATTCATCTTAGTTGAAACCGCACCATCAGTGTCGAATGTACACTACACATCGCTGAGTCCTTACCTGAGAGTTTACTTGTCGTGCCTTCTTCCTCTGAATACAGAAGTCAAAAGAGACCGTGTGATGTGTTCATTTATAGTTATGTCAGCTGTATATTCAGGTGTTACCCATTTAGTTACAGGGGTGTTTAAACGTAATCTGAGGCGTATTGTCGGAATTCAGATGGCTGTAAATATTTTGTATTTAAAAAAATTCATTCAGGTTGAATTTGCAACTTGTTGCGTTACTTTTTTTTTCCACATTTTCACCATCAGTATACAATAGCAAGCCGTGAAAATATGTGATAGCCGATCGCGACCAATTCCCATTTGGACAAATATGGCTGACAAGTCAAGTGGTTGTGGGACTAGTTTATATTTAAAACATTCCCACGGCAAAACAAAGTCGTTTTCATACGCCGTGAACATCACTGTTTAGTGTTACTGTAGTGTCAACTTATGTTGTATAAAATTGTGACTTGATGACAAGATTCTATAATACATACTTTTTTTCTGCTCAGGTGCTGTGAATACACATGAATACTTTTTTTGGGGTTCGTAATTATTCATTTCACCGTGTACAACACCATGGTAGGAAAGTTGTACTGTCTGTACTATGTATTAAGAGAGTAGTTACGGATCAGTAACAGTTGATCGCGCCAGCACTGTCAAAGTCAAAAGTGGACTGTTCTGTCCGTTTGTAGCACCTTTGCCGAGTAACCACTATTTGTGGCTTCCGACTGGCGGTTGGTAAATGTGCCGGGTTTTCCATTACAGTGCAGTACTCACATGCATGGATGGTTCACTCGCGAACTCAGAACCACCGCGAATACTCCATTTTCACTCTACCGCTAAATTTAAATCCCCGCAAACGTAAATGCATTTACAGTACTCGGTAAAAATGACTATAAACTCTCTACGCTCTTGTTATTTGCGTCGACATGTAAGCCCCAAACATGTGGACGCCTGTCAGTATAATTAGTTCATTTTCGAATCGGTACAACATCAGGTCCACTGTTTTACGTCCGGTTTTACCGGACAGGTCCAACAACAAAAATCGGTATAATTATACTTGACTGCACAACCTTTTCAGCCAATATGCTAATATCTATTGTCGTGTTGCAGCAGAATATGAGAAATGTGAACTCAAATTTTGGACTCTTGAAACCTCTTTCACGGTGTACTTTGTTATGATGCTGACTTGAACCTTTTTTCTACCTTAAAATAGTATGAACTTCTTAATTTCATTATGTGACAGACGAATAAATTACATGTAGTAATTTGGGTGATTTGGTATAGGGGAAGTTTTTGCACAAAATGTGGAGAGAAGTACCACATTATAGATCTAGTGTACACTGCATCAAAGGTACATAAAGTCTGTTTTGTTTTCCTAAAATCAGTTCCCCTCAATATGCTGTAAAATACAACAGGTTTTTCATAAAAGCAACAGTTGCCATGTTTCCATTTTTGTACTGAACACATATGCCAAGTTTCATGCTTTAACCATAATTTGAGCAATTTTTGCACCAATCCCCTACACAATTCCCTATGAAATTAGGAATTTTTAGTTTCTTCGAATGGGCGTCTGAATGGGATCCTATGTTTTGTCTAATGACGAATCGGCGGCTGGATCTTAGGCTACCAATCGGCGGCCAACTTCAGCCTGGTGCACACAGCCCTTTGCTGTGAGCACACAGATCCTTCGCCGAGCACGCAGCCCCAAGTTTGCTGTGAGCACACAGCTCTTTCGCTGTGAGCACACAGGTACTTCGCTGAGCACACAGCCCATTCGCTGTGAGCACACAGCTCCTTCCCCGAGCACACAGCCCATTTGCTGTCAGCACACAGCTCCTTCGCCGAGCACGCAGCCCATTCGCTGTGAGCACACAGCTCATTCGCCGAGCATGCAGCCCCTTCGCTGTGAGCACACAGCTCCTTCGCTAAAACAGGTTTTGTCCCAATGGTCCTTCGTACATATTACAGCCCAGCGCGAGTAAGGGAAATGTTTATTCATTCTAACCTCCAAACGTTTACTCATTTTAACCTCCATTTTAACTACTAGTAACTAGCGTTAACTAACGCGCTCGCGCGCGTGCGTGTGTGTGTGTGTGTGTGTGTGTGTGTGTGTGTGTGTGTCTGTCTGTCTGCGAACAAGATAACTCTATAATGGCTGGATGGATTGGTTTCATACTTGGTGTGTTGGTGGGGTGTGGCGAACACAGTGAATTATTAGATTGTGGACCTCCTAGCGGCTTACCTTGGTACTGCAGCGGTTTTATACCTCGTGTTCTGAACAAGCTATAGACAAGCCAGGGGCCCTACCGCGCCCCCAAATAGCCGGTAGCCACGGAGTGTGTAGGAGTCACGCCCGAAATTGTAGAAAAACAGTAAACTACCAGGAGGGGACCTTTTTTTCCAAATGGGATAATAAATTGATGAATTCAAAATAACAATCTGTCATGTTTTATCTCTGACCAAAGGTTGTGTTGAAACGGATATACAACAATGCACGACAAAGCCGGGTTCCATCACTTCTTGTGAGATTTATTAGCCTTTAACACCTGTTACTTTGACTTAGACGCTTGTTACAAAATCTATTCATACAGTCTAAACGTCTTGGTATAACGTTACAAGATCTTGTACATATTATTCCACTATTATAAGAAACCTTTACAGTCAATACGCAACTGAAGGCGTTACAAATTTCAAGCAGCGTCTCTCTTAATAGCTTTCATCTTTGAAAGAAATATTTTACTCACTACAATATATACACGTAGATATTACTCTCATTACTTGACATGTTCTCATCATGTCAAGACAACACCTCAGATCTGCCACAAGCAAAGGCAGGTATTACGCCTGCGAAAGCTTGCTACGTCATAACAACGCTCGACCTTGATCTCTATCTACCAGACTTAATATTTAGAATGGTTGATAAAATGACCTCAGCCTACTACACCATTCTTGGAGATCGCATGATTTCTAAAATAACATGGCATCATTTGACCAATGACAACGTCATTTTCTGGGTAATTCAAAAGCCTGATAGTAGCTTCGCATCACATTCTCTGCGACTTGTCTCTCCTTCATGGCCCGTGTAAGAAGGTTCAGTCGAGTCAAACGATCATCCAGTCTTTCCGATGCCAGCATGTCATCCTCTGTAAAACATCGTCATCGCGTCAGGGGGAGACAAATAAACACCTACGCATTTACATCACAAGTAGGAATTATACATGGTGACGACGACTTTATCTGCATCCAAATATGCATTTAATGAGCTAATATGGACACACTAGGATGAGTGTCTTAACCACCTTGGTGTTGTATTAAGTTATCACAGTTTATTGCAAATTCCTGCCTTAAGGTCGATTGCCAGTAACAATAAAAAGCCAAACAGAAAATTAACAATAATATAATATTTCAATACTCTAGTATAGTCTAAATGCTGACTACTACTTCTGCGTGGAGGCTTGACTTACCCTGACTTGCAGAGTTTGCCAGTCCAAGGAAGTTAGAAAGCCTCCTCCACAACTCGTCCAGAATCTCCCTATGTTCCTGAGGCGGCGTGAACCCTCTCATGACCACAAGTGCATCATTGATGATGGCCACCAGGATGTTGATGATGATGATGAAGACGATGCACAGATAGGCGTACAGGAACAAGGGCCCGATGATTCTACTGGTGCTTAGAATTTCATCAAAATTGAAACTCCCCAGTGAACAGAGGAAGAGACTCTTTCCTGAGGCGACAATCGTGGAGTATTCCTGTAAAAGGCATTTCACTCATCAAGAGTCTTGCGATTGCTTTTCCTTCCCTCCATGATCAGACTAATGGTTGACTTACTTTGTGTCTTTTGACATCGACACTCTTTTATCTTTGTGCTTTATGCACTATCTTATTTATTTGCTTTGTCTGCCTAATAAATGCAATGCAGGGGAAATGATGTATGTTAGTAAGTTACCTGGCACGCTGTGTTGTCCTAATTTTGGCCCTATCGTTGAAGCAGTAAAGGATGTAGACATATGCCAAGTATCACTGATGATAGAAATACACTTCCCAAGAAAACGGGAACAATAAACGGTAATAACCTGCCCACACCTGTATTTTCAGTCCGAACACCAAGTGGCCCAGCTGCACGAATGACAGAAACAGGAAGGTGAAGTAGACGGCAAAGCCCGCGACCTCTGGTAACATCCGCCGTAATGACGTCATCAAGACGGACATGAGCGGATTGAAGCGAAGGAGGCGAAGAAACTTTAAGATGTTGGTGAAGGCGACGGTGGCCACTGTCCAAACTAATGCCTGGTTCCAGAAGGAAGCAAGATCGAAGCTGATGTATTTCGAGGGCTCTAAAAAAGAATTTTAAGAAAAGTTGCATCATAAAATGTACACTACTTTTAATAAACATTTCGAAAAGCTAAAGGTTATACTTCTAGATGTACCATTGCACCGTGAAATGTATAATACTCGTTTCAAAAAGCTATCTACGTGACGGTCATAGATACCAATGTAGACTAAGATCATCATATAATTCATCTCTGAAGCAAATAAGTCAGCTATACAAACAGAAGTTATTACCATGATGATGAAGTAGCTTGTTGAGGGTACGCCTTGATGTAATGTAGTCAACGGCAAACACGGCAAATGCGATGAAAGAAACCAGGATGTTGACAATCTCGAGAAGATTCCACGGTTGTTGGCAGTACCTTTTCCCTTGTTCCTTCATCAGTTTTGCTTCCCTGTACAGCGTGTACAGGAAGCACACCACATAAAGGATGTGCAGAGCCAGGATTATATACCCAGCTGGGCCCACGAACCGATGTAAGCGATAGGTCCGGATAGAGCGGGACGGCACCGCCCCTCCCATGTTGAGGAACTCCACCGTGTACGACATCGTGCTGAAGAAGTTGATGTTGGCGTTATAAACTGTGAACTCCACCATGACAGCGCGTGTATAGCGGTCAATCCAGTCAGCCTCCTCCAGGTCAGCGATGGCAGCGAGGGCGGCATCTTTGTTCCTGCCTACTCCGGCAACATAACCTCCCGAGCCGTACGTGGCAATGTCTGCCATCACGGGCAGCTCGCCACCAGACTCGGGGATCTGGTAGGTCCAGGGGGATTGCTCAGGGAAATCTTCGGACGAATTGGAAGAGGAGGGGAGTCTCCATCCGGGCAAAAAATCTCGCGTTTCCCCGTCGGATAAGGAGTTGCCACTGTTGCATTCCTGGTTCAAGAACAGACTGGTGTAGCGCTGGTGAAAGCCACAGGATCCTAGAGGTGGGTGGAAGAAAATAGCAAGTTTTACATTCATGTATCTAAGCAAGAAATTGTGGCATGAGATATATCACTGAAATGAAAAGGGTTTTGTAGATATTCATCTTAATTCCTTTTTTGAGACTTAACTAGGCCAACTAGTCACAAGGCCACACTGACGCGTTGAATATACTTTTGAAACCGACGGAATGGAACACTAATGCATCCAGCATAATTCAATTGTGTTCTAGTAGAAAAGAATGCTTACTGTATTTGACTCGTATCTGCTTGAAGCGTGCAGCTCCGATCCTGTAAGAAGCGGTGTCACTGATGAAACGCTTCCGTCTCCAACCGAGTTTATCACCGTTGTAATGTTGTTCCTGGAATAGACCCGGAACAAGGACATCGCGCGCCCACGACCAATAGTCATCCGACGTTTGGATCTGTGAAGAAAGAGTCAGAGTTTTACTACCTTGAAAGTATCCACATAGACACACAGTATGTGTATGTGTATCTGTGTAACTTAAGCAAAATTTAGTTTTAAGTGTGCATACATGTACAAAGGAATCACATAAAAAATATGACCTCATCAAAATCCGTTTGAAAGATGTCTCCTAGCGTGTTGTACGCGTGGTGAGAGTAGACGTTCGTACCGCCATTGGCCACAAATAGCAGAATCACCACGAACACGAAGAAACTGACAACCTCTTGTATCACACTGTCTGTGCTCTTTCTGGTCTCTTCTATTTTCTTCTGCTCTCTCTGCGATTTATCCGTTTGTTGGTGCTTCCAGAGAACGTTCTGCAATTGCTGTTTAGCCACTGGTGATAAGGAAAATATATATGGATTTTAGCCAGAGCTATCGCTTCCCATACTCACTTCAAACGCGATATGGAATTACTTGACATTGATATCAATGTTCACAGCCCGCAGAAGCAGGTAGCTCTGAAGCCATGCTATGCAGTATTTAGGTAGATAATAAGAAACTTGGATTATCTATGGCCAGAAAGTAAAGAGATGACAGCTGATGTGAGAATTAGGTACACGTGATTTCATACGGTTAAGATAATGACGTGTACCACTGTAAACACATTTCAGTCCACCAAAATCTCGCCAATAGGGTAAAAGCATAAGTCAATTGGAGTAAAACGAACATAATGATATGAACATAATGATCTTTAGAGGCAATTGTTAGCCTATATGTACTGCCAGGATTCGCACCCACGCATTACTATACTACAATGTGGTGCAAACCTCTCATGGTGGCACGGTGAGATATCCAGGCAAACAGGCCGCCTTCTGACGGTCTGGAATCCTCCACGTCAACGTGTTGTCTGACGTGGTCATCCTGCGTCGATACCACCGCGGCTTTCTTACAGACAAACGACACCAGGGCAGAAAGAGCCAGTATCTATGAGGAAAGCAGAAAGGATACTTGTGAGTCTGTCATGAACATCATATATAATCTACTGACTATTGCACAACGGATGGAGTGAGCGATGTCAAAAGAATCTTCTAGATAGTTTGACAGATGAAAATGCATGACATTTGTTCCATCTTTAAATTTGGTCCCCTTGAGTTGATGGGAAAATTCCCTTCAAAAATGTTTCCTCTAGTTGTGGGCAAAGCATGCACAATACGTAATAATAACAGGGTTTCACATACATAATATGACAATATAAAACTTATCCGTTAATGAACAGACAGCTCTTAATACCTTGACTGGCTCAACTACAAAGACATTTTGCACGAAGGACATCAAGAATGTCTTCAGCCATGCGTTTGCTTTCTCAGGTCCCCACTCCAGGCTGTAGAGAATGGTGAAGAACGCCGATACGCAACAGGTAAGGACCAGGACTGACCAGGCCACGTACACAAATCCATGGGGAAGAAATTGGGAGGTTGACCGTGTTTTTAACAGCAAAGATCTTGCGTTTTCTTTCTCTGCCACGTACATGAAATCCTTGGTCGGTTGTTTCTTTTCTTTGCGCCGTTTGAAGAGTTGGATGAGGAGCACGTTTACGGGAAGGACAGTCAATGACGTCATCGTGCTGACGTATAACTCATGAAGGGTGAACGAAACTATACCAAGATGCACAACTGTCGGTTGGTGCAAGCTGTCTTCCGTTTTGTACCACAATGCGTTGGCAATCATGGTGGTGTAGATAATACACAGTCCACAGGAGAGACGTTGGACCTTACTGAAATGGCTTCCTCTGGGACAGAACAAGGTGGAGAGCCAGATGTGCTCATTTCTAAAATCGCGGGCTGCCTTTGTAGTGAAAAGGTGGAAGGACGACAGATCGTGCGCTGTTGAAGCAGGGAGAATCCGGTTGATTCTACCGTCCCCATGGTCCAGTGAGAGCCATTGGCTACACAGAAAACTGTTTCTGTAAAAGAAAACAAAACAGAAAAGCTTTAAATTCAAAGCACGTCAAAGCCGCCCAATACGACCATCCGGGGAACCAATAAAATCTGGTCTATGTGGACAGGTTGTTACTAAAAACAGAATCATTAATTCTTGGGTGAAGAGGAAAAACAATTGCAAGGTGGTCTTTATGTAGAGGTGGTCATTTTCAGCTTTGTTTTGTACATAATTTATTGTTTTCATCAAATATTAAACGCGTCGGTGAAGCATTCGGTAAGCTTAAAGGTGGACTCTCACTGCACTTGGGGCACCGGTGCGGCACTGCGGGGTTCGTAGATGACTCAACGAATTTCAGAGATAAAGGGCGAATTTTCTTCCGCTTTGTGTATTTTGTTGTATTCTAAGTCATACTTTTACGTATTATACAATATCTAAATTATTAAAAATTGCAAAAATAACAAAACAGTGCCACAGTGAACGAACCCCGCAGTGCCGCACCGCTGCCCCAAGTGTTGTGAGAGTCCACCTTAACGCTTAACGCACACCGTACCATCATAGCTCAATTGTACTCTCGTTTCTTTTGTTTAGATGAATATGATTCTTCTATTGTACTCACGTATCTCCTGACTGCAGATCTCTCACGATGACTTTATCCAGCTTCCAGGCCCTGTCGTCGCCGCCCTGGTTGTCGTGCCAGATCTGAAGGCGATGAAGGTCACCCAGACTTTCTCCAACAGCTAGCAAGAAGATATCCACGCCCCCAGCCTGGAAGGTCTGAAATGAAGAACGGAACATGACTGCTCCTGTAATTCAAACAACAGGAGCTAACTGACTCATTTGCATCAACATCGTCTTGTCTTGCCTTTGTTTCCTTTGAACTACTCTTCTTGACATTTCAATTCATAGTTAGGGTATAAATAACTGCTCTAGATATTTCTTTTTCATATGAATTAATAGTTAAGATATAAAAACCTGCTCTCAAAATAGATCTCTTCCATGTCATTGATGAAAGGTAACGAATGCTATCCGCAACCTCTGGCCGTTTCCAAAATCATACCCAGATTGCTATTGGGCAAATAATGGAATGCTTAAGTTGTGAAGAGTTTCAAGCTTGTGGATTCTGTATAAAGCTTAATGGGGTTGGTAAACCAATATAATAGTTTTTACATTTAGATACACAATCCTATAATTTCTCTACCAAAAACAATAAGAGTACTGGACAGATAAGAAAATAGGTTGTGTACCTACGGAATCATAGTGAAAAGCTCGTGCACGCGTGGCATGGAATTTATTGTAATATATTGCTACTTTTAAAAGTGACACCCAGAATGCACGTCTTGGTACAGAAAAATCGCTTGATAATCAGGCATTTCATAGTCAAGGTATCTTCACTAATCTGGCGGCTATGTAATCCTTCCAGATATGTCTGCGTCAGGCTGAGGTATTGGTACTAAAATCATTCTCTGTATGATTAATAGCAAGTGTGACGTCAATCAACAAATATATCCTATCAACTATGTTCAAACAATATAAAACTTATTAACGTTATGTTGAATCCTTACACCCGGGCCTTGCTTGAACAGCCTAACTCCAGTACTCCCTTTGTCTCCAAACAATGAGAAGGCCACGTTGGACTTGGTTCCAGACCCTCTGCCATAACTGGTGTATACTGTGATCTTGTAATAGTACGTGTCCGTGGAACGGTTGTCCGGTAGGCTATGGACAATCAACTGCCAAAGGATATAGAACTATTTAGCTCGATGAAATCCTACGTTAACACATGTTTATTATTGTAATAACAAGACGTGAATACATCAACATCGGGCTTCAAAAATCAGATCACGCCACACCGATGATTGACTAATATTTCAAAATTTGTATCAAATTCTGTTTCAGGTGGCTACGAAAGATCTGTTGATCTGTTGGTTGAAATTGGAATATCTCATTCTGTTCTTATTAATAGGAGCGTGACAATGTATTTCCTAAAAATCCTACCTTCTTCATCCCGGCTTTGTCCACTCTCCTTAGAAAGATTACCCCGACAAAGTACAGAGCTAAAGTCGTCAGCACGGTAGCGAGGACCCCTGCGTTGTTCCCTATGTCCGCGAACTTGTCAAACACGGTGGTCAGGTCAATCGTGTTTGGCGCGGTGACAAAGCCAGCCCCGAATGCTGTCATGTGATTACAGGCGCAGACAGTCTCGGTTATTGTGGAGGAAGGATGAGTGGTGAGACGACATAGGTGTTATGGAAAATGTTTGACTTTCCGACTGCAATTTGACCAGTTCTCTGGTTCTCTTCGGGTCCTGATGACTGAGGAGATTGCCCAGAGAGGAGACTGGTTGCTCAGAGAACTTCACCTTAGTATGAAACAAATCTTTTTCACCCTTTCTGTTACGGATGAACGGTTATAGGCGATGACAATTTGCCCAGAAGCTGTTACAAAGTATAGGTTAGCGCGGGAAAGATAAAAAACGTATTCCTTCATACGTCGGTGAAGTTTAGACATCCAGGTAAAAAGATACCCCTCAAAAGCAATTACTCGATCAACTGGATATGATTTTGGAAACGGTCAGACGTTTCAGATGGTATCCACTACATTTCGTCAGTGACACTGAAGAGATCTGGTGTAAACAGGTTTCATATTCTATGAATTGATATGCAAATGAGCTGAAGACAGTTATGGATTGTCCAACAAAGGTAAGACAATGCCAAGACGAATTTGATTCAAATGAGGTTTTTCGCGGGGTCGTAATGCCGTAAGCCTATAAAGCCTGTTTCTACCAAATCTCCTCCGTGTCACTGACGAAAGATAGTGGATGCTATTTGAAACGTCTGACCGTTTCCAAAACCATATCCGGTCGCCTGGGTAATTTCATTTCGGCGCAACTTCTTTCACATTTGCCTACAAAAGCATCAGAACCGATGAACGTGTGAGTAACGACAACGTTGACACAATGGTCATGGGCCAAAAGATCAAATCTTACTCTGCATCCGTTGGGTAGCCAGCTCTCTATGTCCTCGGCCCAATAACGACAGCTCAGACGCAGCACCTTCAGGCTGTAGAACTGGGTCCCATTCAGGCTTAAACCGGGCTGATCAGCGGGGTCCACAAGAAGTACGCCGTCATCGACTGCATCTTGGTAGACATCGTCCACATCTAGATAGACGTTCAAATGTGAAGTCCATAAAACATAATCATATATACAGTGAAACCTGTACGTACCTCTACATAAGGACTACCTGGAAAATGTGAGCGCTATGTGGTAATTCCTTAGATAATTGTTCCCATTGGCACAAACGTTACGAATCCTGTCTAATTGCCCACCTGTTTCAGCCCTGAGTGGTCGTCATGTGCACTCTTTGCATGCTGGAGGTACTTTATGTAAGTTATGTAACTGACATCGTTCCCACTCTTCATGGATTAATGTGTTTCACCTACCCACCCATTCCTATTAGCTCTGACACTCTAGATTGATAACTGCGAATTTTTTTCCAGCCGATCTTACCACAACAGCCGAGCTACCAGTTCGGATTATTTTGATTTGCGTTGTTCTTACCAGCAACTTCTATCCCGATGTAGTATCTCCCAGTATTATTCTTTCCCGACACGAAAAAACCGACAGACCGAGACTCAGAAGCGCCATGATGGGAGACAGCTGGTTTCCAGTCCTGCCAAGTCAAACATACTTCACAGTTTTTACTATGGGCCAAACCACCTCTTCTCCCGAACACGGATATTCTGGAACTCCTGTTCATCGCAGTAACTTGGACGACGAAAGCATCATCTACGTCTGAGATGTTGAACACATGGTGCACCACGCTCCCATTGCCGGTGGAATCTACTTCATGAACCAGTCCGCTAGAAGAGTCCGCTCTATTGGTGGCGATGGTGATCAGGATGTCCTGTTCTGTGTCTTTTATTTCCCCGGGGGACATGGTAGATGGTACCAGAGAGATGTCGTAGACACCAGAGTTGATGATGTTTGAGTTGTTTCCCCAAGTGAAAGGGTTATCATGGTAACAGATGAGCTGGAGACAAAGCAAACGACGTTCCACATGACAAACATTATACTATTTGTTACCTGTCGTATGCTCTATTTGCACGACATTCTACAAGCGAGGAATGTGCTCAATGCCAGAAGACGGTTCAGGGAATTCATATTGATATAGATATTTTGAAACAAATAATGACAATATTTGATATCTATTCATTAGTCTAAATTGTCTAAACTTGACAGTTATCAAGCGTGAAATATACTCAGTGTTGTAAGAGAGTTGTAAGAAGGTGCCACGTACCTTGGCGTCAATATACCTGGGCTGAAACCCTTGAAACAGTGTTTCAGCAGAGGGAAAGGCAATGTTCACGCCTGTGTCGTTTAATCGATCATCTGCCAGATCCTTTCCACGGATTCTCTGTACTTGCAGACAGAGGCCTTCGGTGTCGATGCGTATTGCTGGGCCACCTGGGGTCAGCTCTCTTCTCAGACGGTCCGCCATATCGTTTAGCGTCCTCCGACCGCGTGCGACAACAGCTCGTTTCTGCCAATTGGCATAGACATACATAATGTAAATCATCATTAACATTAATTTTGATCTTGACAGTTCAGCTTCACATTTTTTTAAATGCATAAAGAGGAAATCCATTTGATGGAAGGTACAACATCACAGCAAACAGATAGGAAATCGATTTTACCATTTGGACACGTTCTCCCTTCATTTGTCGCTTCCGATCTTCTCTCTCTTCAGGTGTCAAAACGTCTGACTCATCATTCGTGATCGAATCGTCCTCTGTCTGACTTCCTCTGCTCTGTGCTTCATAGAAGAGGTGCCCAGCGGAGCGTACCATGTCTGAATAACAGCCAAACCTTGTTAGGGTCGTGGGTACAAGACTTGGTACAAGATTGGCGACGTACAATGGAAAGAGTGGACTACTGTCAAAATAGACTAGCCATATCTCTGCCATTGAAACACTGACGCACATCTCACACTACAGGGCCGGGTATTGTAGGTAATTCTGTCAGCTAAAATCTATATCTACAGAAAAAGAAAGTCCAGACACTTCAGACACAGCTTTTAGTCCTTTACAAAATATTTCCATGCTCTTTTTTTTCTTTCAAGAAGCAGAATTTCTAATTAAGGAGGGTGAATCAAGGGGAAGTGGATGTGGACATCTTTGATGATTTTTGTTTCAAAATTTCACATGTCATTTATGTTTCCAGTTATGCTTTGTGTTGACACATTTGTTACTATCAGTAGTTATTATTATTAATTACTTAATTACTTTCCTTTAGTTTTCATTGAACTTTTGATGTTGAACTTTGGATCAGAATAAAATCAAAAACTGCCACAGCTGTGACGAATCCTGTGGCTAATCAACCTAATCTTGGACCAGGATATCATCTTACCTGTACTGATGCGCGTCACGTCTTCCGTCGTCACTACTTTTCTCGCAAGATCATCGTTCAGGTTGTCCAGAACAGTGATGTAGGAAAGCTACAGATGCAAACAGTAGGAAAACAATATTCATATGTAACGCCCGAGGAAGAATTTGCTGTGCCTTAAATATACATCAGCTAGACATACTGTCTGCGCCAAGTGCAGAACAACGTGGCGAGAACTGCCTGAACTGTCTGTAGCCGCCTCGCATCAACTCATGATGCAAGCAAACGACCGATTGATTGAGACATACTTTTCCACTCGCCACTTCCTATCGTCGCCTATAGCTACCGTGATGACGAACTTAAAAGCCAATGCTAAGGACTTGTAATATTCTAGATATTAGTAAAGTCAATGTGAAAGGTATTGATTGAACGACAAAAACGGACCTGTTCTTCCAATGTCTTGTAGCTACACGCCTTGATGACAGCTTCACATAACTGTGCAAGGACGCCGGTAGCATTTGTGGTCCCCAAACGCTCTGATGCAGTTTTCAGTGTTTCCAGGGCTTGATTGCAGGTCTGATTTCGTAGTCATGAAGGATACAAATTAATAGGAGCATTTAATTAAATGGATATGTGAATAAACAAAGAACATGTTCAAAAGGCAAACTACAAACCTTCACTCCCGGCTTCAGTGATTAGCGTGAATTGTAGTTGGGAAGTAGACGTGTTATTCAATGATTTGGTGTAATACTATATAACTGTGCGAGCTACTCAAACTTGCAAAAAAATGTTAATACAATGTTAACCGAATATCATCAAAAGAAACACAGATCAGACAACAACGTTAACCTGGCTATTTACTCACGTTGTCGGTCAGCGTTCTCGCGTTATTGCTCAATGTCCTGTCAGCACTCCCAGGAGTAACAGGGCGGTCATCCAAGTTCTATTGCGGCAAACGTACGTATTACAGATTTAAAGAGACTCGATGCTACAAACAGATTTGTATATGTCTCTAGATGTCGCAACTCCCATAATGCAAAGATAGGCAAATATATCAAAGACTGTTTCGTTTTTAGAAAGAATACCGAAACTCATGATTAGCCCAACTCGATTGTAGCACTATATCAAAGACTTGTATTAGCCCTTATTGTTATGTTAATTAGGATGTTAAGTTTTATTCCATACATCTATTTTGTGTTTTTGTAATAGTTGTTGCCATACATTGTACCATGTACAATTGTCGTGCAATCCAGTTCTTCACAAGTGGATTAACATGATTTGTGTCATGGTTGCTTTATTTAGTATTAAGGGATTATTAGATATAGAGTGTTAAAAGTGGAAATGTGCTAGATAACGCAATCTGTAAAATATTGACATCAGCACATTTATATCATCATTTTATACTTTGAGCCGTTAAAAACGGCACAGAAACAAGACGCTCGAGGATTCCTGATGAAGTATTGATTTTGTAGATTCCAATCTTAATGAGACTTTTTATTTTAAAGGAATCCTCGTGCGGCTTGTCTCTGCACCGTTTTTCTCCTCTCAGAGTATGAGATAATGACATAAATGTGTGGATACGGTGAGGTAGATTTCAATATCATACAGATTGCCTTCTCCAGAATATTTCCACATTTAACGCCCATATATTGCTTAGGTTACCTTTAAGGTAGACGTTTTTTAGCGAAGACATATTCTTCGCGTTCACATAGTTACCATTGACATTCAACAATACTGATACAACCTTTCGTGGGGAACTTGATGCTTACCGGCTGCGTTTCTCCGGCTAGTGCTTGTACAAGTTCCGCTGGATCCGCTGCCGCGATGTTATTGACATCCACGTTATCAATGGCGGGGATGGCGAGACCTTCGACCATCGATGGTGGGAAAGTCTAAAACCCACAGAACAGAAAAACGCATTCAACAACTGCAAGGTATTTGGCTCATAACTAATCTCCAAGCAGATCTTACTGTGGCATAAGATAGTATCATAAGTTTGGGAAGAAGTGGTCAATGAAACTCCTCTGCCGGTTAAACTCCTTCCCAAGCTTATGATATTATCTTATGCCACAGCTAGAGCTGCTTGGAGATTAGCTCATAGCGCAGAGGCCCTGGGTTGGCATCCTGTCATGCTACCAATTTTGTGCTGTTGGAAATGGTACTTTACACGACTTTCTTCACTCCACCAAGGGGTGAAAATGGGTACCTTGATTGGGGAGGAGAGGTTTGCCTCTAAATACTATTCTCCAAGCATAGATTGGGACGGGGGGATGGTAGTGGCCAGCATCTCTTACCACTCCCTCCCCTAAGTGAACTACTGCCCCGACCCAACCTCTGCTTGGAGAATTTGAATACCTTGCTCACTACCCTTTCAGCCCTTTCAAAAAGGCTATGTGACTACCTTGACCTTATCAAGCTTGTTATTTGTATGTGTCACTGTTATGTGCTGTGCCACATTGGTCTCTTCATAAGCAAACAAAAACAAAAACACGGGGTGTTAACGTTCCTGCACTTATCCGTAGAGCTGGTAAGTACCGACATGCAAGTACTTTATGATTATGGTACAAACGTAATTGTTGATTTTTGGTTCACAGTCCGGTTGGATATAGATACTGCATGATAACAATAGAGCATGATAACAATATTACCTGACTCGTGTCCACGACGTCGGCAACGGACGCGTCGGAAAGACTCTGGTCTGACTGACCTGAATTGAAAAGGATATGTCTCGATTAATTTCATCATAGCCTCATTTGGGTGTGCTTATGTTTCTTTGTAACTTTCTTGTATTTGGCAAGTGATGAATAGATATGGTTTCTACTGACGTTACAGTTTACTCCGTAAAAGGCCGATCTTATCATCAGGCCAATAATAAATAAACCTAGCTTGAAAGTTCATGAACAGAGACGGGCGCCATTGACTTCTTGCAACCTATGATGCATTGAGTCACGTGTTTTATCTGCATAACTTGACGTCACGACAGCAGTGGATTGTTCATTCCTTGACAAAGACTTGTGCTGTCCAGTTGAAAATTTGGGTGAGTTCAATTTTTGTGTTGGATTTTACAGTTTAACTAAATTTTAGTTCAATAATCAATCAACCAGTAAACCAACCTTCAGCTTCTTCACTCGAGCTGCTAATGACTTCAGATTCCTGATTGTGGTTTTCGGATTCCAACGACTCATAACTCTCCAGTGGGCCAAAGCCTCCAAACCCATCGTCGCTCAGCACATCGGTACTTTCTTGAATTACCGCTTGTCCTGGGTAGGAATGAAAGTCATTTATTATTCTGTCCTTTGTATGATAGCGATAGGAGCATTCTATTTGACCATGCGTTAAGTAAGTATCCCCACTTCAGATACTTGAAAAGTAAAGAGAAATTTATATTCCTGACAGATTTTGATAAACCAACTCTAACCAACCATACAGCTGGCTACATTTATGCGATTACCAAGAAGCGCGATGAAGTCGAATGTCCTAGAATAGATTAGACGCATATCTGCATAAATAGATGTGTATGATTGTTTCCATTGTTACATATACAAATGTATATGATTGTTACCATGTGACCTGTACTTAGCCCAGTGGGGCAAAAACGTGCAATATAGGTCTTCATTTAATTATTTTGGAGGTTAGTCAAACGGTGGGACTACTTTGCTGTCGTCAACCCTATATTGTCTTATATATTGACCCAACTAAACCTAACGCTATCCCTCTCTTCTGCTGACTCGTCTTCGGATCGGAACCTGCAGCTTGAACTCCAGTCTTTTTTCCCGAGGGCTACGTAACAGCCCAGCATGTAGCTGCGGGTGCCGGTCCGAAACAGTCGCCCACTACCTACTTCACTGCCCAAATTACACCAACCAAAGGTCACTTCTCCTCGGCAAACTTTCCCGGCTTTTAGGACAGTCATATAACTTATTTACACATTCCGAAAATATGCATATTTATTACTTAATGGAAGTCCTTCTTTCTCATATTCCTTAAATTCCAAAATCCTTATCTTAACCCAAAATTTTATTACAATATCTAAACGTTTTATATCCTGATTTATACTTTTTAGTTCTCTGCAAATCTGATCTTTTGTTAATGGGGTAGGGGATCCGGCATGCGCTTATACCAACTTTTGTTACACATCATTTAATTAATTTCTACTTGATGTTAGTATTATTTATATCTTCCTTAATTACCCCCGAAAATAATTTCATCAGGTTGGTAGAATATAGGATATATGAGAATTCTTTTGCACAACCAAATCTAACTACATCGGCTACATATAGCGGCAAGAAGCAGAACTCCAGTTAGAAGCTCTGAGGAAGATGTCTGACAGACATCGAAACGTCAGCAAGTAAGTCAAATTTTGGTTGTGCAAAAGAATTCTCATATATCCTATATTCTACCAACCATATTTCCTTAATTACCTTTGCCAGAATGGCTAAGGTTATGTTTTAGGCTTGTGAGTCTGTGTGTCTGTGTGTGTGTGTGTGTGTTAACAGCATAACTCGAGAAGCCTTTGATGGATCCCAATGATATTTGGTAGGTGGGTAGAGGTCGGGAAAACGAAGGTCAAGTTCGATAAAGGGCCCCCTAGCGGCTTGCTAAGGTACTGCAGCAGAACCTCAATTTTTTATATCTCGTGTTCTGGACATGCTGTGGTCATGATTTTTGACTGGTAGATAGCCCTTGGAGCAGAGAGTAAGTGCTGTGAGTTTGGACCCCCTAGCGGCTTGTTTGGAACTGCAGGCGCCGGTTTCCTTTCAAACTTTGGACGAGAATAACTCTACAACGTGTTGACGGATCGTCATGATTTTTGGTATGTAGATAGAATGAGTGATGACTTACATAATGATATACTAATTATGCAAATCAACAGCTGATTTGCATAATTAATGAGGAAAATTTATAAATCCACTGCATTCCATGATAGGACTTTCAAACTTGTTACATATGTTGCTGGGAAGGAGAGAAAAGTCGATGGATATCAATTATGCAAATGATGGCCTCATTTGCATAATTAATGAGAAAATATGAACATGTTGACAGATCATCATGTCTTTTGGTATGTAGGTAGCGTAAATGAAGACCTACATAATAAGATACCAATTATGCAAATCAACAGCTAATTTGCATAATTAATGAGGATATTTTATAAATTCAAACTACATTCCACAATAGGACTTTAAAACTTGTCACATATGTAGCTGAGAAAGAGAGAAATGTCAATAAATGTTTATCATGCAAATGATGATCTCATTTGCATAATTAATGAGAAAATATGAACGTGTTGAAGGATCGTCATGATTTTTGGCATGTAGATAGCCTACGTGAAGACTTATATAATGTGATACTTATTATGCGTGGTGACCGCGTGGCGTAGCGGTAGCATGTTCGGATTTGCACCGAGAGGTTGCGGGTTCGAATCCGCCTACCGTGCCACCGATCTTGTGCCCTTGGGAAAGGCACTTTACACGACTTTCCTCACTTTACTCAAGTGAAAATGAGTCGTCCCTCGGATAGGACGTTAAATGGAGGTCCCGTGTATGGGGAGAGTCACACCCCATGCACGTTAAAGAACCCCCACACGTGCGATGGTGCGGTGTGGATGGAGCAAACCATTCTGTCTGGAGTTGGTGATTCACTACAAATCACCCGGGCGGAGGCCTGGCGAACCTTCGTGTCGTATCAGCCATACGGTGATTTACATCATTCACCATGCCCCGGAGAGGAGATAGGCGCCGCCAGGGGACTAAAATGCCTATTGATACAGCACAACATGTTGTGCTGCCCCTACGGCTAATTAATCAGCCTACGGCTGATTAAAAGGCTATGGGACGAACGAACGAACGAACGAAATTATTATGCAAATTAACAGCTAATGTGCATAATTAATGAGGAAAAGTTCATAAATCCACTGCATTCCATTATAGTACTTTCATCAAAGTTGTCACATATGTAACTGAGAAAAAGGGAAGAGAAAAAGAGGTGTATTTAAAGACTTTGACAGAGAATAAGTCAAGAATGGATCAAAGGATCATCATGATGTTTGGTATGCTGATAGATATCGTAAATTGTAACTTGGGATCTAATTTGCATAATCAATGCCGCAATTTTATAAACCAACTCCAAGCATACAATTATAAAGAAAATGAAATGAGTAATGCATTTGTCTACAGACATCATTCTACATAACAAACCTGGTTTATTTGGCAAAGGTATGTGTTCGTGGAACTCTAGTTTTGCATTTCACTTAGTTCTGTTATGTCTATGTCTTTGTATATATGTATAGTGGTGGCGTGAACATAAGTTTCCAACTTGAGTGCGCCACCACTATGTCTGTCTTCTATGTCTTACTTGTCTGAATAAACAAAAAAACTATACCTTATAGCGATAATAAAGTATATGTACCATTAAAGTCAATCTTACCGGTCGTTGTATCTGGCACGATGTTCTCTGTCGTAGATCGTGCTTGTGTGGATAGCGGCGTAGTAACTAGAAAAACTTTTTTTTTCAAATTGTTACTTCTCACATATTGACACAGGTGGACTCACGATTATTACATCTTGCACTGAAAGAGTTGTAGAATGTAACTAATATAAAGGTTAACTCCATTACACATAATGCAAGTTGGGGTATATTTACTGTAGTTATTGTGAAAATTATGGTTGGCGAAGGTATGAGGCTGGGCACTCGAGTTCACCTTATAAAACAACATGCAAAATTATTGCCTACTAATACCACGATGTTACAGAAAAATGCTCTCAAATTGTTAAGATTGTTGTAATAGAACAGAAAGATAAACCATTGGAAACTTACTTGTAGATTCTGTACTTGAAATGCCCGTAGACATTGATGTTTGCTGCACGGTAGCCGTTTCTGGGGCAGATGAAAAATAAATTGTCTCGCTGTACATTCACATTTGTGTTGATATGTCTTGAACTATAATGTGATTGTTTGAGATTACACCATCGGAATTTACTTCAGAAACGGATGCAATGTGTGGTGAGTTACTGAACAGTCCTATGCAGGAAGACTAATATCTACGCTATTCTACTAACGTTACAATTTTGTAGCATATAGAGCAGCGTGTCAGAGTTGCTGGTAGATTATTTCAACGACATTTTTTTTATCACAAAACAATGTAAGCCGTTTGGCGATGTTAGCGACCAAAGATTTGTTTTAAAACAACGATGGTCATTATGGTTCATGGTGGCTCGTGCAAACTGGACAATCATGAAGGAGGCAATTTTCTCAGGTTCTTCTTAAGTTATGCTTCAAACACATTTCCAAACCGGGGCCCGGCCGGGCAGCTTTCGGGAACGAAAAGTACAAAACATAATCAAATTAGTCATGAGCATGATTTGCATGTTAGACACTCGTTGCCGCAAACATCCCGGGCGGGCCCCCGTCTCTCGCTGTCAGGGCCTCCTGTTCTGAAACTGTTCTCAAATTCAACAGATGGTAAACCGCATGCCTGTAGCCGGGGGGGGGGGGGGGGGGTCGGGGGTTCGGAAGAACCCCACACACACGCCAAAAGGTCCACTTTTTCATGCTCAAAGGTCCACCTTTTATAGTTCAAGATTTTTTGTTCAGGCGGACTGGCATTTTTCACTGATAGAAATTTCATTCAATTCAAGCGAGTCTATCAGCAAAATTTGTCCCAGAAATTGCAGGAAATAGCGTTTCAGCTGGTCCAGGTTTCAAAATTTCCCGGACCTTCATTGCGACGCCTCGCATCTTCGCTGTCAACATATGTTGGGGGGAATCGAAAGCCTTGTGTATCTAGAAATTCCGTTAAACTTGGCTTAGTCTTCCAGTCAAAATGCAGGAAATAGCGTTTGAGAGGGTCAAGATTTCAATTTTTGCCGGGGGAGCATGCCCCCCGGACCCCCCTAGGCAGCTTGGAGTTGGAGAACAGCTTATTCTTATCATTAGGGTTCTAACCTGTTATCCACGGAACAGACACACCACCGCTAACGCCCGCATGACCGACGGCATAGAGCCTGGCGACGTAAGGCTGCAACGGGTCTAGTCCGGTTAGATCCGCTGTTGTTAGGCTGTTGCTCAGGGAAGTGTTTGCTGCTTCTGATGGAGCAAGGACCGGTATGAGCTCCAGCAGGTACGCCACCACCTCGCCATCAGGCGCCGTCCAGACCAGAGTAGCGGATCGGTCCGTCACGGTCACGGCACGGAAATCACGTGGGGAGTCTACAACTGTGATGAAAATTTAAAATACTTACAGATTATACTTATAAGGTTCGCAATAGCATTTTTCCTCAAATCATTACGAAAACACGACTGAAGCATAGCGTTGATTCATTCGTTGACTTGTGTCTGAACCTGAAACGTCCTAGCAAACAAAGTCGCCCTTGATATTTTTTTCAACCTGCCATTCAGATGGTAAGAACGTATATCACGCTTATGGTGAGTTTTAATCCACCGTTTCACCTGGTTTAACTAACAGTAATATGTATATTACAATTCCGTGCCCGAGAGCTAATTGCCTATTAAAATGGTATAGGCGGGAGAAAAATGATATTCACCAATAAGTTAATATAATAGATGATAACTATTCAGTTGTTAGCCGGATGACAGTTACTCAAGTACCTGGTCAGATTTTGGAATCGGTCAGACGTTTCAGGAAGCATCCATTACCCACCCACCGTCTATGAAATGTATCTTGCGTATCTTTTTACCTGACTTCTAATAACCTTCATCAACGTGTTCAAAACCTATATCTACTACGTCTTCTTAGACGCTTGACGTAATTTTTCTTTATTTCAGCAATTGTATTTGGAACATGTATGTATTCTTCTCTCCCAGGGTTAGCCCTTGGCAATAGCCTACGGCTAGTTGGGCAGCCCCGGCTGTATGTATACAGCTGAACAAATAAATAAATAAATTTTCTTAACTTACCAGTGTATTGTTGGAGACTGCTGGCGCTACCCTGAAATACTGTTGTGATGGCTCTTACGGACACGTTGTATTCAACCCCTGGAAGAAGCCCCCTCAAATGCACTTTTGGATGATGCGCGTACAGCTGGTCAATGTTCTCGTTGTCAATCAGATGATATGTAACCTGATACCCGATGACTAGAGAAGAAGTGACGTTCCAGGTGACGTAAAAACCTTCATCTGTTACCATGGAGACCGTCAGATTGTGAATCTCGTAGTCTCCTGGAATGTTCAAATATCATCACCATTCAGAGCAAAAACATCCAGAAACAAAAACAGACAGACACACCGAAAATGATTATACCTCCTTATTTGTAACTGTCCTTGTCTGTCAACCACAGACTAGTTGGGTAACCTGGCTGTGCATGCTGAACAGCCAAACCTATAGATAAAAGAATAACTGATACATGATCGCGCTGGAAAATGGTCGTACCTCGTAACATTATCCTTCTTGAGTAAGACAGGTAGATGTGGTTTCTTGGTGTCATAAGGTATACCTCCAACAGGTACGGGACTTCCAGCCCAAGATTAGTGAAGTTGAAAAAATCCGTGTCCCAAGAAACATACCAGCTCGTCGTCAAGCTGGTCCTGAGGTTTGTCTGTGCAACTAGCACAGTACTGCGGAAAACACAGGAAAAAGTTACCAATTGAAGTATTTTGTCTTAAGCTCCTTCTCGTTCTGTCGTTTTGAGGACACAGAGTTTCTGATGTATTCTATATATGGTCGAGATGAGTCAACTGGTAGGTTTTAAGATGGCCGACCTACCTGAATGCGGATACAAATCAATATGGCGACAGTGGCGCCCACAAATCGAGTGTAGAAATACTTTGTTGGTAACATGGACGACTGTGACATCTATAAAACGTAGTGGTATAAAACATACCTTGATTCACAGGCGTACTCTGATACGTGCCACTGTGCCAACACTGTGCCGGGCCCAACTTCTTCTATCAAGATCCCTGTCACCTCTGTTGTCGGGTCTGTCGATGAATAAATCAACCAGTCATTCAGTCAATAAATCAATAAATCAATAAATAATCGACCAAAAGCAATATATCAACTTAGAATAGGTCGAGCAATTGTGGAATGGCGTTTCAGACTATATTTCATCAGTTCAAGTCCTGAATCATAGTGCCTGAAAAACATTCTTGATCTATTTTGAATTATGTGATGTTCTACATTAATGTCTGACCAGCAACGAATTTACTAGACAAAGGCAGTCAGTCTCAACCACATAACTGCTAACTGCTCACATGCAGTTAGCAGTGCGGCTTAGGTCACATTTCCAAACCGGGGCCCGACCGGAATGTTTAAAGAAACGAAAAATTGACATGTATACCTAGAAATTTACACAAATTATGCCCATGAATCTTATGTTGACATTCTGTCTATCTTGATGTATTTTATATCATTCTTTTTCCTCCCGAAAGCTGCCCGGCCGGGCCCCGGTTTGGAAATGTGACCTGAGCCTGAGGTACGCTACATACTGAAACTGCCACATGGATTTATTTACCTTCCCTGGCGTCACATGGTGTAGACATCGTCACCAACTCAGTTGTCTCGTGTAACGGTAGTTTCCTCAAAACGTTTCGACCATCAGGACAGTTCACCAGCTCTACCACACCATCTCTGTTATCGAAGCAAACCTCTCTGCCCAACACCCTCCAGCTCAGGGCGTCTTCTTTGAATTCAAACAACAAAGATTCTCTGATCGGTGAGCAGTCTGTTGTGACAACCGTGTTGTTGGAAAGAAGCTCGAGACACTGCGAAGTTTCTCCGTTTCGAAGAGTCCCCTCTGCAGTGTGGAGCCAGTGGTATCGAGGATCCTGCGCTAAACACGGGCCTATCTGTGGTACACGTGAGGCACTGTTTGCGTACATACACGAGCAGGTCACACGTGGAGTCCATTCGAACAGGAAATAAGCTGAAAATAAGAAAACAGCTTTACAATAAGAAGAATTGACATTTTAAAAGTTGGATTGTTTTGCATCCAGTACATTTCTACCTGAGCGGAAAGAGAATCTATGAAAAACGGTAATTTCCTTCATTTAGTAAGAAGGAGGTGTGATGAATCATACTAGCCAGTTAAGAAAGAAATATTGTCAATGTGATGAGAAAGGTAACCATGCTAACCATCAAAATGCCTCTCAAAATACGAGACGCTTGAATCCACCACCAGTCGTTCCGGTCCATCCTTAGGAGCCGCCCATCCAAACATCTCGCAGTGCCTTATACCAGCCTCGTACTGAAACGACTGGCAGAAAAATGTGGGTTCTTCCAAACACCTGATGGCGCAGTCAGCAAGAGACAAGTTAGACGCTTCTGTGAGTACCGGTATTGTTGAAATCCTGTCGATGTGTTGCCGGAATCTGGCGAGTGCCGGTATCAATTCAAAGTCTGGAACGTAAATATGTCATAAATCAAGAACTAGTAAAGCGAAGAGTAAAAAAAAAAGCCCACAAGTGGTAAGTAAACAAATACTTATAAAAGACCTAGTTTCAACCTAATGATTCCGAATGACTTGCCCGAATCTATGTTTTCAAGAAACGCCCTCACCTTCAGGATAAGCTGTGATGAACTGAGCCTCAATGAAGCCGCTAGTGGATGCTGTATACGTGGTGAGGACAGTCATCTTCACAGAGTCTGTTTTGGTCGTGTCGAACAGAAACTCGTCGTAGTAAACTTGGGTCACGTCGTACTGGTCGCTTCCTTCTCGCTGCCCGAGTTCAACCTGTGGTTCGTACATTCACACAAATTCACAGTGTCAATAACGTGCGTATCAACCAATTTATCAATGACATATGATCACCGCATCCATCTTTAAGATACGGATACAAAACTAACACTGTGACAACCTCCCGAATCATTGACAACATCATGCCGAAAGAATATCATTATATGGGTGGATTGGGATTTAAAGGGCCAGTGCGATAACACCAACGAGAGCTGTTAATCAAGTTCCCCAGCCTTTGATCTCAATTGATATACATTTGGACCGAGACAGGCAATCAACTAAGAACGTACAAGCAATGGGGTTTCATAGTGGAGACACTCGTTGTGTCACGAAAAGAGGCAAAGGAGAAACTAACAAAAAGGATACCCTTCGTCTTCTGATGTCGAACCCCATGAACTAAGAATCTAGAGTTGTCCTTTTAGACTGGAGTAGACACGTGCTTTTATGTCATTCTCTATCTGTTCGACCCCGTTATCTTGCATTTAGCCCTCCAGCAAGAATTTGCAATAAACTTCATTATTTTAAGATTTAAGGTAGGGCACTCACGTCTTGATAGGATCCGTCATTAAACGTCAGCCTGATTGTCATGATTTGACCTGTGACCCATGTAGACTGCGCGATCTTAGCCCGGTTGATGAAGTAGTACCCATCAAACTTCAGCTGAACCCACGAGCCAACGCCCTGCGAACTCAGCCAGCCGAGCTGCCCTGGTCTCGGCGTCAGCTGACCGTCGATGATGCCGCCACAGGTAGTGACGCTTTCTGATGCGTCCACACACTGGCCACCACTGGGCAGGGCCGCAACGTTTATTCCTCCGATATTTGCTATAGAGGTAAGGTTATTTGTAGGGTCAGGTCAAATTGACACAATGCTTTTTCCAGCATTAAGATGTGTGCTAAGCTACCGATACTTTTTTTCAGACTGAACATATCTAAAAGCAAATAGCGTAAATCGTGTGAACAGGCGTATGCTTATTACCTTCGTCTGAGACGGGATAAACCTCGAGTTCGCTGAACTCCAGCCTCCGCGGCTCTCCCAGCTGGGTCAGACGGATGCCCACATACCGACCCCGCATCCCTCCGCACGGAATGGTCACCTCCGACTGGTTGGCGGCGATGCTGTGGTTCTGCCCGCATTGGGGATTGGCTGACACGTTCTGCCCGTTATCGCCGATGTGAATGAAGAAGGGGTTGAGGTCGACGAAGACTGGTTTGACGACAGTCACCTTGTCGATGGCCCACTGTCGGTCTAAGTCCACATTCCACCAGTGGTGCACTTTTGGGAAATGTGTGACATTAGATAAAAGCATTAGAATAGGTGGTGTGTTACGCCGAATAGTGGTTATACCGGTTATATACATTGTAGATACAGATACAGAAGCTTGTGTGTTACGCCGAATTGCGATTATACAGGCTATATAGATACAGATACGGAAACTATAATTATTAAAGGGCCCCAACTCTGGCCAATTTCAGGTCGCAGCGCAGCTAGAGCACAGTCCTTGTGGGAAGGGGGTATAAGCATTGTTATCCAAGGTGATGCTACAACATAACCCTTCTAGTCCGTTGAAACAAATCCAAAATAACTGCCATATCATAACTTTAGTACCATGGTTAGAATTATGTGTAAACCTTGAAAAGAGGGTATATGCATTTTATCCGTTCGTAATCCTTTCCCACATTCCAACAGGTTATAGCATTAAGTCCCACTTGAAGTCAAAGATGACGTTACCCTTTCGCAAACATTCATTGTGAACCTTTCTTGTATCGATATTTCTATAGCAATACTGATCTTTATTTCACCTGGTAACAGTCCGTAGAGGTCCAGCTCTGTGAGCCATGGCTGCCAGCCTCCGTGGGTCCGAGTGATCACGAAAATCCAGTACCGCGCTGTTCCCTGGAACCCGCCGAACTCCTGGCGCCGGTTCGTCCCTGCCTGGACGTTAGTGACGGACACCACATACTCCCAGCTGTACGGACTCCCAACCTGCGACTTGTACAACGTGAAGGCTGCCGTATCGTGCCAGATGTCGCCGATGTTGCTGACTGCGACGCCGGTGAGGGTTTGGACCTGTGCGATGTCCAGCACGATGTACCAGTTGTTGTAGTGCTGGGGGGTTCCCATCGGGTTCCAGTTGGTTGCAATGTCCCCATCCAAGGCTTTTGTGGCATCATGCGTCACTCCATTTCCGACCCACGGTGTGCCGGCGGAGCCCACAACCCATGAGGGATCCCGTGCCAGCCACACACCTGGAGAGGAGGGTGCAGAATCGTTACTCCATGGAAATCTACTGAAACAAGGAAGTCGAAAGCACATAAAACAAGACCGCAACAAGACTGTAGAATATAAAGATGCAAAACGACCACATCCCATCATAAAACTGACACGAAACATTCATCGTTGTTGCTGTCGCCCCCTTATTTCCGACAAAACATCAAAAGCACACATAAAATTCCGTCAAAATCAACACATCAAAATGGCGACACCCCTTCCCATGACTTTTCATAGGGACACAAAATGGCCGCGCCCCTGGACGGGAGCGAATCCAAGACAGGTTTTCTCATGGTACACTAAAGTCGGCTTTACAATTCATGGGAACGCCGGCCGAATTTGTAGATCGGTCGGAGCTCGCCAGATCTGAACATCGCCCGAGGATTTGGCTGTATTTTTCGATGAAAATCTGCCCCGTCACTAATTGGACGGGGCTCGGGCGACGTCTATCCAACACTAATGATTATATATCCCCATGAGATGGTAGCATCTCTTGGGCAAGGACGAAGTGAGAATCGACTAACCCGGAAAAAAGCTAATATTTGGATCAACTTTATCTTCTACGTTTTGGGAAATATGTTGCGCCATGAGTGGGGTGGACGAATGATAATTTTAAGAGGAATTTTGTGACCGACTAATCCAAAATCTCATTAAAAGTTTTTAAAGCGCAGCTTCCAGGGACCCACGAACGTCGGCCGAGCTGCTAAAAATCGTCGGAAGCCCGCGCGTTCTTCGGCCGACAATGACGATTCATAGCTGGCTGGCACGTCAGCCGAGCTAAATTCTTGATTTTATGAATTGATATGGAAGCTCTATATATGCCATAACCATGTAACACACTCGTTTTGGAGTTGAGACTGAGCCGACTCAGGACTGTGCAAGGAGAACTCTAGGCCGAAGAAGTAGCATTTTCTAGTAGGAATTCCACTTGAGTAGACCAAAGCCCCCAAGCACGTGTGTAAACCCAAGCTTAAATGTAGTAAAGATCTAACAGATGCATGGTCCAGGAGCACGGACACCCACAAAGCGTCCCCACATCCCCTGACAAGGGACGGACTATTTCATTGAGGTTGTATCATGCCATAACCACCATGGTAGTAACCATAGTAGTAGTAGTACATACCAGCTGCAGGGAATACTTCGATTTCACATAGGCTCAGGATTCGGTTGGGCCCGAGAAGACGGACGCTCACATAGCGTCCCCGCATTCCCCCACACGGGACGGAAATGGTCGGCTGGCTCACGTCGATTTGATGGTCACCACCACACTGTGGGTTCGTGCTGACCTGGTCGGAATCCCCGATGTGGATGTTGAAGGGGTTGAGTCGTTCAGGGCAACAATCCTGGCGGTTGAAGATGACGACTCTGTAGATATCGGATACAGGGAAATGGCACTGGAGTTTTATACACATCATATGTTTGGATGAACGTTCCTACGAAACACCACATATTACTGACATTACTTGTAAACTTTGATAGATCCGCCGTCACTATCACAATATCGGGACTTGCATCTTGAGCTTCTTCTTCGCCACGTATAGATTGACTTGAATTATCGATTCCTACACCATATCATTAGACTTTATAACATAACATTGACTGATTTACGTTCATGTGTCTTGTCTACTGCGTCTAGTTATTATGTAAAGTGATTTTGCTCCATTCTGTAAAATCAACGGTATTCAGAAGTACTACTGCTCAGGGGTAACTCTGTAATGTTGATTTAATGAATAATATATATATATATATTCAATCTTTATTCATTAGGCCACAGCAAGTAAAGGCCCCCCACACACATAATGGTACAGTCGGCCCCTCGTTCCCAGCCCCTCGTGCCCATATGGGCACGGTAGGCCTGGCTCCGGGAGCGCTCCTTACCCAGATGAAAAAAAGGCCACAATGACCATGTGGCCCTTATACAGAGATAGTACAGAGGTGTGCGCGTTTGTGTGAGTGGCCTTAATTGTTTTGAATATTTACTGTAATTGCTCATATGATATATATGAACATATATACGTACCTATCAACCTCATACGATTGACCGAGATCCACCGACCAGGTTGGATTAGCATCTCCAGACCTTGTTGCTGAACAGGAACCAGCGTAATGGTTGGTATTGGTGTTTCCGTCCACGGCAAGGCCGGGGGGCTGGGCGGTGCTTGTTTGGAACGCTGGCTTCCCCACGGCGACATTGACACCTACCACAGGCGAGAGGACTGTTATCAACACTGTCACTTTAACTGACTCAAGTTGAAGAAGATTTTTTAAGTTCTAACAGAGCTACATGTATTTTAGCAGGACGCCGAGTCACCTTATTGGCAGGCGTCGCTTACATTAGGGTTACCGTTGCTACGGTTCCACTTTCAGGTGGGACATAACCATGTTTGAATGAGGGAGGGAAGGCTGTCGAAAGGCGAAAGCTCAGCAAAGCTTTTGTAGCAAACACAAAAATGGACAGTGTCAGTACTCTTTTTAGCCACTTAGTTATAAGTTAGTTAGTCTGCGACGCAATTTTCCGTCTCGTATTAAAGTAAACGGTTGCCTTTTTGAACGGTCGTCACCTCTTTGAGCGGTCGTCGCCTTTTGAGCGGTCGTCACCTTTTTGAGCGGTCGTCGCTTTCTTTGAAAACTTGACGTGAGTTAAGCAACAACAACGTATTTTGCCTCCGTACTTTGTTTAAACATTTGACTTGAGTTAAGCAACAACAGTGTATTTTTCCTCTATACTTTTTTCAACATTTGACGTGAGTTAAGCATAAAGCGTATTTTGCCTCCGTACGTTTTTCAACATGATTTGACGTGAGTTAAGCAAAAACGCATCTTTTGCCTTCGTACTTTTGCAACATTTGACGTGAGTTAAGCAAAAAACTTATTTTGTCTCCGTACTTTTTCAAACTTGACATGAGATTTTGCCTCAGCACTCAAGATTTCGTATTGAAGTAGGTACCTATATACTTGCGAAGCTTAAATTATAGCATGTAAAGCGCCCTTTTTATACACGTCAAAGTAACGTATATATACACATAGCTCACAGAAGAAACCAGAGCAACCTGCTACATGTAGAGGGCATAAATATTACGCCATGAACATGTAAACTTAATGTAGTAAAAACCTACCAGCGACGGGAAATACTTGGACTTCGCACAGGGTGAGTACTCGGTATCCAGGAGCACGGACGCTCACATAGCGTCCCCACATCCCCTGACAGGAGACGGAAATGGTCGGCTGATTCAGGGCGATCCGATGGTCACCTCCACACTGGGGGTTCGTGGTTACCTGGTCGGAATCCCCGATGTGGATGTTGAAGGGGTTGAGTCGTTCAGCGCAACAATCCTGGCGGTTGAAGATGACGACTCTGTAGATATTGGAGACAGAGCATGCGCAATGACATCACAAGGTTTGTATGTTCAATGTTCAAGCTGTATGTCACCTACAAATCAAGACCATAGCACGCCCAGGTCAAAATATGTGAAAAAAACAGTTGCAGTTCTGCCTTTGTCTTCCCAACACCTACCCACATACCAAGTATCATTATGATTCATTCAGATGTTCTTGAGTTATGCGGACTACACAAATCCGGGAACAAAAACATACAGACACACAGACACAGCCAAAACTTTATCTCCATTTTTCATGGAGATAGAAAATATCTCAGTGACCACCAAAAAGAGATCACAATGATCAGGTGATCCGTAAGCACACAGGTAGTACAGGTTTATGCACGTTTGTGTGAATTGACTTCCACCGTTGACGTTTTTGGTTGACATCGACAACTGTTCTTGGTAAAGACGCTTCGGTTTATTTGTATATATTGTTTGTTGTCCTCTGGTTGTCTTACTGAATGTAACACGTTTCGTTTTTGTTATTTATGTAGTGGGCCCCCATGGAAATCAACTTCAAACAAGTTGAAGGGGCTACCCACATGTTTTGAGATGAATAAATAAATAAATAGATAAACTTAAAGGACATAAGACACCAAAATACAACATTTTCTTATTAGAATAGTGTCATTCAATGACCATAAACGTTTGCACCAAATAAACAGCCTTCTGATGTTATTGAACATCGAACCATCAAAAACCATACCTCCAGCCCATAACTTCACAGAACACGGCAGCCGGTTCAGAACCTGGCAAAAACATTATCTTTGTTTGTTAGTTTGTTTATTCTTATCTAATAGGCAATTTATCATGATTACATGCAATTTAAAAACTTAACAATATTTGCTTTGTTTGCTTCTCGAAAGTTCCAAACCGGCTGCTATGTTCATTGTGACGTCGTGAGCTGTAAAGTCACCGTTTTATGTAATTACCTGGTGGGAAGAAACAAGAGATTCACGGTTCAATGTTCAATAATAACTTCAGAAGGGTGCATATTTTGTGCTAATATCTTTCACTGTTGATGTCATTGGTGTCTTATACCCTTAAATTCTTGCATATTCAACTCTTATATTGCTATCGATAATTTGTGTTTCCGATCTGTATGTAGCCTCGTAGTACGGTTGCTTAGTAGTTGTTGCCATACGCTGAGCCCTGTACAAGTGTCGAGCAATAAGGTTCATTCATTCATTCATTCTGTACATGTCTATATACGTACCTATCCACCACGTACGATTTGCCGAGATCCACCCACCAGGTTGGATTAGCTGACCACGGAACTGCAGTAACTGTGCAGGAAGCTGGCCATTTCCAATATGTATCGGTGTTCCCGTCCACGGCATAGCTGGCAGTCCCGCTGTATGAGGTGCTTGTTTGAAACGCTGGCTTCCCGAAGGCGACATTGACACCTACCACAGGCGAGAGGACTGTTATCAACACTGTCACTTTTACTGACTCAAGTTGAAGAAGATTTTTTTAAAATTCTAACAGAGCTACAGGTATTTTACCAGGACACCGAGTCACTTTATTGGCAGGCGTCGGTTACATTAGGGTAGCTATGGTTCGACTTTCAGATGGGACATAACCATGTTTGAATGGGGGAGGGAAGGCTGTCGAAGGGATAATGATCAATGCTTTAATAGTGGGATATACGAAGTAACCTTACAGTCAGCGCAAGGCGTAGCTTACATGTAGAGACACGATAACTCGATTGAAGATATTAATAACACGGCGAAACATTGACCTTGTTTGACAGCTAGGCTCATTTTCAATGCGATTGAACAATACAATTGTTTTAATTCAAATTCAATTAAAGAGCATCAGAGAAAAAGCAGATGTGCGTACGCGCGTATACACGTCTTCTGCTCAATAAAGCATTAAAAAAACACATAACAGTCAGAGACAGCAAAGGGAACTTATGAATACAGATGATAACAGATTGAATTCAAAATAAACTAAATCAGCATCAACAGAGAATAGTAATAATAATAATAAAGGTTACAATAAAAAACGAACTAAAAACAAGATAACGGCAGTACAAACACAAGACTGGCTTAACAATCAAATTGAGCTAACTGAATCTTCCAGTCTTTTGAAATGTAGCTAAACACATGGTCGATAATTTGACAGTTTATGGATTGTGTGTGTGTGTGGGGGGGGGGCTGCCCATAAGGAGTAGGGTACATAAGGTACAGTCAGATGAATAGAGGGGGTCAGACGAGAGTAATTCTTGTAGGTTTAAATAGGATATGGATTGCAACACTTGGGTCCTTTCAACATTATACAGCTTGCAGTGTAACGGGTAGTGCTCGGTAGTCTCGTTTGGATTACCACATTTACTCGTAGTAGGGCTAGTTATACAATGGTGTTTGAATAGGTGTGAGTTAAGCTGGCTGAAGTCGAGTTTGAGTGGACTGCAGGCAGGGTGTCCGTGGCCATGGGAGTAGTGGGGGTGTCTGGGCGGGCTGTCAAAGAAGGATTCCAGTTCTCTTTTAAAAATACTGATAGATGATGATGATTTGACTGACAAAGGAAATTGATTCCAGGAGAGAACTACGGTTGTTTGCAGGCTAACGGTTATACCATCTGATTGGTTGAGGCAAAGAGTACCAACCTGGAATAAAAACGTTGGCCGTTCTGACGCAAGTGCCGCTGCCATCCTTGCAACCCTCTGTTGTTCTGACGCCGTCATTGCCGTGCCAGGAGTGACTGTTCGCGTCCAGTGTTGTCGACTGATGTGTCCTCTTCCCGAGTGCGATGTTTGTTCCAGCTGAGTCGGAACAACAAATATATGGTCAAATAAAAAGCTCATTTGTGTTGGTAGAACCTGGACATTAAGACAGTTGTAAGTGACACCTTAGACAACAGCTTAATTCTTATCTTCATTTGTGAAGGGGCTTTAAGATAGCGAGAAGGACGGATAGCAGGGTAGTAACCCTGGCTCATTGCCTGAGATAGTGAGCCCGGCATGAGAGGGTAGCCTTGTTTCCAAACCTTCCATGTTAAACCTGGGCCACGATAACGTTCGATACGGGTGTTCTGGACCGGTTCTGATAACTTGCCGTTTTCTGGCACATTTCGCATTGTGTTTTCTCGGTCGGGTATGACACGAATAAAATACAACATGGCGTATTCCGCATCGCCCTCGGTCCCAGACCTCCGGCCTCCGGGTGTCGGGCGATCATACCCGCGGTCGGGCTGGTACTTCGGTTGGCACCGAATACACCTTGTTGTATTACATATTTATAGCTCTCTTCTGCCTTAGCTATAATTGGCTAAGATACCAGGCTAAGAGAGGGTGAAAGCCTTTAAAGCTTCGAATCATAGATGCAAGAGTCATTTCTGACCTGTTTTACGGAAGCAAGCCGGATACCCGGGGTACGGATCCCAGCAGCACCCGTGGAGCTCGCATTCGTAAGGTGTGACGTCATCCCAGGCACACGGCTGTCTGGTGACCAGGGGCGTGGAGCATCCCAATCCTTCAACAAATTACACACAAATGCTAACAAAGAGAAAGTCTCTCCCTTTGTACAGGATAAGGTTGTACTATAAAGTCGTAATATTGTCATAGAGGATAAGCATTGGTCCTTTTAGTCCGTGTCTAACTGCAATTCCGCGTTGAACTGATTATTTAAACATTTTTGCTAGTCAGATACCGTTTCAATACTTACTTTCTGACATAGGCTGCATACACCACGCGTAAAATAGACTTGAAGGCGACCGAACACCCCGGTTGATGATGCCAGGTCTGGTCCAAGCTGAATTAGTCCTAAGGCGCTCGAGGATGTATCTACCACTCTGGTCGTTCAGCCACGCAATCCAAGAGTCGGTCAGTCCGGCCTGAAACGCGGCCTGAAGCTCGCTAGGGGACGCCATTCTGCTATGGAACTTGGTGCAGTGATGACGGGCGGTGGGAAAATCCATCCTGGGCCCGACGTTGAACACTCCCAAAACATTACCCGGGTCTATGAATGAATAAACGAACGGACGAACGAATAAATGAGTGAACCGGTTACCAAAAACACCTGGGAGGTCGATGCAGTGAAAGATGTACATCCAAAAGCTTGTTTAGGAAACTGTAAACTAGACGTGAGTTAAGAGATAAGATTTAACTTAACTATGCACGCGCAGCGAGACGCATATGATGATGGCGCATGTTTATTTACATATATAACACATTTTCACGTCATCTCATATGGTACTTTGCATCCTATATATATATATATATATATATATATATATATATATATATATATATATATATATATAATGCGTAATGGGGACAAAAAAGTCAATAAATACAATGGAGTTCCTGAATATGTCACTCTGCACCATATTTTATTATCACAGTACCTTCAGACGAGAGTAAAGCTATACTTATACTCACGCCTGGCGGCGATAAGTGCGCTCTCACACCCCAGGACCCCCAGAGTCAGTGCCGGGCGACCGAACCAGGCCACAGGGAGGACTCGCAGGTACCGGGAGGAAACACGCGGCTGTATGAAGGTCCGGACAACTGTTCTTGGGTCAGTGTTTGCCTGGTACACCTGAAACACGTATAGACGATAAAAAGTAGTATATAGTCAACAGTTTAGTTAGTTATAGAACTGGTTTAACTGTAATATTCAACACAATTATAATAATTGGACTCACCCAACTTTTCGACTGAACACCTCCAGTCTTTGTCAAGGAATGAACAATCCATTGTTGTCGTGACGTCACGTTATGCAGATAGAACACGTGACTCAGTAAGTAGTTGGTCATAGGTTGAAATCTGGGTGAGTCCATTGTTTGTGTTGGATATTACAGTTAAACCAAAAGCCCCTTCGTTAAACTAGTTCTATAATGACTTCTACCAACGCAGATGAACTTTCAAGTTAAGAAGTTAGTAGGACATGCAAATGATGTTTGCACAGTATTTGTAACGTACAGTATATCCTTTAACACAATCTACCCTGAATAGACTCTTGCTTGGCCATACAAGCAGTCATCATCAAGGTTACCTTAACACGTGCACACGGCTCAGAACTGGTTCCATGATCATTGTAGACCACCCCGTCAGTACTGGTCTGCAGACTGTACGCTTTGGTGTAGCAGTTCGTGGTCACGTCGCCAGATGTCTCTATTGCAGCCACGTAGATCTCCTGACCGAAATCCAGCTCCACCCAGGGACGGGCGTCGGCGTACACCGTGCGGCTGATGCTGAAAATGGTCCCACAGACCAGTCCTGTTGTGAGATGGAAAGAAAAAAAACTATACATTATAACGATCCGTCTAAGAAGAATGCCATACTTCCATTCAACAGTTTCATATTGACAATTCTTGGATAACTGCTGAAGTTTTGGCATCCATCTGTCACCTTTTTCAGGGCAGTGCTGACCGGTTCTACTTCGCACTGCAGCTAGGTGTCGCTGCTACACTGTGTATAATGCGCGACCAAACGTGCCTGAGATCCAGGTGGTTACCAAAATGTTGGCAGGTGTTTATGTACATGTACCACTTTGTTATCAAGGTTCAAACAAACAAAAGTACAGAATCAAGTGATTTGACAACATGGTGAAACTATTCATCGATGAGCGTAGGCCATTGTTCTGAAAACTGAGGAATTGGTAAATCACTTGATAACAAACCTCTCAAAACTCATAATACCCCCTCACATTAGGGGAAAATCGATCGGACGACGAGTGTGCGAGCTCTAAATTACGAGGAGGCATGACCATGATGCCGACGAAGAAATGGCAGAGTTCCCCCCTTCCCGTCAGGGTCATGCCTCCTCGTAATTTAGAGCTCGCAGACTCGTCGTCCGATCGATTTTCGCCTAATGTGAGGGGGTATAACGAGTACATTCACGACCTGCTGAAGATTTAGCAATCGGCTTCTTAAGGGCAGTACTGACTAGTTGTACTAGTTTACTTCGCACTGCAGCTAGGTGTCGCTGCTACACCGTGAAGAATGCGATCCCAAACGTGACTGAGTTCTTCACACTGCAACAGCGACGCCTAGCTACAGTGCGAAGTTGAACCAGCGAGGAATGGCCTGTGAAAGGTGACAAACAGTCATTAAAATGTCAGCAGCTGTGCAGATAACTTAATTACCAAAAAGACTTACTTTGTCAAAGGCCTAATGCACTCATCATGTCCTTCAAATAGTTTGGAACTTGCATCACTTTGAAAATCAGGCATTAGATTAAAATCTCATTTCCTAACAACCCTTTCTGCGCGTACGCTCGTGACCAGTGAAGACTTGCATTAGCGTCTTTGCACATATCTCAGCAGTCTTTTACCTAATCTCCAAGCAGTCATATGGTGGCGTACGATAGTAGTATCAAAGCCGACCAGTGACTGTGCTGACCAAGGAGTGCACACTCCTTGCCTGGTCTCACTCCTTGGCCAACTTTACTATCTTATGCCACACTAGGTTTGAAGATAAGGGGAAAAGAGATGCTACCATATATGGTTAACACGAAGAAGATATCCAACATGTTGCCATTCTTTTTCAACAACAAACCTTCGGTTTCACAAACGACCCGGGCCCCGAGACCACAGTGCTGAGTTGTCCATTGGAACCCTTCAGTTCTGCCCATGATCACACAGGTGTCGTTGCCGAACGCGGCTGTTCTGTTTGTGCCTGCAGACCACCAGGACGACTGCGCGGCCAGCGGAACTTGGTGCCACCAGTTGAACCAGGAGTTAGACTGGTGGGAGGAATTAGACAGCAACCAACGGCAGGAAAAGATCAAAAGTGTCTTAATTACGGATCGGGTCTTAGTTTCATTGACACAATTCACATTATTCACCGGATATTTGCATTTGGATGTTGTAGGTAGCATTCATCGGGGTCGAAGGGAAAAAAGGTTTCGTTATTTCAGCACATTCAAATTTTGCATTGATTTTGATTTCCGAGTGGCGAAGCTGTAGAGTTCGGGAATGAGAGATGCCGGACCGCGGAAGGCCCTAAGAAGCTAGCTACATTTTTAAAAAGAGTGATGTTCGCGCATCGGACGGCGAAAATGAACGGAAGGCGCCAGGGATAGAGAGTAGGGATGTAGTCTTAAAACAATTGTAACAGAAAAGTTCAGGAATCTGGATATTGTCATGCAGTTGTTTTTTAAGAGTCACCTGAGAGAAGCGCAGTCCGACCCAGTATTTGTCTCCATCTTTGGCTGATGTGATGACGCGGAGAATCTCCTGTTCAGCCTCGCTGTTGATCTCAACCACGTGAGCTGGAGAATCGGAAAACACGACAATCGTATCAGAGCCTGCTGGGTGTTCATGACCTTCCCTTGCAAACCTGGCTGATGCAAAACTGAAGAAGCTTCTATAGACATTGGGCAGAAACAGCCCTCACAAATATTGGCTCCCTCGTGTTTGCGGGAAATATTTCCGGCACACCTTATCTCTCCATGCAAGGCCGGCCACTTGTATATCTGTGATTCGTGCTTTTTACCTTTGCCAGAATGGCTAAGGTTATGTTTTATTCTGGCAAAGGTAATGTTTTAGGCTTGTGAGTCTGTCTGTCTGTGTGTGTGTTAACAGCATAACTCAAGAAGCCTTGGATGGATCCCGATAATATTTGGTAGGTGGATAGTTGTCGGGAAAACGAAGGTCAAGTTCGATAATGGGCCCCCTAGCGGCTTGCTAAGGTACTGCAGCAGAACCTCAATTTTTGATATCTCGTGTTCTGGACATGCTGTGGTTATGATTTTTGAGTGGTAGATAGCCCTTGGGGCAGAGAGTAAGTACTAATAGTTTGGACCCCCTAGCGGCTTGTTTGAAACTGCAGTCGCCGATTTCCTTTCAAACTTTGGACGAGAATAACTCGAGAACGTGTTGATGAATCATCACGATTTTTGGTATGTAGATAGCCCAGGTAACAATGTTCATTATGGAATACTAATTATGTAAATCAGCAACTAATTTGCGTAATTAATGAGGAAAGTTTATAAATCCACTGCATTTCATGATAGGACTTTCAAACTTGTCACATATATAGATGAGAAATAGAGAAAATCAATCCATATTAATTATGCAAATAGAGACCTCATTTGCATAATTAATGAGAAAATATAAACGTGTTGACGGATCGTCATGATTTTTGGTATGTAGATAGTCACAGGGAAGACTTACATGATGGAATTCTAATTATGCAAATCGACAGCTAATTTGCATAATTAATGAGGAAAGTTTGTAAATCCAATATTTAATATCATTATGTAAATAGGGATCTAATTTGTATAAGCAATGGCGAAATGTTATGAACCAACTCCTGGCATATAAAATAAAATGTAATGAGTAACACATTTATGTCTACAGACATCATTCTACATAACAAACCTGGTTTATTTGGCAAAGGTATGTGTTCGTGGAAATCTAGTTGCTGCATAATCTGATATTGTTGTTGGAGGAAAGTTGCAAGCCAATCGCGTCGCCGCGTACGGTTAAGAAGCAACTTGATTGGCTGGTGACGTTGCCACCTACAACAGGGGGGGGGGCATCTGATTGGCTAATATCCCCCTCACATGTAGCGAAAATCGATCGGACGACGAGTCTGCGAGCTCTAAATTACGAGGAGGCATAACCATGATGCCGACGAAGAAATGGCAGAGTTACCCCCATCCCGTCAGGGTCATGCCTCCTCGTAATTTAGAGATCGCAGACTCGTCGTCCGATCGATTTTCGCTACATGTGAGGGGGTATAGCGGCAACTGGCCAGCGCTAATGCAGTGAGGAGGACGTGTCGCAGGCCTGGATGGTTAGTTGATATACATGTACACAAGCGAGCCTAGTATGAGAGGACCAAAACCCCAACGTCAATGTTTCCAGAATGATATCTGCAGTATCGGACGTTTTGGTCTCTAGATTCTGACACTTGGCCAAGATTTTTTTTGTGAACGTTTCTTCGGCTGAGGTCACCGAATCAAACACATAGCACATAGCAACTCTCCACTGACCTGCCATGTTGTGACACGCTGAAACTGCTGTTTCGTACGAAACATCAGACCTTCCGAAATAGTAGCAGGAGTCTCCCCACGCCCGCCATCCGAACGGACAGTGCGCTGCGGAAATTATATTTAGTGGAACATTATATTGTGCACAAATTTCACAGTCAAACTTCAAACCTATATACAAATGGACGTTACGGTGCTTGTTGAGATATAGGGGTTCAATAACAGCTTTTTGGTCCTTTTATTTCTTCGTAGCTGTGGAAAACACAGGTCAGTCTTTGACTCGTTGGTATTGGCTTCTACTAGTTCTAGTATGCCAATGACATGCTGATGGTCGGACAAAATGGTATGACGTACTTCAAGCTTCAGACTTTATCTATTTATATTTACTTCTGAATCACCAAATCAACTAAAATCAACGTGGCAGCTCGTGCACATAGTACAGTGCAGAACTGAGTTGATGTTTGCAGATACATTAAAAGCATATAAAGTACGTCTTTCATAAAATTCGCGGAATTAAATGTAAGTTGCAAGAGAGTCTTTAAGTTAAAAGATACCTGTACTCTGACAGACAGCATCAGACAATGTTTTTGAGGTCTCTAACGGCTCTCATTATGAAAGAATTAATTGGTATTGGCTTCTTTATGAACTTTTGTTCTGCTCTGTGATTTTAAGAATAGATGAGATAGGAGAATAGATGAAACAATAAAACAATAGGAAAGGATGACATACGTTTGATGTTCCAGGTATTCCAGGTTACCCTAAGGTACTGTCCAGTGTCCTGGGATCCAGTGGTCAGATCAAAGAACGCCTCGTGAACGTCTGGTATTCCGAAACCCAAGTTGGCCACAGCAGTGTTGGTATATCTACCCACAAAGTACCTCTTGTTTGGACCAGCGTTGACCTTGCAGTAACAGGTTCATATAAAATCATGACACGTCGAAGATGGTCAGACATCGAGGCAGCACACTTGTATTTCTATTCTACTATTCATGATTTCCTCATCCTCCTACGCAGGGACATCCAACAACCAAACTGCCTGTCTGGATGTGCCTTGCTCTTTTAACCGTCACTCTTAGTTCCTGTGGACGCCCCCCCCCCCCCCAAACCAGCTGTCAGCCAATCAGAGAATATTCTTTCCGTTTTCAAAGGCTGTCTCGCATGATATTCATAAGCAGGGCGGTCAGGAACTAAGGGTGACAGTTGAAGGAGCAGGGCACATCCAGACAAACAGTTTGGCTGTTGGAAGTCCCTACGTAGGAGGATGGATTTCCTGAGTTTGTATTCTGTCCTCCTGTTGTGGGTCCCAATCGGTCATGAATGGTTAAAGAGACTATCGATATATGTCCAAGTTTGATCAAAAGAGATAAGAAAGACGGACTTTCTGCTGCAGTACCTTAGAATGCCACTAGGGGACCATTATGGAATTTGACATTCGTTTTACCGACCCCTACCCACCTACCAAATATCAGAAGAAAAATATCCACAAACAGACACACTGGCACACAAATGGCACTTATTATTAAAAATATCCTCCTTGGTAAAGGTAAATTAAAAAAGATAATGGAGAGTTCATGCCACTGACTTCTAACTCGTCCCCGCCCGAGAGGCTGAAGCCGAATTCCGGTGCAATGTTGCCGCCAGGATTGTCGATGATGTAAAGCTTACATTCGCTGTTCTTGTCAAACGGGCTGTTGGAGTAAAACTCCCGCGATCGGCTGGACGCTGTCATCACTGAGTCACATCCTGCAAACGGGAAACAAGGCATATGTCAGCTTAGAGAATCTTAACACAATCCTACTGCTGTTAAACGTATTCGGGCAACCACGTGACGCACGCAACCACCTTCTCAGTGTCACAAGCAACATGAAAACAGTCCCGAACAGTCCAGAGTTGAAACTTATAAACCCCACCCTGTCCTGACCAAACACCTCCAGTTACAAGTCACATCAAAGCAGACCAGTCCAGTCTTACATAACCCCACCATGTCCTCAGCAACCGCCCCCAGTCACAAGCCACATTAAAACAGTCCTGTACATTTTTCCATAGTTAACCCCACTCTGTCCTCAGTAATGATTTTTCCTCAGTCCCTTGAGTGTTGCTGACATTAGAAGCATTAGCATCATAATAACAGCATCATATTAGCATCATAATAACAGAATCGCCGATCGGGGTTTCTACCAATCACAGTCTCCAGTAGTCAAATCGCCAATTAGTATGCTAGTAGCAAGTTAAAAATGTGTGAGGGCGGTCTTCAATCCATAAATCGCAAATTCAAAGTCAACCCATAGATCTGACAATTCAGCCCCTGGCTGCGAAGAGAGAATAGTCGCCCCCACCATAACAAAGAAAGACTTGATAACCACAAACAAGGTGAACAGAAACATACCGTGAACAAAGTGAAAAGATGTCTGCACACCTCCGTCGTACCTTTGTAAACGAAATAAACATTGTCAGGATCTTTTTACCTCCATGAAATGTCATGGAATGGAGGTTATATTTTCTGTTATGTGTCTCTGTCTGTGTAGATGATTACTCAAGAACGGCTGGATGGATTGGTTTCATACTTGTTGTGTTGGTGGGGTGTGATGAAAGCTCGAATCGATGAGATTTTGGGCACCGTATCTGTCGTTATAATCGATGTAATAATATCAGAAATCACCCCTATATTTGAGATATATTGGTACAGGCATCGTGCTTTATGTGTTTGTTAATGGGCTTAGCTGCAAGCAGATAGTGAGGTGACAGCTGTTTGGGGAACCCCCAGTAGTTTTATTTATGTCTGCTTAGGACTGTTTGAAATATTTGTAACAGTTTTTTTTTTAATATGATAATAAGTTTTATTTATGTCTGCTTAGGATATCATGGAGATGTGAAGCGTAAGTATAATTGTAAGAAGTTGAGGTACATTTAACGGTAATGCTTAACAGGTATGGATGTCTCCTATACTGTACTGCTGATTTGAGTGACATGGTGGTTAAAATGCCATTAGGTCCTCTCATCTTAGATGGGTTGGGTTTCAGAAGTTTTATGGGCGATACAGATATTCTGATTTCGTTACGATAAGGGACAGTTGTTAGTTGTCTCTTTCGTAGCCAATGATACTTGTTTTTTAGCAGACGGGGTTGGCGCCAAGTATTCATCTTACAGTTGGTGTAGGGCTGTCAGAGGAAAGTGTGCATCTCGTTTTTGTACCGTGTGAACAGCTGATGTTATGACATATTGGTGGAAAATCAAATCACTATCTGACTAAAGTTGGCCACATCCCTTCTTCTTTCTGATTTTCCCAACTTCCTTCCACCAAACCGCTCTGAGGCACATAGTCGAACCTCAATAATGCTAACAACCTTAGACAATTTAAATGCCAAACATCAAGCTTAAGGAACACCACGCTACCATATGCCGTCAACCTCTTAAACGCACATTACACAATTAAGTGTCACATTTTAATAATCACTAATCAGATGGACATCCTCTGTGTCATTAAATAAATACACCACTACTTTCCCATAACATTTATAACCATTACTCTCAAATACAACCGACTGTAAACATACATACCATCCACAAAAAAGCAATAAATATTTCATGGAGGTATGAGGTCCCCGAACTCTAGTTTACTTTGATTTGAAGTCCGATATCAATTGCTTAGAAACTGTTAAAACAGTTTACGTGCATAGGTTACCCAAACTGTCATTTTGCTAAGTCATGATAATGGCAAGATGCGGCATATATTTACATCTTTGAACTAGGTATATCTATACATCTCTTCTCTCTCTCTCTCTCTCTCTCTCTCTCTCTCTCTCTCTCTCTCTCTCTCTCTCTCTCTCTCTCTCTCTCTCTCTCTCTCTCTCTCTCTCCCTCTCTCTCTATCTCTCTCAACATCTCTCTCTGTCTTTCTTTCTTTCTCTCTCCTTACTTTTATGATGAAAAATATAATTTGGAACATTTCCAAACATCAGGTATTTTGTGTGCGACGGGAGAGGAGGTGTGAACTCACCCCAGCGCCGTGACCCCGTTGCGAGTGTTGTCGCGAGGGCGTCTGTTCAAGTTAGTGGGGTACTTCCTGACGGTCACGGCTCCTCCCAGCTCGTCTCTGATCCAGCCGTGATGAACAGCCGCTTTACAGACGGGCGAGCTCTACAGAGTGTGAGAAATTCACTGAAAACTCCGTAGGTGGAGGCACCAGTATCATTTTATTGAATTTCACAATTACATAGTGACATTTCACATTGACAAACAGAGCCCATGGATCCAATGGTAAAGAAAAATACAGTGGGGTGGCACTTACAAAAATTAAATAACGTGTAATACTCAGGCAGGAATATGTAGCAAAACAAGATGTAACGCATTTTAATACAATGGTTTATGTATGTCAATTAAGAATAAAGAAATGAATTTGAACAAAAAGGTCAGCAAGTTTAAGTATCCAAGAATAAGTGTAAGTGGAGTAAATATGTAAAGGAATGGATTTTGACATAAGTCATGACATATACATCATCAAACAACAGTAACAGTGAATAGTTACTGTAGTGTGATATCAGATGTGAGATGAAGTAACTTCTAAGTTACTTAAAAGAATAGCCCGTACTTACCGCGCTGTACATCCCGTTACCATAGATTGGTGCCGGGATTGTCGCACACCCAGGGGGACAGACGATACTGCGAAACACAGGTTAGGTAATTAAAGAGTAAATAATCAAACTGTTGAGAAACTAAAAGAGTAAAAGATTAGAAGTTTAATTTTTTTTCTAAATTAAAAAAATTTAAAAATTTAAAAATTCAAAAATTCAAAAATTCAAAAAATTCAAAACTTCAAAAATTCAAAAATTCAAAAAATCAAAAAATCAAGTAATCAAGAAATTAAAAGATTTGAAGATTTAAAGATTTACAAGTTTCAAAAATTCAAAAATTCAAAAATTCAAAAATTCAAAAATTTAGAAATTTAAAAATTCAAAAATTTAAAAGTTTCAAAATTTCAAAATTCAAAAATTTAAAAATTTAAAGATTCAAAGATTCAAAGATTCAAAGATTCAAAGATTAAAAAATTTAAAAATTTAAAAATTTAAAAATTAAAAGATTTAAAAATTTAAAAATTTAAAAATTTAAAAATTTAAAAATTTAAAAATTTAAAAATTTAAAAATTTAAAAATTTAAAAATTTAAAAATTTAAAAATTTAAAATTTAAAAATTTAAAAATTTAAAAATTTAAAAATTTAAAAATTTAAAAATTTAAAAATTTAAAAATTTAAAAATTTAAAAATTTAAAAATTTAAAAATTTAAAAATTTAAAAATTTAAAAATTTAAAAATTTATAAATTTAGAAATTTAAAAATTTACAAATTTAAAAATTTAAAAATTTAAAAATTTAAAAATTTAAAAATTTAAAAATTTAAAAATTTAAAAATTTAAAAATTTAAAAATTTAAAAATTTAAAAATTTAAAAATTTAAAAATTTAAAAATTTAAAAATTTAAAAATTTAAAAATTTAAAAATTTAAAAATTTAAAATTTAAAATTTAAAATTTAAAAATTTAAAAATTTAAAAATTTAAAAAATGTATAAAAACTCACGTGAACACAGATTCAATGCGATTCCATGAAAGTCCAGCGGTGGCATTACAAACTAGGAATAAAAACAAAATGAAGGACATTATACATGAAGGATTGCAGTGCAAATACGTTCAGTTAAAAAATATCATATTTTTTTCAATTACTTATTGTAATGCACATATTTCAGCGTACACAAAATCGTTTCTTAATAGCCGTCAGTCTCTGCTGAGTCATTTTACCGATCAACTGTTTCTTTTTGTCAATGCTTCAGTAGAGTCACTCATACGAAACAGCTATAGAAGCATTTAAGATGATTATACGCTAAGTGTCAGGGATTTCGAGCCTGCAGAATAGGCGATTCTACATGTAAAGATTGCGATCTCTCTCGACAGAAAACCAAAACAATGAATCTCCGATTGGGATGTTTTGTGTAGAATCCCTGATATTTAACTAGATATATTTATCGCGATCACCGATTCTGCCAGGTCGCGATCTTCATCCTGACATAATTATTCTTGGAATCAATTGATCCATGTTAACTAATTATAAAGAAATAGTTTTACCTTCGTCGCCGCTATACGGCCAGGGGTGAGCTTAAGGTAAAAAAAAAGATTACTCCCAGTTATCTTTGATTCTTTAACAATGTGGGATTTTTTAATAATGTCGGAACAATGGATTGTTCTCAATTGTCTACAGAAACAATTGTTATTGATATCATAGAAATGTATTGATATCGAAACCATATCTTATTTATTAATATCATGAGAATGAATTTTTCTATTATTACATATTTGTATCAATATCAGACAAAATAGTTCTGAATATCAAAACAAATTTGTATCAGACGCAGGAAAACCACCACGAATGCAAAATGGTAGTAAAAGTTGAGTACATGAATCGTCGATGGCAAAAATGAAACTACAATACTACTATTCAACTCACGCCTCTTGAAGTACAGGTCCGCCCCTATGAAGTTGGTGGGTGCAGGACATGCTTGTGTGAGCGTACATGAGCTGGCGGGGTCGCCTGGCACGTGCACAAACGCCCCGCACGATCCCGACACCGTGCAGAGATGCGCACAGGTCGCCAGGTTCGTGTTCCCATGGGAACTAATATCGTACAGCCCGCCGAGACAGGCGAGGTCTTTTTTCCGTATGTAACCTTGAGTAGGGTCTGAAAGAAAATATACAAGTACGTGCTTTAACTTCTTTGGTCGTTCATCTTTCCGTACTTATCTTTATTTCTTTGCTTGTTTGCAGATTTCTTCAGAAGCGAGAAGCTCAATCAAAAACTTTTCGGTCCATGGGCTAGAGGTAGACATTCCTCCATCGTGATAGTAGCACTATATTCTTTGTTTCGCATTTTACAAGGCCCAATCCGGCAATAAGGCTATAATGAATACTGAAAACAAACAGAGGCTGCCACTTTGTGACCAGAGTCATCTTATTTTTTTATCCGTTGGTGTACAGGAGTGTGATCCCAAAGTCCAACACACGTTATAGATGTCAATTGAAACATTCTCTGACAGAGCGGAATGATCTTTGCCCTTTTGAAGTCATGGGGTGTGAAATATACGCTACATTATGGATAATATTTCCATAAACAGGTAGGCTGTGTCCTTGGTGCGGCTAAACTCGATGGGCGGAAGGAGGTGGATTGACTCCACCTTCCAAAACCATGCGCGAGACACATTGGGTAGCAACTGTCTCTAAAAGTCTATGGGATAAGCTTTACGTTCTGTTTGTCCTTTGGACGTGGTACTGTTATAGGCCCATTCACAAAGTAGTATTCTTTGTATATTACTTGGAATTCGTAGTGTATTCTAGAAATTCCCACTGTATTCCAGATATTTGTGCCTATTTTTGTGGCTGTTCCGATCGAATATTTTTGTCAAGCTTTCGAGCGAGGTGCATTTGAGTTGGAGAAGTATCGAACGACATTCAAAGTGTATTCTAATGTAACTAGCCTAACTACAGCACGACCGCATTCTAAGGTATTCTAACATTATTCGAAACATTCTTATCTCATTCGATGGACAACCGGCCTGCCACAAAAATGAAAACAAATATCTGCAATGCAGTAAGAATTTCTAGAATATAGTACGAATACGCAGGAATATACAAGAATTTTCATTCAGACGGCATTCCGGCTAATTCCGCCTCTCGTGTGAAGAGGCATTAGGTCCATTTGGAATTCCCGCATGAATGTGGCTCAAATTTTGCAAATTCTTCACTGCGGCTTGTTCTTCTTGATTCCTGCTGATTCGGTTTCAGTGTGAAGGCCCTATAAACAAGCTACAAGGCTCTGTGCGACAAATACTGTGTCCTTGGCGCGACTTAACAGTGCGTACCAAACATATTTTGCGACAGGAACATTGGGCAAACACAAAGGGAGATGAGGTACGGCCCTCGGGTATTGTGTGAGTATTAAATTCGGATGGTTGAATTTGAATATGATGTCCTTATACACAGAAAACATACATACACAGTACTGACAATCTCCAGACTTCAATGTTGTCGAGGAACACTTTTTGTATATGAATATGTATAGTTCGTGTATTGGGCGGACTGTACAAAGAAGGTAACGCATCCGGTATAAGCTACAGGAAATTCAAAATAGTATGAAAACATTTGATCTACAAATTGTCGACAACAGGGCAGAGTAGGAGTTATGGTGAAACAAACACACAAACATGCAAACCTGTTGCACGAAAAATTGTGCATCGAAAGTAAAACAAGTGTACCTCGAACATGTGGCCATCAACACCATGGGTCAAGACACATGAGGATGGTAAATAAGTTTCCCAGATGTATAAGGATCACTAATAGAATTTCCAGGCATATTCAGAAAGTATCAAGTATATTTGAAGAATGTCTACAAAAATCCACCTCATTGTGATCACTACTTGCAGGCGACATTCAATAATGTTAACAGTGAAAAAGGAGGGAAAACCATGGGCAATTGACCTGCGACTTGAGGTATGCGGGTCAACTTGCTCTGCTTAGTCAGATAGCACTAGTTCACCTTTATCCACAAGGTAACCTATATCCGTTGCTTTTAGAAACAAGGTATTTATGGTCGGTGGTCGGTGGTTTCAAACTGCAATATTTTCAAGTTTATCGCAGTTTATGGCCATCGACCGTCGAGCTAATGTCCCTATATACCTACACTGTTTTTAGAAACAACGAATATAGGTTACTCCACGAATAAAGGTGAACTAGCGTTACCTGTTTCTACCGAAGTTTTCGTTGGAACAAGAAGGGAACTCTAATCAAACATTATGGCAATGTCTTCGAAGGTTTCATGGCATGAGGAACAAAACCCACACAACCGTTCTGACCACAGTTCACTCTTATTTACATAACAACTGTTTGTCTGTCTACTGACCACAATGATTTGAAATTTGGTAGATATTGCTTTAAGACTTCATACTGCATGGCTATGCCTTGAAATTTGAGTTGTGCACCTTATTTCTAGGTCAGGCCGGGAATTAATTGACTTTATTTTTAGTTATTCATCACCCCTCGTACACTACAACAAGTAGAAAATCCCCCCAAAGGTAGCACAATGATGCACTAGTACTGCTTTGTAATGAAGCTGAATTCCTTGTACATTCCAAGATCTTCATGTCTAGAAGACATATTAGACACGTTTCACTTTCCCATGTCCTTGGTGAAACAATGCATTGTGCCCTGTTCTGGGGAATAGATATGTGAGCGATTAGACAATACATAAGGAGGACCAAAACCCATGTAGTGAGTCGACTTCAGAGTTGAGTCTGGGAGAGACTTCAGATGTAGCACGGCTCTTGTGCTTTTCTTGGATCCGAACGTAAATTTCCAACATCGGCAGCTATCATAACAAGCTAATCATAAGGGACGCCACCGATATCAAACTACCACGCTCATGACAGTAGATTCTATACATTTGGTAGCAAAAAGCTTTACTTACTGGTAGAGGGAAGTAACGTCCGCCCTTCTGAAGGATGTCCAAAACAGACCAATAGAGCAAAGATGCTTATAGATCCTGAAAACCGCCACATTGCTGAAGTTGTTTCTCCGTAGGTGTCGTCTGCCCGATTGAAACACGCCCTGTGTCACAGAGGAAACTTGATGGATTGAGAACCTGATAAGAAACCACTCTGCGGGATTGGGCACCACCCCGGCTATTGTGTGAGTCGTCAGATGTGGGCTCTAAAGTGTTGAGGATGACGTACATACATACAATGGTCCGATGACGCACGACGATTCATACAGCTCCACGCTCTAACTCAATTTTATTATGTATTCTCAAGGATATTACAATGTCCCTGGTAGTCTAGGCAAAATTTTGGTGCAAAATATAGCTAGAATTGTGCAAAATGTGATAAAAGTATGAAACTTGGTATGATGAATCCTGAGTATGTACTAAACATTGTTCCAGGGTGGTGCCAATTCAAAATGCTGTTTCTTAGCAACGGTTGCTAGGAAACCGATTTGGTACGTTTGTGAAGATTAGTCATCCAGGTTGCTTAAATATGTAGTAAGATCATTCTTCAAAAAAAATATATGCTTATATTCAGTGTTAAAGACTGATCTTACTACATTACATGTATGTCCCTGATATTCAGGTCAGCTCAGGCCATCCATCAGGTGACGTCATGAATTCGTTCCAAGCGGTTCTGACGCGACAGATAAGAGGTCTCAGTCTTGGAGGGAAACATTCTCTTCAATTACATCCTTTAGGTTATTTCTTTTACTGTAAGACTAAGGTTGAACATATAGCTCATGTTGTTCCAAGTATCATAAGTGAATATCCTTTTAGATTTTTAAATCTCGTTTTAATGCATTTTGATAATTTTACATTGATTTTTGATAAATCGACCACGCCGGGATTTTCAGCAACATATGTTCATCTGGACTAGAAACGCAACAGTACCTCACCTCAGTGTGGGTGCACGAGGAAATCGGCTAAAATAGCGCAAAGGTGCCTCCGTAAACAAATTCCAATATACCTCCACAGTGCCTCGAGAGTGCCTCCGCTCAGTGAGATAAGCCCTGTAAGGGTCAGCTATGGTCGACCAGGGCCAGGCATTTTCTGTTGGAACATCCAATGTTATGTTTTGTGCGAAAAAAAATACAGCTACGAGAGTTGACAACTCAAGGAATATAAATCTGCTTCAAGTCTTCAGTACGTACAGTATGATAAAAAAATACGGAAGTAAATTGTTATCATTGATTCATGTCACGATGAATTGACTTGAAACTCGGGATTGAAGTGCGAGACCCAACTTGATCATATTCTTAGCAAAAAACAACAGAGACTTGTTCAGCGCGGACTTGTGACGAGTGGGCGTTCGCCGAAAGGCATTGCGCATTGATCTCATGACGTGATGTGCCACACCTCTATCTGCATGGCCCGGCACGATATCTAATGATCCCATTTGGCCATGATAACTAAGTCACTTAATGAACTTTGGTTGGAATATGTAACTCGTTTTATCATAATTAGAACATTAGAAAAGCAACTTATCAATGAAGATTTATACTACTCGTGTCTAGAGACTATCGTAATAATTCCGAATTAAGTCAAACTTTTACTTTTTAGCCACCTCTACATAAGGACCACCTAGCCATTGATATACAGTCAACCCTGTACTGGTGACCACCTCTACATAAGGACCACCTGGCCATTGATATATCTGTAGAAATCCATATATGTCTGTTTTTAAATTAGTTGTACTGAAAGTAGTTGTTACAGACCTTACAAAAGTCACTGCACATTTGTCGTGTCAATAAATATAGAATACAACACGATGTATTCCGTATCACCCGAGGTATCAGCCCGACCGCGGGTCGGATCGCCCGACGGCCGACATTTTATTTATGTCATACCCACCTGAAAAACCCATGTTTTGATGCGAAATGCGCCAGAAGTTGAACAAATTTGGTGCCCTCGAACAAAACGTGTTGCAACAGCAATGTTCCAACGTCCGAATCAGGTATTCGAATTGCCAATCGAGCCGTATTCGGCCCGCTCGAAACACTTCGATTTATTCGAATGGAGCCTGTGTGATACGCCTTTCGAACCTGTGCGATACGGAAGCGTACGGCCCAGTCCGGAACACCCGTATCGAACGTTTTCGCGTCACAGGTATGACATAAGGATTAAAAACAATGACCAATTGGCCATTGATATACAGTCAAACCTGTACGAGCAAACACCTGGCCCGTGTAACTACTTTTGGGTCATTTTTGGTGGATAAATTTTTCCAATTGACACAATCATTAAGAATCCTACTATAGTGACCTCCTGTTCACATAAACCATATTCTATCGGTGCCCTGCGTGGGCAGGTTTGACTGTAATTATCTTATACACGTCACAGCGGGTGCGGAGCTGCCGAACCGGCTCCAGCTCCCCTCGGGCTGTACCGACGCACCACCGGCCCGGGTCACACTCCTGCTCGGGGGACACGACAGGCACGGCCGAAGCTGATCCTTATCGGCCGCCGCTGGGAGCCTGACCGCTTACGTGCCCAGTCCCAGACACTCTAAGACACTGCTTACAGAAAAGGTATTTGTTTTAGCCTTTATTTTTTTATAAATAGCTCAAATCAGTTTGCGCTCACACCACTGCGTACTCTTCATCGAGGTCACGAGGAGCGAACTAAGTGTCGAAGAAAACATAACAAAGATACGGATTAACGTTACATAATCACAGTTCTAGTAATCCCATAAGCATGTAGTCCAGAGTAATACATAGATAGAGGCCAAATAAATCGATAGACATATATCCTTACACACGATGAGCTACACAGGGCAAATCTTGTGCGTGACTCATGTTGCAGAGTTTAAACACAAGTCACACTACATACGACCACGCCCATGTGTTTACATTCTGGGTACTGACTGTCTGGGTACTGACTTTCTGGGTACTGACTGTCTGGGTACTGACTGTCTGGGTACTGACTGTCTGGGTACTGACTGTCTGGGTACTGACTGTCTGGGTACTGACTGTCTGGGTACTGACTGTCTGGGTACTGACTGTCTGGGTACTGACTGTCTGGGTACTGACTGTCTGGGTACTGACTGTCTGGGTACTGACTGTTATGTCTGTCTAGTTGATAGAGTCTAGTCTGTAGTGTATTGTGTAATATGTTTACTTCATTATGTCTCCAAATCTGATAAGAGCTAACAACGTTGGGGTTCTATTTGATTGCGATGTAGGCTTTATGCATCAAAGCAGGCGAACTACTCCCACACAAAGAATCCCTTTTACGACATCCGTCTTTCCACACAACCTGGCCGACCTCTTGGTGAGCTAGCTGCAGTGCGATGTAAAATCACGTAGCTTTGCCTTAAGGGAGGTGACAGACGGTCACCTAAACGTCGGCTTGATGTCATCTCTTTGGTTGTGTGCAGAGGACTCTGTTGTCCTGTGGTACTATTCACGGAAATTATAACAGCCTAACCAAGTATAGCCTATGAGAACAAGGCGAGGGCACATCGGTTCATGATAGGCAGCGTGATGGCCTTGTCTGGAACATGTTCAACAACTCATGAGGCGTGCTAATCACTGCGTGTGGGCTGTACATTAGATATAATCATTACCTCATTTCCTATGGGTAGTATTATGTTTTCATGGCCACTGGTTGTTTTGTTTACATAGATAGCATTGTACAGGGCAATGGTCTTTTTAGCCCATTTTGCTGTAGAGTTTGCAGATTGTATTCACGATAGAATAGTCTGTAAGGTGACCCCTACATCTCCACTGAACCAGAATAGATGGGACGACTACCTCAGGGCATGCAGTTTTTTTCTCGGAAAAAGACAACCTACGTCTAACAGAGAAAATGACAAGGAAACGTACAAAGCTTCGTTGATGCCCATTTGATGCCCATCTGCTCCACTCTACTACACCCTATCTTACTCTACTCTACTCTACTCCACTCTGCCCTACACTAGCCTACTCTGTTATACTCTATTCTCCTGACTTGTACTCTACTAATACTGTGATCTACTGTACTGTACTGTGCTATTCTACTCTACTCTACTCTACTCTACTTTACTCTGACTGAGCTAGATGAGATTTTCAAGATGCCCAAAGCCCAGTATTGCTAGTTATACTGAACATCTTGCCTGCGAGTGATTTGTATCTGGTGATCTGCTTTCAATATTTTTTTTTACCACAGGAGACATAATACCGTTTCCAAGGCAATATGTTCCCGCAGCCGTGCAGTATCTCGATGGAGACAACGCCGTTCCTGAAGAATGGTAACCATGGTTACCAGCCTGTGCGAGAGGAGCCGGTCAGCATTGAGGACAGTATAAGGAAGACCCTAACTATCAGTGATGAGGAACGGGTACGTCTACTGTGGCTTGTTCTCTAATAATATATAAATTGTGTCTTTGTGTGGGTTTGTGTGTGGCCTTACTCGTAGAATGTTGGGATCAGAACCGAGAGGTTCCGAGTTCGAGACACGACCTTCCTCACTTCATCCAGGTATTAAAAAATGGGTACCTGGCTTGGGTCTGGGAGGTGAATTACTACCTTTACCTTCTGTCTGTACTGTGTATGTGGAAATGTTAGAATAAGTCACCAAAACTTGAGTGCAGTGCCACATTGTCCTTGTTTGGACGAAAGCAAAAAAAAACTGTCTAAGACTAAGACGAACAAATCGGCGCGATTGTGTTGTTCTTTCGTCTGCCTTAAGACAGGCAGGTTGTCTTGCATTAATGTCTCAAGACGTCATGTCTCAAGACGAAGTTATATAGTGTCTTATGTCTGATTGTGTTGTGTTGTGTATGAAAACATGTACAGTTCGCCACATGAACAAGTAGAACAAGGCGTTTCGTAGAGACGATTTTATGGTAAAACCATCGTCCATCGTTAGCCTTTTCTTTTTACCCCGGCCCTAATACATTACCCTTAGCCTCCACTTGCTCTCTTCTTGTCGTTGTCCTTCGTTCAATTATATCACACTTACACGTATGAGACAAATGTTCCTTCGTTTTTTTTTTCTTTTCACCCAGGAAAAACTTGCGCTGTTTGTCAAGGAGAGAGCGGACGGTAACATCACCTCCTATGGGGAGATCTATTTCTCAGGATTTGGGAACCTGACCCAAACCTCTCCAGTACGTATGCTTAATTATACTTAATCAATTATGCAAATGATGTTGTGCTAGACACTGCAGGTGTCCATTAATCACTATGAACGTGACTAGTATGTTGAATATACTGCGAAAACACAGACGAAAAACAATACCTCCCCGTGAATTAGTAGACTCTACCATTGACCCTGTGACATGGAATGTAAGACAAGATAGTGAATGGCTAATTCTACGAACTCCGAACTCTACTTCCTGTCAATCCCGCAACTCTGATATTTTGCGCTTGAGTTCCTGCTGCTCTGTGGTGGGACGAGCCTATACAGCGTATGGAAATAACTGCGGAAACAGACAGAAAACGGAGGTGAATATTCTCTACTTTATATATACTGACGTAATCACTTACCACACTCCCGCACCCCCAGTACGTGAGGGTGAAGCCGGGCGTTGACCCCGCAGTCCTGTGGGAACTCATGACGGACCACTGGCATCTCAAGAAACCCAGCCTCATCGTCTCCGTCGCAGGAGGGGCCAAGAAGTTTTTCCTCAAGGACCGACTCAAGAACGTCTTCACAAGGAGTCTTATGAAAGCATCGCAGTCTACAGGTAATCTGGGAGCGGAGGTCTCAAAAGTCGCGGTTTTCCTCCTCCTTGGCTTAAGTTTCTTCTTCAAGCATGTACTGTGGCCTACAGAAAACAATACCAAGGCTGTAACTTTAATAGTACGATAACACAATGAGTAACTGGTCTTTGTAAAAGGTGAAATGTGAAAGAAATGCCCATACACATCTTTATAATCTTCATGGCTTTCTAGGCCGTGCTAACGTTCGCTGCGGATACGTCTCATGATAATGATGCTTTATTTGGTTCTAAATTATTTCTGGTACACCCCGTAGCCATTGCGTGAGGACTTTCACATGATCAGTGAAATCAAAAAAACAATCGACAAAAACAGTGTTCTGGACGGGTCCTTATTTTACAGTATCCCATGGACCTCTACTTGAATCTCATAGGGTTTCAATAATCAAAAAATTCCAGTATGGATACGGACATTGGAACAGCAAGTTTTCTCAACTTCTAGCCCATTTCACACTGAAATTTCTCCTTCCTCGTCAGATGCCTGGCTCCTGACCGGCGGGATGGACTCCGGCATCATGAAGTGCGTGGGAGAAGCAGTCAGAGACCAGGTCAGCAACTTCGCCACCTCCCCAGTCGCCATAGGCATCGCTACCTGGGGGTCAGTGGACAACAGGCCAAGTTTACAGGTAAGGGAAATATTTAGGATTATCATATAGCCAGGCGCCGCGGACCAATCAGAAGGCCACGTTCCACGTTGGTTATGACGCCGTAACACATAGATTCCGGCCAGGCCGGTGTGTATCGCCCCTTCTGATTGGTCAGAAAGAATCGACACCGGCACCGGCTTCTCTCACTCGGTGGTTTTATTCGGTGGTTATAGCAAAGGCCCAGGCGTTATGACACCATATACACCTCGGGGCGGGTCATTAACCCTTAATTAGTACATCACTTTCTCCCGAGCCAGCGCACCGACAGGAAAGACGTCTTCCCGGCCATCTACTCATGCCAGGAGCTGGAGTTTCAGAAGAACACGGCGCCTCTGGACCTGAACCACACCCACTTCATCCTGGTGGACGATGGGACCGTGCAGGAGTTCAGCGAGGCTGACATTGAGCTGCGGACTCGGTTAGAGGAGTACATCAGCAGCACGATGACTCTGGGCGACATGAAAGGTACGGTACATGTATGTACACTAGGGATACACACTAGGGATGTATACCAGTAATGGGTACCGGTTGCAAAACATGTGCAGGAGTCCTCCTAGAAGACCTGTGCAAAACAGCAACTCTTTTGGGATGATGTCTGATGTTGTCGGCACCCTTCTGTCTGATAAAAAAGGTTCGCCTGGTCTGCACATGACTTTTTAAGGTGAGGGGGGTGCAATTCCTTCTCCACACTCTCTTCTACTGACGCTCATAGTCTCACAGGTGCAGGTGCTGCCACGTATAAGACAGTCCCAGCAGATCCGGCTTTGATGTTTCGAGTTTCCGTCTTCTAGGAGGACTCCTAGGACGTACAAATGTACTAAGACCTTATTTCTGTAAACCACCAGGGTGTGTCTATGCGTATGGTGATTTTGTGTTACGGCCCGGGATCCATCCTACTCTACCTAAACATCGATTGCATTCATCAAGCAGGCTTTCTCAGTTTTGATTTTGTGACAATTCATAGTCCGCTGGCGCAGACGACTGTAGGGACTAGTATGCAAGGCAACCTTTCCGATCGGCCATTTTTGCAGGAACAGAGAATGTATTAACTGATACTATGGTTCCAGATGTGGGCGTCCCTGTGGTGGTGCTGGCTGTAGAGGGAGGCCCGCACACGCTGAAGAACGTGTCCGAGGCCGTGGCGAGGGAAATCCCTGTCGTCGCCGCAGAGGGGAGCGGACGGGCAGCCGACATCATTGCCTACGCGTACAAGAGGAGGAAACGGATACGGTAAGGGGAGTTTCACATGTACATCCCGAGTAAAACCAAGAGTAGAGAAGAGTTTCTTCGGCCAGGTAGGAAACGGCTGGTTCCATTTTAGGCCGCTCTTCACTACTGTCTCAGGTAGGCTGTTCCACCAAGGAATTACTCTGTTACTCCTAGATGTTTTTCTCTTAAAACGCAGACAATGACCTCTGGTTCGTGTAGTGACTTAGATTACATCAGTATTGGCTGTGACCTAGATAACCCCAGCATAACTGCACATGTGCCAACCAAGGCTTACATGCCAAGCAAGGCAGACCCCCAGAGATATATAACCCAGAGTAGAAGCATATTAAAACTTAGAGTGTAGGAGACGGACGTGTTTATGTGTGCTCTCTGAGTCCTTTAGTATATATGTGTTGATCAAGTCCCCCTAAGACGTCTGTATACTAGAGTTGGTAAGTCCAGCAATCCGGAGTAATAAAGGTCTTCATTCATTCATTCAAAAAAAAAAGTAGTCTCGCCTACTGATTAGCCTCGAGCTACTGATGAAGAGTAAATTTGACAAAATGCAGTTCAGGACATCTATAAGCCATATGCCTATGTGGTGTATGATATGCTGGTGGAGAAAACTATCAGATGATTTTTTTTAATATTTTTATTGTCTTTTATATATCTATTTTGTCTTATTTTTAATGAATTTATTTTTCCTCTGTCCTACAGGGAAAAGGGAAAGATAAGCAGAGACCTGTGGGACCGGATCTCCAAGGCGTTTGATGTTCTGATCGATGTGGAAACATACGCAGAAATGATCCTCAATATTGTCAAGAAGTACTCCTTTGTAAGACTCATATCGACTTTTTATATCTTAAGAAGCTTGTATTTGAACATTTTGATACTGTGAACGTTTCAGGGTGTCTACTTAATAAGAAAGCTCTTGGTACTTTGAGACCGATGTGACTGACCCTGAGAACAAAATGTGCTGCCACAGCGTTTCAGTTTACAACAATACGACTTTGGGTTCGATACAATATTATACAATACAAACCTTAAATGAAGAATAAGTCACTTGCTCTTAAGTTTTTATCTCATATCCACCCCTCCGTTCTCGAGTTCAATAACTTAAACTATTTGAGTGTCTCCATCATTTAGATACCTGTATGATATTGAATTTTACATTTCATTGCGTTGGAAAAGTAATCCTGCTAAACGTCCTAATAATCACTGGAATTTATGCTATTACCCCAGGTGTCACTTTTCAAGCTCGAAGAAGGCGACGAAGTGGACATGGACGATGCGTTATTGAGGGGTTTGTTGAAAGGTAATTATTGCATTAATGCTAATAGTATTCCATTTTGGAAAGATGTACGAGGGGGGTTCAATAAGTTCTTGGCCTCACCAAGAAATAACAAGCACAACTCAGATTTTCAGGCACAACTTCATAGTATGAAGTCTTTTATCAATATCCTCCAAATTTCAAATCATTGGAGTCATTACTTTCCAGGCATTCGTTTTTCCTAAATTAGAAGGTAAGTGGCGAGAAAAAAGTTGTGTGAATTGTGATCAGACATGTGTGGGTCTAGTTTCCCATGCCATAAATTAACAAAAGACGTTGTCAAAATGTTTGATAATGATTCTCTTCCTATTTCAAGCAAAAAGAATTGGGTTTCTAACTTCCAGCAGCGCAAATTGACCCACACACTCAGGTCAGGTCAATTGTCCACGTTTTTTTCCTTCTCCCTCACCTAACGTTACTGGGTGTCGCCTGCAAAGTAATGATCACACTAATTTGAATTTTGGTACATATTTATATAAGACTTTATACTTGACATCTATGCTTCGAAATCTGAGCTGTGCTTATTTTTTCTCGGTAAAGTCGGGGACTTATTGATAACCCCACGTACATGTATAAAGTCTTATATAAGTGTGTACCAAAATTCAAATTATTGTGATCATCGTGTTGCAGGCGACACCCAGTAACGTTAGGTAAGGGATAACGAAAAAAAAAGGTGGACAATTGATCTGCAACCTGAGGTGTGAGGTCAAATTGTCTGATCACACTTCACCCTTCTTTTTCTCCCCACTTACCTTCTAATTTAGAAAAAACGAATGCCTGGAAAGTAATGACTCCAATGATTTGTAATTTGGAGGATATTGATAAAAGACTTCATACTATGAAGTTGTGCCTGAAAATCTGAGTTGTGCTTGTTATTTCTTGGTGAGGCCAAGAACTTATTGAACCCCCCTCGTATGGCATGTTTCCCCCGCGAAGCTGAACACAATACTGTATGTATTTGTGATGGTAGAGGTGACGCTAGAGATCGTATTCGGAGTTTATATCCACAGAGATCGGGATCAGGGTCTTTATACCCCCCTCACATTAGGCGAAAATCGATCGGAAGGCGAGTCTGCGAGCTCTAAATTACGAGATGGCATGACCCTGATGCCGACAAAGAAATGGCAGAGTTCCCCCCCTTCCCGCCAGGGTCATGCCTCCTCGTAATTTAGAGCTCGCAGACTCGTCGTCCGATCGATTTTCGCCTATTGTGAGGGGGGTATTACCGGTTCAATCGGCGATTCTCCGCGTACAACCCGTGATTCTATAAGTACGCCAAAAAGCAACTATTCAAGCAACTGAATATGATTTTGGAAACGGTCGGACGGTACGCGTAGCATCGACTGCCTTTCGTTAGTGACACTAAAGAAATCTGATTGAATGGCAGGTTTTATACCCTACCTGTGAATTGATATGCAAAGGAGATGAGGACAATTTTTGGACGGTCAATTTGCAAACAAAAGTCCCTGACGTTTTTATTCTGCCTGCAGCCGAGAAGTCAGATCCCGAGAACCAGCTACAGCTGGCGCTAGCCTGGAACAGGAGCGATGTGGCCCGTCTGGAGATCTTCACGCCGAGGAGAAGGCCGAAATGGCTGGTAAGCTACCTCAGTCTTCTCCTCCATCTGCATCAGATTGCTTTGAGCTGCGCATGCACTGCCTTCAACCTAGTCTCTATCTGGCCGAATAGTAATAGTGGGGCTTAAGTTAGTTTGGGGCAAGTTATGAATAAAAAAAGACTAGCAGGAGTTAATCGGACCGGAAGTGAACTGGCCCAACGAGAGTGAACTGGCCCGCCGACGCAAAATACTGACTAAAATCCAGACTCCTTTATCATCCAGCTGACACGGATGAACGGTTGGTGGATATGTTTTGACAGTCGATTGATATGTCGTTGACATAGATCTTACGAACAGTTGATTGTTGTATCCATTGAAATTGTTAACCCTTACTGACAGTTGATTGAAATTTTGAAGTCTTTCTGACAGTTGATTGACACATTTTGACAGTCGATTGATAAGGACACGTACATGGAGAGCGCGCTTCTACAGGACCGGGTGGAGTTTGTGCAGCTGCTGTTGGACAACGGGGTGGAACTCCTGCAGTTCCTGACAGTGGAGAGGCTGTACAATCTGTATAACCAAGTAAATATCAAACTTCTTTCTATTCATAAACACTACTAAATGGGCCCAAACTATTTTTTTAAATGCCACCAGTATGTAGTATATAAGCAAAAGTCTGATTAATATTTTCCTGGAGGTGCAGGCAGTGGAAAATTGCTCCTCATTGGTATGCAAACGGTATCATCCTCGTAAGTGTAACATCATTTTGAAAATATTGATATTCCCATGACCTCATTACTACATTTTCATGTTGACGATATCGTTATAAATTGTATAGTTATAGTATAAGAAGGCGACCAAAACAGGCATAAAAAATCAAGGGTGATCGTGATCCTTGCATGTGCTGGGGAATTTATGCAAACCCCAATGTTTCACTGCAGGCCATCGAGAAGGGCGGGGCGGACGGCGTTGCCAGGTTACTGCGGAGGCTTGTCCGTCGTGAGAAGCAGAAGAAAAAGTGGGAACTTCTTGGAGACAGGGACAGGGGCGATAACCTGCTGCACATGGTCGCCAGGGTGATCTGTCATAAACTTCTAGGCCAGCAGATGGAAACAATGTACAAGTAAGTGCGTCACTGGTTACCGTTATCTGTTCTTGGTGACAAGATGGCGAGAATGTGCAAGTGGAATTCATACGTCCAAAAATACGTCCTCCCAAACGTTGCGCCTATTTCCTTCGCTGGACTTAGCCACAGGTCTTAGGCAGGTTGATGAGACGGACCGGATGCTTTTACCAGCCCCAAGGGACTCTTCAAAATCTTAAGAATGCCGTTCGGTCTCACGGGAGCTCCCTCTACTTTCCAGGATCCCCATTGTAGTTTGGACTTTGAAAAACACAATAAACAATTCTACAGGCCTATAAAAAGAACTGAAAAAGCACTCTAACCCACCTCCAAATTTCAGGTCATTTGGCACCGAAATAAAACAGTTGAATCCATCTAACCGAAACGGCAGAAGGAGAAGAAGAAAGAGGAAACCAAACGTCACTAAAACAATGTATGTATATCTCTCCCTACGGTATAGGTATATAATGAATACTAACCCATTTCTGTGGTACAGGGGCAAGAGGTTCCTTGTCAGCCTTACCGGTTCTGTTCGATATCGTTTCCTGAGCGATACGTCAACCCAGAGCGACAACGGAAACAAGGTGGACTTCCCCTCTCCTGAGACGGATCTGTTCCTGTGGGCCGTCCTGACGAACAGGAGAGACATGGCCAGGCTGTTCTGGAGGATGGGATCTGATCATGTCGGTACGCACAGGAACAAATTATGCGCAATTTTACGAGGAGGGGTGTCGATTTCGTAAATAGGGATTCTAGAATCGAGGTGTTTTCCCTATCACTCGCGAAGAGTGGGACTTGTTGCTACTGTTAGTAGTCCTCATTCTCATAAAAGGCATCTATACGTTAGCGTTAGATGTTCAAAGGTCATCGTGTAACATGCCATGCAGCGCAATATAACCAGCTGTTGTCGCGACGCATGCATGCGAAGCTGGCGTGTTACGCACAAGGGCAGTTATACTGGTTATAAAGATAGAGATTCAGATGCAAATACTTCTATTTCTCTGCAAGATGATAGATATATTTAGTTTTTTCGTAATATGTTCCTCTTTAGCTGCAGCGCTCTCAGCCAGTAAGATGATGATGTCTCTGGCCTCCGAGGCTAAAACGGAGGAACAACTGGTGCTGGTGCAGGACCTAATGGATCACGCAAAGTTAGTATGTCAGACATCTGAATAAAACCTTAAAACTATTGCGCCATGGTTATGTTTCCCAGATCCAGTGTTAAAACTTGGACAGGTTATTGAGTGATGTCATCAATGTAAATATTTCAACCAGACAACAAAAATGATGCCCTAGGCAGATGTTACTGGTCGGCCAGGTTTTGATAGGTTACGAGTCCTGAGTTTCCAGTTGGAAAAAGTCGCCCACGGAGTGCTGAATGATTACTGCTAGACTAACTGGATAGGTTATGGATAGTTCATGGATAGCTTATGGATAGATTATGACTGTTAACCAGGTGGCTGGAGAGTGACGTTTAAAGAGTGCCTGAGTGTCACTAGTTAGACAAGTTATTGATAGGTTATTAGTAGGTTATGGACAGGTTATTGATAGGTTATGATTGTTACAGTGACTATGCAGCTGGAAACCGACGAGGTTATGACTGAACGATCGCAGAGTGCTAAAGGAGTGTTACTAGACTAGTTGGACAGGTTATGATAGGTGATAGTATATTCACTTTATGATTGTTAACCAGGCAGCTTGAGACAGACAGACGCTTACGGGGTGCTTGAGGAGTGTGTCGCTAGTTGGGCAGGTTAGTGACAGGTTATGAGCAGGTTATTGACAGGTTATGAACAGGTTATTGACAGGTTTATGATTGTTAACCAGACAGCTCGAGGCCGACGCGCGCGGTGTGCTGGAGGAGTGTCCTCAGTTTGATGAGTTAGTGATAAATTATCAGCAGGTTATTGACCAGGTTATGATTGTTAACCAGGCAGCTGGAGGGCGACGCGCGCGGGGTACTGGAGGAGTGTCACCGGAAGGACCGTAGCTTGACCCATGACCTCCTGGTGCGGCGGCAGGACAGGTGGGGTGACGTCACGGCCATGCGCATTGCCGCCAGCTCGCATCACATGACCTTCATGAGTCACGACGCCTGTCAGACCAAGATGAACCTCGTCTGGAAGGGCAGGATGGCGTCCTTCACGCCGTGGTGGAAGGTGGGACGTAGTGATATCATTCACCAAGACTTGATATGCTTTCATACTAAAGCCTTGAGCTTTAGATGGTGGATCAACAAGTTAGATACTGTTTTGCCAAGGCAAGCCCCTCCTACAACAGAAAAGAAACTCAATCCAAGAGCTAATTAAGGAATCTTGTAGGATGCAGTGCACAGTGGGGAAAGATGAAGAAAGACTGAATGCAGCTACAAGACTTTTTGAAAGACTGTAGATGCAAACGATGCAGGACACATTGGATGATGATGATATGAATGAGAGAACTGTTTTTTTTTTTACAGAAATATATAATGCTATATTACAGTAGTAGTAGTAGACTAATTATAGTCACTTAGCCCACCCCCACCCCCTGCCTGTGGTTCTAAAAGCTGCGACTCTTAATTAATCCTGTACTGACCTTTGTTCTTACAACAACAAAAACGGTCCTTCCGTTGGTTCATCAAACCTGTACGCACAATATTTTGAGTCTGTCCTGCGACCATTGCAAGAGTAACTCCTTGTAAGCTGGCACGTAATCTACATACATTTCCATTTGTCGTTGAAGTAATGTCATTGAAGTAATCTGTACTACAGGTGGGGCTGTCCATGTTGTTCCTACCGGCCATCTACCTGATTACGTTTGTTGGCGATGATGACGATGGTGAAAAACGCAACAGTAGCTCTGCACCAGACCGGGACAGCTTTGACAGGCCGCTCTGCAAAGTCAGTCCCACCTGTACCTGCAAGGAAAAAAAGGGTCGCATCGGACTGCTCGAGGCCTTTTACTTCCAACAGACTGCACCGGTCACCAGGTTCATTTACAATGCGGTACGTGTCCAATTTTTCTGTAAAAATATAGACATGCGCGACTTAACCACCTCATTACTTTCTAAATACCAGTCTTGAAATCCTTCTACAGCTTCTTTCCAAGAAGTGCAAAATTACTGAATAACCCCCTTACGTCTCCAATTAAGCCCACAAGCCTTTGAAACCACCGGACACTGTAATCTCAGCACAGTAACCTATATGGAATAACCGCCTAACCCCCTGTCATTGTGCAAATTGTCAGATCGTCTTGTTTATGTTAGTGGAGGTGTGCTTAAAGATTGACTTTTTGTAAGTATAACGCAATTCAGCCCACCAGTTGTAATGTTTTACAAAATAGAATCATTATTCATTTATCATACCTCCCATTCAGTGCCCAGAAGTGGTCTCTTGGCTTTTCACAAGACAATCCCGTTTTTTCTTCAGGTGTTCCATGTGCTCTACCTGTTGATGTTCAGCGTGTTCCTGCTGACGGATCTCCGGCCCGGTGTGGTCAGCCCCTGGGAGTGGTTCCTGTTAGTAGTGATGGGCAGTCTCATGATAGAGGAGCTCAGACAGGTGGGAACATCAGCTGCGGGAACGAAGCTTGAATAGAATGGAGAATAAACAAGAATTGTACAGGAAAAGTAGCTCAGATTGAGAGTAGTTCTAAAGTGGTTTTCACTTTTAGTGAGCAGCATATCCAGATGAAAAGCGAGACTGGAAGAATAAGACATAAAAGTTATTCCTGACACACCATATTGTTATCAACAAAATATTCTGTAATACTAGTATGCATAGTTATACTGTCCTCCCTGCTACTTATAACGTATTATAGATTCGTTTTTTAAGATTGTAAGATACTAGCAATAGTTCAACTACCCTGTATGTAGAAGGTGCCATGCATTGTACCTGTTTCAATCGTCGCGCATCAAAGCTCTGTTCTACTATTTCAATAGGAATGGAAATGACTCCAGTGTACACGTTATGTGACGTGCTGTGTTATCCAGGTTGCTACAGTACTGAATTGAAAGAACAGTGAAGTATGTCATATACCCGTATTGTGTTCCAGGTTGCTACGGAGCACCCGCCCAACTGGTGGTACAAGATACGCGCCTGGTATCGGAGCAACTGGAACCGGATGGACTTAGTGCTGCTGCTGTCCTTCCTCTTCTCCTTCACCCTGCACGTCACCATGGGCGAGAGCAGTTTCGAGGCGGCCCGGACCGTGTACTCCATCACCCTCATCCTGATGTTCTACCGACTGCTGCAGCTGTTCCACGTGCAGAAGGACGTGGGGCCCAAGATAGTCATGATAAAAGGAATGGTAGGCATTGATCCTCTGTTGAATCTGTAGAGTAACAATGTGAATCATTGATGAGAAAATGTAATCTCCGAGCAAATCTATCGACGATATGGCAGTATTCAAAAGGCGAAAGCAGTATCAAACAGGCCTGATGGATACCGGTTGTATACTGCCTTACCACCGATAGATCTGCTTGGAGATTAGAGAAATGGGTGGCAATATCCCTGCTTGTTCAACGTCTTCCCGTTATCTACAAGGCCTGGCTACCTTCATCAATTTCATGCTTGCTCTCCTTGTTGCTGCCCCTGCCATACAGTGATAGGAACTTATAATGTGACTGTTTTTGTCCTTACAGCTACAGGATCTTGCGATCTTCATGTTTGTCCTGTTGGTGTTCATCTTTGCGTACGGCGTGACCAGGGTGTCCCTTTCATGTAGTAATAGGAACGTGTAATGCCCATGTTCATGTGATTGTGTTTTGTCCCTACAGCTCCAGGACCTTGCCATCTTCATGTTTGTCCTGCTGGTGTTCATCTTTGCTTACGACGTGCCTAAGCTGTCCCTGCCATGTAGTAATAAGAACTTGTGTCTTGTACTGTCAATGTTCATGTGACTGTTTTTATCCCCAGTACAACTACAGCTATAGGACCTCATCATCTTCATCTGGTGTTCATCTTAGCGTACGGCGTGCCTAAGCTGTCCCGCCATGCAGTAATTGGAACGTGTAATGTCCATGTTCATATGACTGTTTTGTCCTGCAGCTCCAGGACCTTGCCATCTTCATGTTTGTCCTGCTGGTGTTCATCCTTGCCTACGGCGTGGCCAGACTGTCCCTGATGTCGCCCAACAGCTCGCCTGGGTGGAACCTGTTCGTGGACGCGGTGCGCATCCCCTACTGGCAGATGTACGGGGACCTCTTCACGGATGACGACGGAAACGTTTCTGGTAAACATTTGTTGCTGTTGTTGTTGTTTTTTCTCACCAAGGGAGAAAAGTATAAGTTTACTGCCTTGTCCAAGTTCAATGTCAAGTTGCCGATACAATTACGATTTGGGATTCAGAAAAATATTATAAGCAGAACCAGATAACTCCCCCCTAGAGTACAGCATGCCTTTAAAGTGAGCATGAACAGCTAGATGCATTATATATCAAGGATGGGGGCCTCTGACTTATGAATAGCTCTCGTCTCGACATCACGAGAAATGTCCAGACATGTTTTGTTTGTTTGTTGCGTCACAGAGGCTTTCGACGTTTTATATTACCCGCAATGCCTCTCGCTGTGCATACACATTTTGAAGCGCAAACAAGCTTGTTTTTTTTGGCTTGTCCCTGCAGTGCAGTTTCTGATATTCATTTATCTATATCCAAGGTAAAGGTTACAAGTCCCACATTCGAGCCTATCACAACCGTAGGGTCAGTGGGTTGTTATACACCAGGGCACGTTATTGGGAGTTGGAGCTCATCGCTCTCCTTCCACCTCTTTTTACTTCCCCTACCGAAGTCATGTACCCATTTGAACACCTGGGTCGTTAGCATGACAGGATTCTGGGCCTCTAGACTCTGGGCCAAACACCCCGCAGCTACGCCTCATGACACCTACCCTGGGTGCCAGACCGGACCGGACAGCCAACCGTTTCTTCGGCGGCCCAAGACGGTCTGCCCGCCGATCTAAAACTAGCGTTCCGGGGAGTTAAGTCCGAAGGTGCCAGGTGCCAGCAAAACTCCGTCGGGCTAAATCTACCAGGAGCGCTGAGTTAGGTTGGCGATCAGAAAGCATTGAGCCGCCGAAGAAACGACCTGCCGCTCCTTGGTATCGTCTGGTTTCAGGTTACGTAACCCCATTATTCATATATTTATCTGATCTTGATCTTTGCAGGCCCGTGGTTCGTGTCGTTCCTCCAGGCTGTCTACATGCTGGTAACAAACGTGCTGCTGCTCAACCTGCTCATCGCCATGTTCAAGTAAAATACACAATTTCTCAATTACTTTTTTAGAGAGGCATTCACGCTAGAGGGGAGTGTTATGTTCCAATAGATAATGTATCAATGAAATAATGTGCTTTTTTGTAAAACAATATAACACTCACTAAGCCCATGTAGACCCTACCCATGCATTCCTTTACGTTCTGTTCTGAAAAATCTTGACATCCTCTAACTGTTGTTGGGCTCTAGATTTAAGAAATAATAATCTTACAAATCTCTTGTTTCTTTTTTTTCTCCAGCTATACGTTCCAGAAGATCCAGGACGAGTCGGAGCTCCACTGGAAGTACCAGCGGTACTTCTTGATAGAGGAGTACGTCGGCAAACCCTGGGGACCGCCGCCTCTCATCCTGCTGGGACACGGCTGGAGACTGGCGTGCTATGTGTACAGTAAGGGCGGATGCGCCCCGGACGCTCCCGAGGCAGAGTCCACGGATTTCGGTGGGTCAAAAGAGTCGTCTAGTCTCCAAGCAGACCCTACGGTGCCATAGAGATAGTATCAAGGCTGGCCAAGGAGTATAGCCGGCCAAAACGTGAGTCAAACGGGCACCGGTTATACTCCTTGGCCAGCTTTGATACTATATTATGCGGCACCGCAGGATCTGTTTGGAGATTAAAAATCGTCAACACTGGCATCAACAGAGAAACTCATTGGTGTTGGATGATGACATGTACATGACACGACGTTTCGGTGACCGTCTGTCACCTCCCTCAAGGCAATACTAAGGCTAACGTCACTTTTCCAAAACGTGGCTCGGCCGGGCTGTTTGTGGAAACGAAAAATAGACATGTATACGTGACAATATACACAAATAATGCCCACGACTATTATCTTTACGTGTAATTTGGTGTCTTTTATATCATACTTTTCGTTCCCAAAAGCTCCCAAGCCCCGGTTTGGATATGTGAGGTAGACCTAACTGGTTGTACAATTTCTTGGGAGTGGCCCTGGAGTCGAGGAGTTAGCCTGTGTAAGCTCTGGAAACAGTCTGACATCAAAACTAACGCCAAAGTTGCATTTTCCAGACAAGGTTTTCGGTGCCGACAAGGTTCAGCGGCTGCGAGACTTTGAGAAGCAGGGTGCAGAGAACTACCTTCTGCAGGAACAGCGCGACCGGAAAAACGCCGAGGACGACAGGAAAAGGAAGGCCCATCAGGATGACAAGTTAGTACTACTTTTTTTTTTAATCCTAGGCCATGTTGATTTGATTATATGGATGACATCCACGCGCGCATCAATTTTCGGTCGTTTCCAAAGATTAAAAAAGGTTTCAACCATCCTGTAAATCGGTCAAGGCAGCTTCAAAATAAGAACATTCATTTGCTGTGGCTTGCCAAAACAAATACTGGAAAACGTATACTAATCTTCAAAGATCAGAAAATATATGAAAGGACAAAAATGAAGAATCTATTATTCGGTATGTTCCGTGTGTTACGCCATACGTTTGCAAGACCTTTAAATCAAGAAAAGAATCTCGATGGGTCTTTTTAGGGTCTTTTTTCCAAGGTATTTTTCAACAATCACGACGAGTCACCTTCATTTGAAATATACAAGTTGGGAATATCATCACATTTATCAATGCAGTCAAACGTACGTCGTATGCATGGAGTTTACTTTCTTTTAGCTTTCGTTCCTTCTTTCCCTGAAGTCTTCTACAATAAGCCAGTGTCTGGTTGTTTTTCCACAGGTTCCAGGAGCTGCTGTGGGGTTTGGAGGAGATACGAGAAGACATTGAAGAGCTGAGGAAGCAGCGTAACGCCGTCTCGCACGGCGCAAGGTATTCTTACATTGATTGGCCATGGGAAGTTGGTTAATCTCCAAGCATCTTCCCGGTAGCATAAGATAGTATCAAAGCTCAGGGAGTGTGCCGGCCAAAGGAGGTCAGCCGTCTACCGTATGCCCGTTTGACCTCCTCTGGCCGGCTATACTCCTTGGCCCGCTTTGATACTATCTTATGCCCCCGGGAATCTGTTTGGAGATTTGAGTTGGTGAAAGGCATGTAGTATCTCAACAATTCATAAACTAAATTTATGATTTATGTCTCACTGAGATCTTGTTGGACAGGGTTAATATCAGTGTCACTGACGAAAACTACTGGATAGTAGTTAAAACGTCTGACCATTTCCCAAACCATATCCAGTTGCTTGCGTAACTAATTTTTTGGCGTATCTTATTAGTACCTAGATGTCTAACCTACATCGACGTAAATCCTGTGTTTGTTTTTGCACCAAGCAGGATTGATCATGAACAGCCCACTTACCCAAGGAGCCTATCCTTGGATGTACCTGACGGCCCTGTGGGAGAGTCAGACCTGTGTGTAGACGGAAGTGACGGCAGAAGTTATGCCGGAAGTTACGTCACCGATGAGGACATGTCGTCAATGGATGAGGATGAAATGACTGATAGGTAAGATACAGTAGTGTCCGTGACTTTTTGTCGACTTTGATAGTAGTCTTTTTTTTTGTATATTCTGCATTCAAAGTCATTGCAATTTTAATCTTACACGCAATAATGTGTCAAAATAAGCATAATTGTTTCTTTTGATGATTTCTGTCCTCTGGTAAAAAAAAATGCCCAGAAGACATAAATCTGTGGGAGGAGAGGGTTAGTCTCCATCTCTCAATACCGTGCCTAAAGACAAAGTGAATAGCAACTCACTACATGGGACTACCTTAACCTTTACTTGACTATTAATGGACAGAAAATGATGCCGTGAGCCGGCTACTCCAACCCCAACCCATGAATAGGTGAAGAGATGGGAGGGGGAATTTACCCAGCAGTGCTGGAAACGGTGAAATGGGTGTTAGTACTCACCCTTACTAGAACTTTTTTAAGGGTAACGTGTGTAAAAAAAAATCTTGTTGATCATTGACAAGTAATCTTCGTGTACTGCAGTACTGAGCCGGAGTCAGAGACAGAAGACGAGCCGCCAGCAGAGTTACGGCCGCGTGCGCCACAACCCCCCACGTTCAGGAGGATGACATCCCGAGAGTCCAGCGTGTGACGACGTTTTCAACAACAAACAAGAAAGCTTTTAAAAAAAGCTGGCCGGGGCGCATTTGGAAGGACTACCTCAAAATTTCATGTTGTGTTCCAGTAAAATGTGCATCATTATTAAACTAGAAGTTTATATCTAAAATCTATGGGAAGTTGGCTGGAAACCTTTGTTCACTGGTATAATTGGATTTTCCGGCGTACTTTTGTGGGCGGAATTGTATCCCTTGTGTGCGCTGTGTGCCGGATATAAAAATCGTAAAAGAAACTCCGGTGCGAGACCACAGCCAAAGGCGGGAAGAGGTCCCGGATGTGCATTGTCGTTCTTTCTTCGTGACAGAAATTTCACAGGCAGACATGGTACGAATATGTAATGAACAGATTATGGACGGTCAATACTTCTCAAGCTTCTGAATCGTTTGGATATGAAAATTATCGTGCTGAAGATATTTATACGTGTCTGGGGGATCCTACCAGACAACTTGTATAACCAATCAGAAACCAGTCTGCGATTCTCCGCCAATCAACGATCAAATTGGCGTGTTGCTTTCTACATGGCACAATGTTTTTCCCAGTACTTTGGTTACAATGTGGTGCAAATGGAAATGCTGTGTTTGGTTGTTGTAGGTTCTCTTTCGTAGATACAAACTCTGGTTTAACCAAGGTGTATGTGTGTTGTTGTTGAACTTGAAAGCAGTTTTCTGACTCAATCATAGAAGAAACATTGCTAGTCAGATTGATAATGTGTATACCAGTAGGTTCAACTGATAAGAAAACATTTTCTGCTTGTACTGGGACAACCTCAAAATTGCATGTTGTGTTCCAGTTAAGTTGTTGCAAGAATGAAACTAGATTGCTGTTTGAACTGTGCATGCTTAAAGTAGAAGTGCCATGGCTATCTGGCAATGCTGTTATGGGACTTCTGGCATGTGAGTCATAAACAAAATACTTGTTATCAGCGTGCAACAATGCTACTGTTGAACCAGTTATTCCATGTGCTGTTATGAAAAGACAAGTGTTGGATTCAGCAAATGCTGCTTCTAGGGCTTTCTTTAAGGTGTAATAAGGATAGACTGCTTCTGTGGCAAATATGTCTCCAGTGTAAGACTCTTTTATTGATACACGTACAGTATTGTTGTAAAGTTGCAAATAGTCTGGAATATCATCAACGGAGAGGAACTCCACACCAGATCTTAGTGATGGTTTTATGTAGGTGTATAGTGCATCTCCTTGAAAAAGTACACCATCAAGGTCTGTACTTGTCCAGGTAATTGCTTGTCTGCAAGTACTGTGGTTAACAACTGCCATTAAAGCATTTGCAGTGCATTGTTTGCCTCTATTATCTCCACTGAAAATGATGTCACCTTGGTGGTATTTTCCCGATAAAATAGATTCACACATTGTTCACAATATATGTGTTCTTTGCTTGACTTTATTTGCACAATGCACAGTGCTCAGTGGCACGATTGAGTCTGGTGTGTGCAAAATGCACAGTGCTCAATGGCACGATTGGTCTGGTGTGTGCAAAATGCACAGTGCTCAATGGCACGATTGGTCTGGTGTGTGCAAAATGCACAGTGCTCAATGGCACGATAGGTCTGGTGTGTGCAAAATGCACAGTGCTCAATGGCACGATAGGTCTGGTGTGTGCAAAATGCACAGTGCTCAGTGGCACAATTGGTCTGGTGTGTGCAAAATGCAGTGCTCAGTGGCACGATTGAGTCTGGTATGTGCAAAATGCACAGTGATCAATGATCTGTTAATAGGTCTCAAGGTCTAATTTGGTTGGATCAAGGACTCTCTTTCAAACCTCTTTGGTTGGATGCAAAATGTAATGCGTAGATTTCAGCAGAAGAAGTATAAATGTGTACTGTGTAAAATCTTATTGAGTACAGACTTTTGCTAGCTGTAAGTTTCTGTATATTACTGTGTCACTTGTATATATAGCAGAGAACAGTCTAAGGCGTCACTGAAACAGAAAGAAAATATTGTCTTGATCACATAACATCTTACTAGTACCAACAAAAAGCAAAAATCTACAAAAGTTCAGGTGTGACATCTTGCCAACTGCTTTGCTGATTGTTTAACAGTTAGCTACAATCCGTTGTTTTCTACTATTCTTTGGAAATGTATGTTTTAATGTATTAGAATCCGATCCATCTTTTCAACTTGTACGATATTTTTACAATCAAAAATGCCCTGCATAATGCCTCGCATCGGCTCAAGCACAGTGCACCATTAAACTATCTAAATTCTCGTCAATCCCCACACACTGGTTTTACTAAAAAAACTATATACCGTTCCTTGGAAATATGTTTCAATGTGTCCGAATTCATGATCACTATCTTTTCAAATTGTACGTTACTCTTACGATCGAAAATGTCCTGCAGGACCTCCTGCAGCTGCATATATAGACGCACGCCCCCTCCCACCCGCACGTAAACTGTTCCAATCGTTGCACAATAAACTTGACTGTATACCCTCCACAAAATCTTTCGTCAAATGTCGTGCTCATTTTACTCACATGACACTACGCCTTAGAATGTAATGTTATATTTTAATACATCCGAATTCCAGAAAGATAACTTTACAAACTGTACCAATTTCTGTACGATAAAAATCTCACCTCCTCCGCACCGTCAACGCCCGTGAGGGTATTTACCGGAATAACCCGAAATGACCCGGAATAACCCGGAATAACCGTAATATTTCTTGTTCCCATGGCCATATATACATTATTTTATGCCAAAATATTGCATTCTGCGATCTTAACTTATCAAAGCACACTGTATTTCGGTAGCTTTCATCCTTTATTAAGGTTATTCCGGGTTATTCCGGGTTATTCCGGGTTATTCCGCTAAATACCCGGACCCGTCAACGCTATCGCAAAATGAACCGTGCGATTTAACGACAACTCCTCAAATGTTACATGACCAGTGTTTTACTGCAAATCAAGAAACATTTTCCTTTCCTAGACTTTGCTAATGAGCGCTGCAATGTTTTCTGTACGAGTAGAGGTCATGGATAAACAGTATTCTTACAACGTTTATTTGAAGGGCTAAGAAGGGCTGAGAATTGTCGTAAAAACGCACGGTACATTGCGTTTATTTGAAGGGCTGAGAAGGGCTGAGAATTGTCGTAAAAACGCACGGTACATTTTGCGACCATAGCAGACCCATCCAAGGACGAACCATTAAACCGGGCACAAAGCCGGGCGCCTTCGGCGCCCCGGCAAAAACTGCCCAGCACATATTGGAATAATTTCAACGAAAAATGAAGTAGATTATTGCAGAGCGCCTGTTCTTTTGGGGCATATTGCTCAAATTGGCGAAAGAAGATACGTTTTCAAAGAAGCTGACAACATGCGGCATAATTTTAAGTGTGGATGGGGAAAGGGGTAGACGAAGTAACAACGCAGGATAACATTCTTTTAGTCAAAACGATGCTTTTCATGATAAACTTGTAGCATGCATCGCAGACGCAGTTGTGTTAATTCAATGTACCTTTTCAGACGAAATTCTGACTCGGATATGACGTAATAGGTAGCCCACCAAAGTGTAAGCCATGTGGACAACCTGTAGAGGAAACTGTATTCATAGAGATTCTGACTGTTCTTAGAGAAATATAATAATGAAATGTTTAAGCCGTATTAAAAGGGCATCCGTTATGAGCAATAGGTTGTAGACACTGCGAAAATGTGGTTCGCTGCCTTGTGACAAGGGAGTAAACTTATTAGGCAAGTGTGCATCTGGTAACATTTAGTAGGGATGGGAATTCAATTGATGATATACATATTAGAATATACATCGATTCATTATTCAATTGATGATATACATAGACATTTTGTTACTAGTATGCATACACACACTATGTATATCCATTTGTCCATGAATCAATTATGTCAATTTGGACAAGCAATGTTGTGTATGTAACCATTGTTACGGATGAATAATAAACATCTTGTCATAAACTGTATTCTGGATTTTAGTTCCGGTTGTCTCTTGTGTCTCCTCTTCATGTGCAAATAATCACTGGGTGGTAAAAGCAAGGGCTCTGTGTAACGGACAGAAAATAGACAAAGAGTTGTATTATGTGTCGTGTTATCCGGTATGTCTTAATAGTTTCTAGTTCTAGAAATCTACCTCGCCTAGCAGTAATGAATCTGGATCAACTCTGGGTCAACTACCAGACTCGTGAACTCACGGACGCAGAGTTATGCCCATATTTGGGCTGGAGGAGGGCAGAAAGCGTTATGTCCATATTTGGGCTGAAGGGGACCATATAACGTATGCCCATATTTGGGCTGAAGGGGACTAGGAAGTAAAACTATCTCCATGTAAGGAGACAAGAGAACTCTAAGAAACCCGCGATAACAGATACAGGAATGTATGAGTAATATTCCGTGGGAGGAATTCCTGTCCAGCTAAGTATAAAAGGAGACCGACGTTCTCCAACTTGGTCAGAAGTTTGGGGACCAGTACAAGGAACTGCAGGGCACTGGATCACCCCCTAAGACCGACAATATCAGTATCCTGAATTGAAGAGCAGCCCACTGAAGTGGACACTCCTAACGCGCTGGAACAACGTTACTCTACTCAGTGTTGGAGTCGGTGCGATTGGGACCAGTGTGAAATGCGGCTATCATCGTGTAACTTGTGTTGGTGACTGGTGACATGTGTATGCCGAAGTAAGTCTGTTTGTAGTAAATATCACGAAGCAATGCCCTAATGTATTGATGTGTTAACGTCCTACTGAAATTGTTGATAGTGTAACGGTTATAGTGTGGTATATGTCGTGAATTGATGTTAAACTGATATACACAAGAATACAGAATCCAGTGATGGAACATTATTTCTGCTTGCTAGTTATATGGCCAAGGACCTTTAATACTTAGCTACAAGAACTCCATTGGGGATTCCCGTCCCTTCCCAGACGCCCCCGCAAGTGAGGGGCCACCGTTGGGGATTTCCGCGAATTTCCTGGTACCATTTGCGAGCCCGAGAAGCTGAACACTTGACAAGTTTCACACGCAATTTCAGTCGCTATTTTGGCTGACAACGCAAACCTGACAGGATTGAATCAAGGTTAGTACGGCATACAAGGGACTGAATTAAGTTTAGTACGGCATACAAGTAGCCTTTGGCAATGTAGGCAACAAAAACATTCCCCAAACCTGATACGGTACACGAAAAAACTATGTTCGTCAACAGAGACCATTTTTTAGGATGGGATTCTTCTTGATGAGATTTGAACTTTACCTAATCAAGCGGAGTATAGAAAGTTACCATTGTTGTCCGGTAAAGAATCAGTACTATTTAGTACTTTTTAGTACCCTTAAAGGCGTGGTCACATAGCTAAGTGCGATCGTCCTACGATCGCTCATTAAACTTCGGGCATTTTGGAGGACAATCAACTGTGCGTCTCCTGCAAAGTGCAACTCTCGCCTTGGTACATGAAATGCTGTTTGGGATCCATGTGGGTGGTTGGTTCTGTCACAGCCTGCTTCAAAATCCTATGGCATCAAAATTATACGACGATCGCATGACTTATGTGACCGCGGCCTAAGACAGATGAGTTCCACACCATAGAAAATAGGCACATAGTAGGTAAGGTGTGGGGGAGGGGCACACTGCAGGCGTGTATTATATGTTGATATGTGTGTCTGTTTGTGTCTGTTATCATCAAAATGGAGATATTGTTTGTGTGTATCTGTTATTATCTTCATGAAAATTGGAGATGTTTGTGTGTGTGTGTGTGTTTGTGTGTGTGTATGTTTGTGTGTGTGTGTGTGTAACGTTACATGTGTGTCATTATCTGCATGAGAAATGGAGATATTGTTGTGCGTGCGTGTGTCAGTGTGTGTATGTGTGTGTGTGTGTGTGTGTGTGTGTGTGTGTGTGTGTGTGTGTGTGTGTGTGATTATACTTTGAAAGTGTCATACTTTGAAAAGGCATTAACTCAAGAAGGGGTTGACGTATGAGGTCCTCATTTCCATGAATCATCTGAAAATGCAATCAAAGCCTTCTTACTTAACATACATGTCTGTAGTTTGGTGGAAGAGATGATCAATTAATATAGTTTATACAAATAAGAACCTTATTTGCATAATTAATGACAAACACAATACAGCAGCTGTAAAGGTTAGAATCATTTGGCGATGGTATGGGATCGTAAAACTCTAGTTTTGTGTTGTTCTAGTGTTGTAGATGAAAACGATTGACAAAGTAAAAAGCAAAGCTTAATGGTAGTAATATCAATCTGTTTTCTCTATACAGAATGGCTTCAGCAGAGGGTGACACGGAGCTCGTGAAAAGTGAAAATTCACAGCAAGGCACTGCCAGGTTTGTGAGTTTGTTTCCATTACTCCGTGAGGAGGGTATCAAATATGTTGCTACTCATCATATTCAAGTGACTGAATACATCATATTCAAGTGACTGAATACATCATATTCAAGTGACTGAATACATCATATTCAAGTGACTGAATACATCATATTCAAGTGACTGAATACATCATATTCAAGTGACTGAATACATCATATTCAAGTGACTGAATACAATGACACCAATTCTAAGATATGACATTAATCAGGTATAGATTCTTTTTCTCCTATGGATATAACATTGACAATTAAGCATTTCACAGTGGATGCAGGTCATGTTCAATATATGTATATACTGTGTCATAATGCACAGTTTTAACGATAACATATTTTAACAACTATGAAAATAGTTATATTTACATAATAATGTGTGTGATATATATTTTATTATAACGTTATACGTTTTCCGAAAACATCTTTACAGTACTTACGAAGAACACCTGCAAGATGGCAGCAATGCACTGCATACAGGGGACCTGGACAAGGCAGAACAGCACTTTGCAGCTGCGCTCAAATCTGTGCATGTGAAAGGTGGGCCTTTACATCACCATCCCAAAACAGAAAGGTCATAATAGGGCTTGGGTCATATTTCCACAAAGGGGGCCGACCGGGCAGCTTTCGGGAGGGAAAAGAACACAAAATGTCAACATAAGGTTCATGGGCATAATTTGTGTATATTTCTAAGACTACATTTTGATTTTTGGTTTCTTTAAACATCCCGGCTGGGCCCCGGTTTGGAAATGTGACCTAAGCCTAAGATTGCAAACGTACACCTTTATAACTTGTCTGTCTTCTATGTATTTTCGCTACATCACATATAACAGTTTAGGACAATCACCTATGCTTCCATCAGAGTAAATATTACCCTATTTAAGCAACATTCAAGAGTATGTGCCAACAGAAACAACAATAGTATGGTCTATGGACTACTACATGCCTACCTGCCTAAGTGCCTAGGCCAGTGACTGGCCCCTTGCTCCCCTCCGTAAGATTTCTCCAGATTGCTCAGGAAGTCCTTCAGTTTCTCCACTCATTACCCCTCCGGGGGGAACCCAGAGTCTGCACATTCCGTCGTTTCTGGGCCCAAAAATGAGAGAAATGTCCCCAAGGGAAGCCATGGACTACTAATACACCAATAAATAATTACAATACAACAATTCAATCTATAATCAGCGACTTCTTTTAACTCAGATTCAGATGCAGCTCAAAACTGGAAAGAGGCAGAGCCTCTGGTGAAGTTGAGCGACGTCTACCTGAAAAGAGGAGTGCAGTCGAAAGACGGATCAGATTTCACCAAGGCAGCAGCGCTCTGCAATGCAGCACTGGTCAGAGTAACTACAGAAGACAGGGGGGGCATCAAGCAAAGAATCCAAGAAATAACCCAAGCATTTGTTAACCGCGTGCTGAGTATGGAACAAACGATAGACGTAAGTGATGTGGAGAGGCACAAATTGATGTTGAAGGAGAATCGAGACTATGTAGAGAATGAGATCAAAAGAATTGAACAAGAGGCAGATCCTTACAGCCTTGATGATGACAACCCAAACCTAAGAGAAATGGAGGAGAAAAGAGCGGAGGCAATCAAAGCGCTGTGTCAGACAATCGTGCATCAGCGAAGTACGTTTATATCTGATCTCGTAGACGAATGTATGGAGGTGATGGGCCCCCCTTCTTGTAAGTACGCCATGATAGGCTTGGGTTCTCAAGCCACGGGACTGGTCACTCCCTACTCTGATCTAGAGTCTGCCATTTTGGTAGAGAGGGAAACACAAATCGATGTCGAATATTTCCGCGATCTCACCCATTACCTGCACCTGAAAGTGATCAATCTGGGAGAAACCATTCTCCCTGCCATGGGGATTAAGTCGCTTAACCATTTCTCCTCAGACGACCCACAAGACAACTGGTTCTATGACGATGTCACACCGCGTGGGTTCGCGTTTGATGGAGCCATGCCACATGCATGTAAGACTCCACTGGGCAGAGGTGAAGCACATGAACTTATCCATACACCAAGCAACATGGTCAAACTTCTGAAAGACGATGTTATGCTTCATGTAAAGGAAGGATACCATCTGGCGAGTATCTTGCAGAATGCCTCACTGATCAAAGGAGAGCAGGTCTTGATCGATGAGTATACAGCTTCGTGGAAGCAGTGGCTTAGCGAGGAGGATGGGATTATTCCGTTTTTGTTATCCCTTCTTCTAATGAGTGATAATGTTCAGGCATTTGAAAGAGAAATGTCACAAGCCATGCTATTAAATGTAAAGAAAGAAATGTATCGATTTGCAAGCCTTGCAGTGTCTTGCTGTGCACTACTTTGGAACATACAACCGACCACGATATGGAATACAATTCAAGACATGCACAAGAACGAAGTCATCGATAGTGAGAACGCGCATCACCTAATGGTGTTGGTCAGCATCTCGGCGGAACTGAGGCTGCGGACATACATGAGCAACGGCGGGCAAGTGGAAAACATGACTGCCTTATCGGCTGTGTCAACAGACACAGGTGCCGGGGAGAAATTGAAGAATATATTTTACTTCTCCAATGCTAAACAGCTCTTAAGATACTACTACACCGCGAGACCATTGAAGCATTTGATGTCAGAAATTGCCAACTTTCAGCTATCGGAAGAGCCAGGAGTTTTATTTGACAATTGTCCAACTCTACAAGCAGAGGTATACATCAAATTGTGCGATTATCAAAACTCTAAGATATGCTTCGAACGGGCACTCGAAATGGAGCTATGCAAACACGGTAAAAACGCCAAACACGTGTGCATTGCCGCCTGTTTAGGCAATCTGGGCTATGCCCATTACACCCTTGGTGAATATGAAAAGGCACTTGACTGTCACGAGCAAGGACTGCAGATGCTGCGTAGTATATTTGGTGAGACCACGGCAAAGAAGGAGGTTGCAATGTCGCTGTACAACCTGGGGCTAGTCTGGGGCCATCTTGGTGATTGCGAGAAGGGCGCTAGCTACCATGAACAAGTGTTAGAGATGTCGCGGAGTATCTATGGTGAGGACACTGTGAATCCAGCAGTTGCCAGGTCACTTAGCGTTATGGGTGCTACTTGGCTTCGCCTTGGTGAATACAGAAAGGCCGTCAACTGTACCGAACAATCACTACAGATGATGCGGCTTGTCCATGGTGAAAACACTGCAAACCTTGACATTGCCAACGCACTTAATATCTTGGGTGTTTCATGGACGGAATTGTGTGAATACAGAAAGGCCATCGGCTTTCATGAACAATCATTACAAATGAAGAGAAGCATTTATGGTGAGATAACTGCGCATCCTGACATTGCAGCTTCACTTGAAAACCTGGGTACCGCCTGGAGTGGGTTGGGTGAATACAGAAAGGCACTTAGTTACTTCGAAGGGTCACTACATATAACACGACGTATCCACGGTGATAAGACTCCACATCCTGACATTGCCAATTCGCTTCACATTGTCGGCAGTGCCTATAAGAAGCTTGGCGATCATAGAAAAGCTCTGAAGTGTTTCAGGCAGTCTCTTACAATGCGACGGATCATCTATGGTGAGAGCGCCGCAAATCTAGCCATTGCTGAGTCACTTTACAACGTGGGTGTCACCTTACTTAAACTTGGTAAGCCTTTGAAAGCAACCAAAAAACTAGAAAGTTCACTAGAAATCACAAAAGCTACCTATGGTGCGAACACCACGCATACTGACATCGCCTGCTTACTTAATGACTTGGCCGTTACGTGGATTCAATTTGGCGATCACGGAAAGGCTGCCATGTGTTTGCAGCAGATGGAGCCGGGGATGTTTGGTGAGGACACTACAAACCCTAAAATCGCCATGTTGCTTTACAACGTAGGTCTCGCCTGGAAGAAGATTGGTGACCATCGAACGTCGGCGAGCTACTTTGAACAGTCGTTAGAAATGAGTCGGAGAATCCATAGTGAGGATACTGCGGACGCGGCTTACATTTCCGGAGCACTTAAGCACTTGGGTGACGCTTGGATGAACCTCGGTGATAAAAGCAAGGCCATCAGCTATTACAGACAGATACGGAGATATTGCGTATTCTGTCATGCACCTGAGCCCATTGACGCGACTAAGGACTCAAGTAACGAGATCGCGGACCTTCGCGAGGTAGAGACACTTGCATCGGAAGAGAAGGACGCCCTCAAGAAAAACGTGGAGCGCTTCAAAGAAAAGAGACGAGCCGCCCGCCTCAAGAGGAAAGATAAGAAACTCAAACGACACCAAGAACTTACCAAGAACCCGGGGAAACACGACCGCCGCAAACCACATGCCAAGCCGCCACCAACAAACAGAGAAAACCCGCCGCGCAAGGGGGGACAACAAGGAGGACACTCTGCCAACCGCACACAGCGCAAGAACGGCCCAACCAAGGGTCAGATGAAGCAGCTGGACAGAGATCGAAGCCGCGGCCGACCGGAACCAAACAGGGACTGGCACGGTAGCTCCACCTGCAGGTTGTTAAGCGCCATTGTGGGAGACTTCCTCGTGAGGCCATCAAGAGAAAGAACGCATCCGAGAGAAAGGGCGACTCGCGCTACAAGAAACAGCGAGGAAGCAGTGGTAAACCTCCCAGGTGCACCGTTGACCAACGCCCAGACCAGCATTCTCTCCAAAGGTTTAAACTTCGGCCCAACACCCCAATGACTACAACCGTGAAGAACAAATACAAGACTTACACACCTTCATCAGACGCCTCTGTCTCAGGGAATACTTTGCAGATGTGGAAAAGTCCGAACCGAAAAGATTTGAGGAAAAGGGCAAATGGAACCCCCAACCAACAGGGAACCAGCGTTGGAAACATTTATCATGGCAGTGGAAAAAGAAGTTCTGGAGCACGAGGCACTGCCACATGCACAACGGTCGCTCAAGAAAAACATCTCACAACCAGAAAAGAAAGCCATCGCGGAACTAAAAGAAAGAACGGACATCATCATGAATTCTGCAAACAGAGGCTCAGCAGTTGTGGGTATGAAACGCGAGGACTGCATTCGGAAAGCCCTCCGCCGACTAAAAAACGAAGACCATTGGCTGTCGGTGAAGCACACAACTCTCGTCAGAAGAACCCTTCTGAAACTTCTAGAGGAAGACACTATAGACGAAGATGCGTACAATTGTCTGGCACAAAAAACATCCAAGAACACCGAAATTCTGCCTTCTCCGGAAAGTACACACGCCAAATAGCACTTACTCATTACTCATCAAGCAACCAGATATGATTTGGGAAACGGTCAGACGTTTAAGGCAACATCTACTACCTTTCGTCAGTGACATGGAGCAGAGCCTGTAGAGCAGGCTATTATGTACGAACACGCACTGCAGATGGACCATCAGCTACTTTCGACAATCACTGCAGATGAGGCAGATCTTAGCCTCTACCAGGCTCCGTGGTCTAATTGTCGAAATTGGACAAATAGAGTCAATAGTACGCTAGGGGAGTCAGCCGTGGTTTGGAGAATGGTCCTACTCGGCCGGCTGACTTCCCTAGCGTACTATTGACTCTATTTGTCCAATTTCGACGATTAGACCACCAAACCACGGAGCCTGGTAGAGGCTAGCAGATCTATGGTGAGAACCATGCGTATCCTGCGATTGCCGAGTCACTCAAAACGTTGGGTATTTCCTGAAGACACGCTAGCGTTGGTGATCCCGAAAAGGCCATATTGTATTGTGAACAGACATTACTGATGATGCGGATAACATCACACCATTGCCGTGACTCTTACAACCTTAACCAAAGTCTAGCATGATCTTGGCAATCTCAGAAACGCTGCGTCATATTCTGTACAGCTACAACATTTAGAATAAATTAAGTATCAAACCATTTGTCTGTGAAAGCCACTCAATTCTTATTCACCCTCACGTTATAGAAGAGAAGACCGATGTCTCCTAGAGCGACCAACAATAGTAAGACTTTGAAATGTCATGGAGGCGACAAGGGTCCAGAGAATTACATTACTTATCTTTATAAACTTGTATGGAGGTGTGATCAATGTAATGGGCGGTAGCATGTAGCAAGGCTTGTGCGGTCAGTATCTAAATAATATTTTCATCAAACTGCATTAACTAGGTTTAGACAGCTTAATTTGTGTCCATGTAACGGGGTCTGCTACTGACTGCAGTACTGGTTACTTTCGAATGATCACTAAGGCTAAGATAACGTGACATCAACAGTTGTTCAATTTTGATGTGCTGTGAAGCACCCTCCATGCAATCATTGCTAGTGTGCCCATGCACATGGCCTTATTGAATGTCCTACCAAAGTTCATTGTTAGTAGTAAGTGCTACTTAACCCACTTTTACATGAACATGTCAAATATCTTTGATTTGATTTGATATTCATTTCTATTCTCATTTGCTGTTTTCTGATTGTGTATCAATTTCGATTGTACCTTGTTGGCGACTGTTAAGAACCATATAGAAACACGTTTGGAAGGATAGGATGGACAACATGATGTATAAAACACTCAACAAAATTATTTCGAGTTGTGTTTTTATTGTTTCCACAGTTCTGTCTCAGTACCTACCTACCTACCTTCCATGAACGATAAGTCAATGTAAGTACAGTAGTATCCATTGTACAAACTGTCTCTTCAAAACGTCATATTTACAAATGTATCCTTATAAAGCATCAGTCCACTCTGAGTCATCATCATGGAAGTCTGTAAGTGTTGTAGCAAACGCGCGAGCTGAAAGTCTGGATCTGAATCTGGTAGTTGGAACACAAAACTGCATGATCATTTGTAGTTGCTCCTGGTTGTCTTGATGGACGACTGCCACGATGACACCTCCTTTACACTCTATTAACACCAAATCTAGTTGTTCAGTTCAATACATCAAGATACAGTCAAACCTGTACAAGTGACCACCTCTACATAAAGACCATCTGACCACTTTTGGTGGTCATGTCCCTTAAATATTTTTTTCCAACTGACACAAGCATTAAGTATCCTGTCTATAGTGACCACCTGTCCACATAAGATACGATTTTATAAGTCATCTGAGTGGGCATCTTGAACAGGTTTGACTGTAAATTAACAGTATATACAACTGGTGGCAGACCTGAACAAAGACTTAGACCCCTTCATGAACCCTATCTGGACTCTCGTCATCCTCCCTATTGCTTCCTTTGATTTAATCCCTCAGCTGGTAACATTCTCAACAAAGTTCATGTTGTATTGATGAACGAATGTTTTGCAAATTACTGATAACTCATATATTTCATGTAATTGAGGGTATAGATTGCAATCTGGCAGAATTGCCAATTCTACCTGTGGAGATCCCACTTGGAGTCCCTGTTAACAGACACTCTAGTTTATCACTAGGAATGTGACTCTAAATCCTAAATGTTGATCTAAAAATTCACCATTAATCTATTAAAGGTGACATGAATCCAAATGCAATGGCTTGTGTTTTATGCAAATATCTTCAAACTCAGAGACTCTGATTGGGTCCTCTACTAGCAGTATGGGTGATTCTGCCAAATTGCAATCTTTGTCCTGACATCTACAAGAGCAGCACTGGGAGAAGATAGAGCCCAGACTTGAACAGGGTTAATTCACACCACAACCAACGTACTAGTACCAGTACAAGGTAACACACAATGGTAGATTATAGAGGTGTCACAATCATCTTCCCCTGAAAATAGACAACTCTTCTCATGATCATTCAGGATAGCTTGAACATCGGCACGATCCAACTCTGGACACATTTTGTGCAAAAATAGGGACATATCATTTCAGTTAGAGGCTTATATAAGATCAACACTTCGCTTTTCAAACCTAACCTAAACCAACAACCAAATGTCTTCTTTATTTACAAGAGTTGTAGATTCCTAAATGTGTCTTTGGCATGTTGTAGTTGGCATCACTTAGCATGTACACAAATACCCAAAAGTCATTCGACATTTTTCATAAAGGATTGCTTTTCGTAACTCGGCATACATGTATGTTACTAAGCGCTATCTGATGCGTCACAAACCTACGACACTGGAAAAACTACTTTCATCAGTTTCTCGTCTTGGCAGTGGAGACCAACAAAAGCGCCTTCTGGACAGCAAAGATATCCTGTACACATCTTTATGTATGTAAATATACATATTTTCTAGATGAAAAAGCATCTAAGATTTATATATATATATATCTCCTTCACACCTGAGAGAAAACAAAGTCTTGCACCATCAGCAGGCTTCTATCAAAACACTTGACAACAGGTGTTTTCACATATGCATTGACACGAAACCATCCTTTTTGACCTTCCAACATTGAATGTGATTATTCTTACAAGTCCCAGGATAATTTTCCACATTGAGTCACAGTGCAAAAATGTCTAAACATAATTTTAGAAGAGGCTGTTCCAATCAAAGCTCTTAGGAAGGGGCAATCAGGCTGATACTTAGGGGATAAACCCTCAATTTGCCTTCCTTGTGAATTTTGACAAATGTTTTGGTCACCACAACCTCAATGCCTATAAAAACAACCAAAGACCAAAATGGATGGTTTGGTATAAGTTGAAAAATAACTACATCACATCATACTATACATGTATCATACTATGCAAAAAAAAAGTTGACACTGCAGATGTCTGGCTTGACGTTTTTCTCCATGTAGAAAATAGCCTACATGTGGAACAAACAACTGAATCTTTAATGTTGTTGATGATCCTGTCTGCCTATTCGAGTCTTCCGATTGGCCTATGCTGGTGACATAACTCCACGAGAATTATTTTGCTTGTAAGGCACTTTAGGAACTTCTTGTTTCTTCTTCATCCAAATGAGAAAGAGATCAAATTTTGGATGCCTTGGTTGGAATAGATGCCTTTCATAAAGTCAATTCAATTTGTACCAAGTTGGCTTGTGGTGTTGTGACACTAAAATTTTGCATACTAATCACAACATGCAGTAATTATGTTTCATGCTTCTTCACTTGCGTGTCTAAAATTTACAAAATATGGAAATTTACAAATTTTGTTGCTGATGCCCAAATGTTAACACGCCAGCTGCACAAGACCAAGAGGAGTTTGTTCGAGAAACAAGAAGTTCCACCAAATCCCAACTCTCCTTCATTCCAAGGCTGCTACGAAGTTTTACATGTCCCAGCCTTGGAATCAAGGCTGCTTTCCCTAAGGTACAACACAAGTAAGCAGACCTATCCAGTTGGTGAACCTTTACTACTCAATACTGCAAAAATGACTTGATGATGACGACCACACAGTGTTTTCAAGGTGGGGAGGGGGAGAGAGAAAAGGGGTAGGAAAATATGGATCGATGAAGACTTCAGTGTGACGATGACCAGAATGGCATGGGCTGGTGCTGAGAGAAGGGTGGAGGGTTGGGGTTGGTGGGGCTGTACTGGCCGCTGTGGGGGGGACTGTACTGCTGAGGGGGAGGGGGGCCGGGGGGCGGCTGGGGGGACTGGGCCGAGGGAGGGGGTGAGAGGGAGTAAGGGGGTTGGCTCTGTGTGTAGAGGGGCTGGGGAGGGGAGTTGTACTGCGAGAGGGAGCTGATGAACGCTTGGCTGTGGGGTGGGGGAGGTGGCATGCTGTTAGGGGGTGGTGGGGGGTACTGACCGCCCTGGGGAGGGGGTGGGGGACCCCCGGGGTGACCCTGGGGCGGACCGTGGAATTGATTATAATGGTCTCTATGGCGACCGTCCTCATCTTCGTCCGAGTCTTCTCCGTACGCCACCAACGGTCCAGCCTTCATCCTCTTTGGCGGAGGGCCTGGCATCGGTCCGGGGTCTTGAAGCTTGCCACCTTTACCTTCTTAAACAGAGGAAGTCAACAAGAAAGAAACATAGCACAACATGGGCAAGCCAGTTAGTGAACACATATGAACACATCCACACAAACACACCCCCACGCCGAAGAGCATAGGCATTCCAACAGACCAACACCCAACATATAATAAAAGCAGATAATCAATGCAGAACAACATGAGCAAGGCAAAACAAAACAAAAATCCGGCAATGTGTTTCACGGGTGTCCCAAATGAGCATGAAACAATACAAATGATGAGATGATTAATGGTTTGTGTAATTAATTAATCAAGTCCCGTTAGTGTTTCGTAAATAGTAAGGCAAATGTAGAAATAAGTTTTAAGAATAGTCGGGATGATTATTGTTTTGGGCACCAGTAAAATGTGGTCGTCGTCAGATCGGGGAAGAGACAGCGTCGGAGCGGCGAGACCAGCAGCCACATAAAAGAGAAAAAAGACAAAGCATCCATTTAGTTAGCTGAACAGGAGCACAGTTCAGGGCTGCCTCCTTCTTCATTTCAGGCAGAAATGTGCATCGACAAAAAGGTGGATGCCCCATTTCTTGACAAAGACTGTAGCTTTGATAGTACTTTTTTTTTAGTTCGGTATTACGGTAAAACTTTGCTTCAGAATCATCTCCACCAACACAGATGAACTTTCAAACGAAATGTTCAGTTTCCAGAGACATAAGGCAGTAAGGGAGGCAGCCCTTGAAATAAATATAATGTGCATTTCAAACATGCACATGCATTTGTGTACCAATAGGTAAAATATTTTTGTACACCAAGCATGAAAGCAACATTTTTAATCTAAATTTCATATTGAGAATTTTACTCCAAGAACAAATGTATCATTTTTGATGAGGAAGTTGAAAAGATTGCAAAAAAAGAATGAGAAAAATACTGCTGAAACACATCAAACTGTCTGTTTAGAAGTTCTAGATAGTAGGCCCATCATAGGAAGCATCTACATAAAGCAAAAAACACTGGATATCATTTGCAGAACACACATAAACAACCAACACCTACAGGTAGATGATGATCATCTCCCCAAAAACTATCTGCATAAAAAAGCCTCTTCTTTTCACCGAATCTAAAACTAAATGGATGACTCGAAAACGATCAGTCTTGTTCTAATTGAAACAGGCTGAAAAAATTTTGAACAATTTCACATCTGTACAATCACCACTGTGAGCTAGGCAGAGATAAAGATGTAGATTTTTTTTAGTCTTTCGGTCAATCGGTTGGGTTTTAAGCTATCCTGACCACTGGCTTGGATGTGTCATCACAGTTTGCTGTTGAGAAGAGATGGCAAACAAGGTCAGTTTGGATGCGTAGGACGCTAACCTGGCATAGCAACAGAGGGTGGAGGTGGGGGTGGCATAAGCTGCCGATCCCGGTCGCTCGGCATCCCCGGCGGTCGCGGAGGCGGCGGCATCAATTGCCTGGAAACAAACAGCAATTTATGAGGAAATGTTCCAGCTAGGGGGGTTCGAAAATGGAGTAAATTTGACGTGTAATTACTAGTATACGAACCATGGACGTGTTGAATTTGTTGCAGGTAAAATGGTCATTTGTTTTCAACTTATTTGCTCCACAATAACTTTTCATCTACAATCAATTTTCTCAATCAAAGACACACATTCGATAAACTTTTGCATTACAGAACATGTGAAACATTAAAAAAGACTTTCATTGGCAAGATCGATTCAGGGGAACCAGGCAAGAAAAAACAGCTAAAGAATGCAATGGATTGTTTTGCAAACATTTGTTCAGAAAGTGAACTTGATCCAAGCATACGTCTTTACTACTGGTACAATTGAAGGACAGGACACGTCTTTTTTAACACAATAAAGGAGCAAAACTTGAACCCTTGCCCCAACCAAGTTATCTGATGACACAAAAGAAGACCAGTTAATGGATAAGACTTAGTAGGGCGATGGGAGGGGGGAAAAGGGAGCACACGGGGAGTGTCAGTTCAGTCTTTACCTGTCCCTTTCATCTTCTCGAGGAGGCGGTGGAAGGAGGAGATGTGGAGGAGGACCGCCGGGATGACCTCCGGGAGGCGGCAGCAAGTTTCCCGGAAGATGCTGCGGTTGGCTAGAGGGCGGTTGAGGCTGGGACGACGCCGGACCACTACCTAGATTAGTCAAGTGAGGAGGGCCATGCTAAAAACACAGGGAAAGAGAAGACAGTCAGTGGTTTGCTGGAACACAAAAGTCGTGTGGTTAATCAGAAAACAGCAACATCACCACACGGCGAAATCCCTATATAAGAACCACTGGATTCAACAAGTGAATCAATAGTATACTGATTACATATTTGTCCAACAGTACCTACAAGGAATTCAAACTTAAAAATCCAAGTAAATGGCAAATCATGTGCGCAGACCTACAACAAAGCAAAGTACAATCAAAGGGCAAGTACATATACTATAACTATTGATGCCACTGCAATGGTAGATAGCATATTCTGGAACGTAATAATAGATGTGAATTTATTGCAACTACAAATGTTTAGAGAATTTGTTCAATAAAAACAAACATCTGGTCAATATGCTGTGAAGAAAAATGTTGTGGTTAATTGTCACTGCCATGCGTTGAGTAGTGTGTCAATGTTACACACATGGCAACAGTATGTGAGCAGGGACAGTTCAATAGAGGGAGAGGGTAGCAGGGGATGCAGACAACAGGGACACAACTAATTATTGCTGTCGTCATGTTGAAAACTTTGGTCCATCCTGCACAGAGTTCGGGGCAAGAAACACACTAGCGTCACGATCACATCAGCGGAAACTGAGTGGACTAGCATGTCCAAGGCAGTTACGAAAAGCACTACCAGTTATCATTAAAGGAAAGGGATACAGAATTAAGGAGGTGAAAGTTAACAGAAGGAAGCAGCAAGGACAAGCTGATTATAAAGACAAGGAAAAAGAGAGAGAGAGAGAGAGAGAAGAGCCAGGGAGAAAGAAGAAATAGAGAAGCGAACCCCACGAAGGGCACTCTGGAGAAGGGGGAGGGGAGGGGGGATAAAGGTTGTCTCAAGTACTCAACAATATGGGGCTGCATGACATCAGCAGCCTCGGGTCTCTTGCTGAAGTAGACGGGCGAAACAACCTGGTATCCCAGAATGGCCTGGAGGTCGTCCTTCTCCGGCTCCTCGGTGAAGCGCCTCTTCTGGGCCTGCTGCTGCGGGGGCTCTCCTCTCCGCTGGTCGGCCTGGCTGTAGTGCAGGGATGGGGGGCCGGGAGGGGGGCCACCAAGGCTCATCTGCAATTATGGTGACAACAAAGTAAAGTAAATGCATTTAAGCTCGCGGGGATTTAATTTGCAGGTTGTGCTGAGACTTGCGTACCAATAAACAAACACATACGCACACACACACACACACACACACACACACATAGATACACACACAAACATAGATGCACACACAAACACATGCACACCAACACACTCACTCACACCAACTCACACACACACATACACACACACAAACAACAACGTAAACAAAAGGTAATAATGGTACCTCATGCAGCTGCGGAGGCAACAGCTGGTTTGAAGTGACTGGCATGGGTGGTCTGAGCAGCTGGCCAGGTGCACACACACACACACACATGCACACACACCCCAACACACACATACACACACACACACACACACACAAACATACACACACACACACACACACAAACACACACACACAAACAAAAACACACATACACACTCATAGGTAATAGGTAGTAATGGTACCTCATGCGGCTGCTGAGGCAACAGCTGGTTAGAAGTGACCGGCATGGGAGGTCTCATCAACTGGCCAGGTGGCTGCATGCTGTGCTGCATCTGTAGCTGCTGGGGAGGCGGCTGCCCCGGGAGGAACGGGTGCTGGGGCTGGTGCTGCTGTGGGGCACCTGACATCTGTCCCGGCATGTCCAGATGCTGCATGCCAGGTAACTGGAGGGTGATTGAAAGACTAGCATGTTAACTTATATAGGATGCTTACTACTTTATGTTGTATTATTCTGGACGTTTGCGTTCTTGTATGTTCAGAGGTGGTAGAACTAGACATGTATCAGTCACAAGACATTCCAGGTTATGAGGTCAATGGAAGATCCTACAAACATTTGAGAAGCACTAAATATTGTAAATGGGGAAATGTTGGGGATTTGATTTCGCAGTGGGAGAAAATGAAGTATTCACAGTGGTCTTAAATTTGAAGTTGAAACAGTGGTTGAAGAATACAGAAAAAAATCTGAGTCGTTTTTAAGAGGTCACCGCAAAAGCCATGAACATGAAACAACAGCCAACATTTCAGCTTTTACAGTATTTCAAAAGGCATGAGATCTTCATACTCTTGGTTCAGCACTGACCTGTTGTTGCTGGGGTGGTAGGAGTGACTGTAGTTGTGGTGACAGGATACTGGTTAAGACTCACCTGTTGTTGCTGGGGTGGTAGGAGTGACTGTAGTTGGGGTGACAGGATGCTGGTAAGACTCACCTGTTGTTGCTGGGGTGGTAGGAGTGACTGGAGTTGTGGTGAGAGGATACTGGTTAAGACTCACCTGTTGTTGCTGGGGTGGTAGGAGTGACTGGAGTTGTGGTGAGAGGATACTGGTTAAGACTCACCTGTTGTTGCTGGGGTGGTAGGAGTGACTGTAGTTGGGGTGACAGGATGCTGGTTAAGACTCACCTGTTGTTGCTGGGGTGGTAGGAGTGACTGTAGTTGTGGTGACAGGATACTAGTTAAGACTCACCTGTTGTTGCTGGGGTGGTAGGAGTGACTGTAGTTGTGGTGACAGGATACTGGTTAAGACTCACCTGTTGTTGCTGGGGTGGTAGGAGTGACTGTAGTTGTGGTGACAGGATACTGGTTAAGACTCACCTGTTGTTGCTGGGGTGGTAGGAGTGACTGTAGTTGTGGTGACAGGATGCTGGTTAAGACTCACCTGTTGTTGCTGGGGTGGTAGGAGTGACTGTAGTTGGGGTGACAGGATGCTGATTAAGACTCACCTGTTGTTGCTGGGGTGGTAGGAGTGACTGTAGTTGGGGTGACAGGATACTGGTTAAGACTCACCTGTTGTTGCTGGGGTGGTAGGAGTGACTGTAGTTGTGGTGACAGGATGCTGGTTAAGACTCACCTGTTGTTGCTGGGGTGGTAGGAGTGACTGTAGTTGGGGTGACAGGATGCTGATTAAGACTCACCTGTTGTTGCTGGGGTGGTAGGAGTGACTGTAGTTGGGGTGACAGGATACTGGTTAAGACTCACCTGTTGTTGCTGGGGTGGTAGGAGTGACTGTAGTTGGGGTGACAGGATGCTGGTCTGCACCATCCCACCTGGAGGGGCCTGACTTGACGCCAGCGAGGAGATGATCTGTTGTGCAGTCATCACTGCCTGGCTGGGAGGGGGGTTCACCAAGGACCCCTGACTGAACACGGGTGACACCAGGCCTAGGGGGAACCGGAAAATAATTATAGTACATGTATAATGCAAGGCTGTTTCCGGGATAGAAATCTAAACATTGTTCCAACACAACAGAAAGACTCACCATAAATTTTCGGTCGAGAACTTCAACCTTCTTCAGATACTTAGAAGATTCATTGCACTGATGTTCCGGAAGTTGTCGGATGACGGTTCAGTGCAGTAAATCTTCTATCTGAAGAAGTCAGCGTACCCGACCAAAATTTTATGGTGAGTCTTTCTGTTGTGTTGGAACAAAGTTTTTTTCGCTATGAAATTTACCAACACAGATGAGCTTCATTTGGGATAGAAATCTGATTGTTTCACCCTGTTTGTCCCCAAATCTGGACTGCAAGACATGATATTGATGGGAGAGTACTTTTGTAAACTTAAACTGATAGCTTTAACAATGGAAATTAAGAACATGGGGGGTTGACTAAAGACCCCCGCCTCAACAAAGGTGACACCAGGCCTGTCAGAAACAGCAACCGTAAATAGTTTCATCAAGTTGGTAGATCAATTGAACAGTGTACATGTACATGTATGTTAGGGTAAGGAGACAAGTGGAACAGGACGTCTGGTTGAAACTAAACTGTAAACAAGAGGAACGGCATGAATTGTCTGCCAGAAGGCTGTTGCTTCAGAAGAAGATGACCTGTGGCTTGAAGTAAACCATTTATGTTTTAAGCAATAATTAAAAGTATAAAATAAAACACTGAAGTCAGTCTCGTACGGTGAAAAACTCATTAGCAATTCTTAGCCTGGTAGACTTCTTATCTATCACTACTACAACTCTCTAGTTACCTCTCATAAGGACTTTAAACCTTGTAAACTGCATCTCTGTTATATACTTTATTTGACCCTTGCCTCTTCCCCCATAACCTCAAGTCAATGAAAAACAGAGAAATGCACAAAAATTAATAAAAAAGATTCGCAAGAATGTTTCACACAGGTACAGTATCTTCTATTTCTTGTTTTCTGAAGTAGCAGTATCCAATATTTGATTATACCCTGCGTTGGGTTGGCAGGAGTTGGCTAGTCTTCACACCACGCTTCCAACCGACTCTGTCCTGTGGGCTCACACTGGCAAGATAGACAGCAACACTTTCTCATATTATTGGGTGGGCTGACTACTCTGTCATCGCAGCCAGGGGCTGAATTGAGAGGAGCTTACAATTATGCAGGGCTACTCATATTCAGCCGGTTCCCCTAGAAGAAAGACTTTTCAAACAACAGATTGCATCAGATGACAACATGCTTCACAGTAATATATGCCTGGTATCCCACCTGTGGTGGGGGGTAGGTTGCCGGGCATCCCGGGCGGGGCCCCTCCTGGCAACAGCTGTCCGGGGTGGGGGGGCTGCATCCCCAGGGGCGGTCCTGTGAAAGTCAGATGTGTGGTCTGTGGCATGCCCAGACCTGTGAGCAGGCACACAGCACCGTTAGTGGGATTCAAACAGCATAGATCATCAATTCAGAGGTATGTCAACACATATAGAGTCTCCGGGACACTTTGTTTAGCTGGACAAAATTAAAATCCTGGATCCAGATTTCTTTGCAACAGGAGTGAAGGAGGCTGAGTGCGTACATCTGTGCTCACCACCCAACACTGGACAGAGACGGGGGGCGACATAGGTTATCTGGAACCTATAACCCGCCGCTGCAGTCATGTGAATCGTAATGTTATGTACTGGAAGCTACAGTGTGTGGACAGATCCATTCCATGAACATGGCAGACAACAAATATCACTATCATCATGATCATACTAAATAAGTTCTCCTACACTGGGACTCTGGACATTCCTTCTTTCTCCCACTGTCAAACTTTGAAAGAAACATCCATGAGACATACACCTAGTAGTAGTACCTTGCCTAGTGACATAGATAATACGCACTTTTGAGCCATTCCACATACACTGTACCTTGGAAAATATCTTTGTCACAGACAAGACTGCAATTCTTAAAACTAATGCAGTGGTTTTATTTTTGCTGTGACCTTTCCACTAAAAATTGATCATGAATATGATTTTTTAATCTACATTTTGTACTACCACTTGCAACTGCAAACTTAACACAGCATGAAAAATGCCCTTTCCCTTCTCCAGCTAAATAAAACCACAGCAAAAGTAAATGAATTTACAGTACATTTATTAAAGTAATAAAACAAAAGGTCAATACAGTTTAATGAAAAAAACATACCAACCAACAAATAAATAAATTTTGTAATAGCAAGACACAATTACTGAACACAAGTTCATGTTACAATCTACCACAAAACATGTTGACTTGAAGAAAGGTTTATACATTACAAAGGTTGTTGTAATATCAGTATGATTGGTATTATCTGTATGGGCTGCATATCATCTGTAATGATGCTAATATACAGGCTCCTTTTGTACTTAAAAAAACCCAGCTTAATTACTACACCCACATAGCTGTCCTGGAGTAGTTACAAATTCATTGTGCCAGGGAAATTTCTCTTATACTTTTCCACACGTACAACGAACAGTGGACCACATCTTAATTATTACACCCACCTGGCTGCCCAGGAGCTGGCTGTTGTAGGATCCCTGGCTGTTGCAGTCCCACAGGCAGGGACATGGAGGACGGGGGAGGGGCTGTAGTTGGACCACCCTGGGATAGTCCCACCTGTCCAACATGCGAAGGAGGCGGCATCCCAGTGTTGATGCCCATATTGCCTTGTGGAACCCCTGTGCGATAACAAAGCAAAGTGTTAAGGTGTTTAAAAAAAACACAGAACAGATTGTGCATAGAGTCTATCATCTACCTGAATATGGCCTAGGAAAGAAATGTGGTGTTTCCTATTTTGGTCCTGAAAAAAATTAGGCTCGGTAGGTAGGATAACTACTAGGTAAACTCTATTGATATATATTACACGTCTACAGTTGAACAAAGTAAACTGAAATGCAGAGGACGATTGTCCTCCAATGTCAAGCTTTAATTCTGTGTTTAATTCTGTGTAAATAGATACATTTATCATTCATTAGATAGCACAAGCAGTGTTTTTACTTCAATAAGAAGCCGGCTAGCCGGTTGAACAAAAATTCTAACTGGAAACTATACATGACTCCACTTCCCACCCAAAAAAGTCTAGGGTCGGCAGGTTTTTCTAGGGTTGGTAGGGAAATACAACAATATTTTCATAGGTCTATGGCTATACACTGTTGGCACTTGTTGTACCCACCACAGTAGCCTTCCCCTGTGGGGGTGCTCAAAGTGCTCTTTTCTCTCGGAGGACAGTATCGGTAGTGGGACAACCGCTCATGTCAGCAACTCCCTTCTTAATCCTCCGTAATACCAAACACTTAATAGTCATACGACTTAAGCTCATTGAATAGCTTTTTTTCCGCTTGTTGTGACATAGAAGACACACACTACAGGGCTCGAAATTCATTTTTGGGATTAGGTGCACCAAAACATTTTTGGGTGCACCACTTAAATCTAAGTACAACGTAATGGCAAAACTTAGCTACAAGCTATCGAATTCTTAAACAAGTACCATGACAGACATTTTTATTATCTTTCTAACACTTAGATGTCAAGAATATGATGTATACTACTATACTTTGATATCTTTACATACATAAATGTAAGAAAATATTTGGGTGCACCCTGAACATAATTGGGTACACAGCTTCAATTTTGGGTGCACTTGGGTGCACCTGCACCCAGTATTTCGAGCCCTGCACTATGTTACGCTTTCACAAGTTCATAGTACAAGGAAAAATTCCCTTGACACTTCTTTTCAACAAGCACAATTAACAGTGGACTGCGACTAGGAGGAATGACCCCAATTAAGTAAAAGACACCCACCTTGTACTATGTTAGGAGGAGGAATGATTCCTGCTGCTATCTGCTGTTGGTACTTTGCATACTCCTGGTGAATCTGTGTGTAACAACACATGTGTGAGACAGGGGAAACTTTCTATGACTCAATCAAACCTGTCTATACCTCAATCTGTTTTTAGGATTTCTCGTAGTTACTTCAACAACTGTATGTTGAAAACACACCAGCTTGTCCTTAACGTATTTCTAGTAATACAAGTCAAAACTGCAGAAGAAGACCACTTCCGAGAGTGAGAGAATGTGCTTCATGTGGAGAATTGGTTACCATGGACAGGATTCTTATTGATTTAGTAAATGAGTAACAAAGATTCTAAGGCACGACCAAAAAGTGGTCATACTACAACAATAGGTAGGTGGTCCTTATGTAAAGGTGCACACTTGTACAGGCTGGAATGTAAGTTGGAAATGTGTTTCAAAGTAAGAAAATTACCCATTTCCTTTGCAGAGGAGTTCAGTACTTACCGTTTGCAACAAATTTTCACACAATTTTTTTGCCTGGTCCAGACCTGCTGGGTTTGTGTGGCTGTAGAAGACAATGGAAAATACACTTCATTCAATTTCTTTTACAACATAGAGTACAAGTGAATGCAAGAGAAAGATTGATTATCATAGGCACAAACAGGCTTTGCTAGTATAGATTTTATTGCTAACAGCCTTACGGCATAACACACCAGTTTGATATGATTTTAATTAAAATCTGCATAAGCCAAACTGTACGGTTTCTTGATAAGAGTAATAGGATGCTCAGGGTGTGACTCTCTTCAAACACAGGACCTTCACTTTAATTTATCTATCCCTAACTGAAACCATGTACTCATTTTCACCTAAGTTCAGTGAACAGGGCTTGAAATACTTTTTTTTCTGCATACCTGGTGCAGGTAATTGCACTGGTGCAGGTAACACTAAAAATTACCTGCACCAGACAAATTTTACCTGCACCACTCTGAATTTAGGAAGTATGGATCATACTAAGATTGTTCAGGAACCATTATTATTTATAATTTTATACTTTGTAGGTGGTAACGGTCAATGCAGCTAATAACAATTCACATACACCTACATCATAGGAAATTTATGTATAAAATCCAGTGCATGGACCAGCACAGGTTAGGTGCAGGTAGACACCAGAAACACCTGCACTAACCTGCATATGCAGGTGGTATTTTGACCCCTGGTGAGGAAATTGCCTTTTCTAAGGGCACAATGAGCCTGGTCTGAATCCGAACCTGAACAGGAGATTAGGTATGCATCACTACGTCGATGAAGGTTAGACATCCAGGTAATAAGATGCGCCAAAAAGTAGTTACTCAAGCAACTGGATATGGTTTTGGAAACGGTCAGACGTTTCAGATAGAATCCACTATGCTTCGTCAGTGACAGTGTCCGAAACGTCTGACCGTTTCCAAAAACCATATCCAGTTGCTTGAGTAACTACTTTTTGGCGTATGCATCACTACACCCACCTGACCCAGATGTACATGGGTGAGAAGTCTTCCCTCCCTGATGTGGCTTCGATGGTACCAGAACCCTTCCCTCTGAGCTGTACTTTGGCACCTGTTTCCCTCTGGATGTGGTCCAGGTAAGAACCCTAAACAATACAAATCAAGACGTATTGAAGCAGTGTTCTAGCCAGTCTATCAGGGCTCGAAAATGCTTTTTTCTGCATACCTGCACTGGTGCAGGTAACATTTAAAATTACCTGCACCAGACAAGTTTTACTTGCACCACTCTGAATTTAGGAAGTATGAATCATACTAAAATTGTTCTGGAACCATTGCTATTTTTTTCTTTTATACTTTATAGGTGATAACAGCCAATGCAGCTAATAACAATCCACATAAACCTACATCATTTATGTATAAAACCCTGTACATAGACCAGTGACACCAGAAATATCTGCACAGCTCCAATTTTACCTGCACTAACCTGCATATGCAGGTGGCATTTCGAGCCCTGCTATATATAAAAACTATCATCAGTTCTGTATCTGTATCTGTATCATCATCATCATCATTTGTCATCCTCATGATGAGGTGCAGCAAGTGAAGTTTGACTTCCAGTACAGTCTGTCATTCATCGCTGTGAGGAGTTCTGGACCGTCCAGTCCAGTTTCTAATTCAATAAGCTTCTTCAAAGTTAGCCTTGGGCGACCAACACGTTTCTTACAGAAAATAGATGTCCAGAACAAGCAAGAGTTTTCTGGCTGGTTTTCTACCACGAGCCACATGGCCGGCAAGGAGTAGTCGGCGTTCTTTAACAACAGATGTAACATTTGTAAATAAACACTATAAACATAAGAAGGTCAATGGTTATGTATAGAATTGAAGGCTATTCTTACCGCAACTCCAAGGACTTTTTCCCTCACGTTGAAGTTTGGCGGTGCGTGTTCCAAACCAACAAACACCTTGTCCTGTACATAGTGCATCTGAAACAGGAGGAAACAGAATACAATTACTGTTAGCTGAACAGGTTATCAAAGTTATTCACACTTATCAAAGTCATTCATAGTAATCATACACAACCATAGTTTATACCCTGCTGTCATTTTGATGACCATCTGTCACCTTCCTCTGGGCAATACTGGCTGGTTCTACTTAAGTTCTAGCTAGTCAGTATTGTATATTGCTTGTCTATTCTAACATGTTATATATTACCAAAAATACCATTACCGCATCACAACACTTTAAAAGCTCAATATTCCTTTTCCTCTTTTGCTGTGGGTCAGGGGCCAAAGCTGGTGTTGCATAACTTCAAATGTTATTTTTCTGTTATTTTTCTGTTAGTGATACATGTTCTTCTATTGGTTTTCATTCAGTGTTTATTTGTGCCTTCACAACATATACAAATGTAGGACAAATGGTGGTATCAAGAAACTTAAGTGCAATGTAGCATGTCCAAAACTCCAGATACCAAACCCGCTTTCTGGATTTATGCTGGTCATCTACACGAACACACACGAAAACACACACACACATACCCTACAGAAAACATAACCTTCTAGCAAATGTAATAAAAACAAGAAGAAGAAAATTCATTCCCTTACCCCTGGTGGGAGATGCTGTTGAGGAGGGGGTAGCCCGATGGGGGGTTGGGTCATCAGAGGGGGTGGGGGTCCTGTGCCTGGTAACAAGGGGGGTCTGGGACCAGGTATCGTACCGACCACCCCCGTCTTAGCCGCTTCTTTCTTCATGCCGTTCGCTATGATTTCTTTTATCCTGTTTACCGCTTCTGAAAAACACATTGAGGTAAAATAACATTACAGGGTGCACTGTACAGTTCTCAGAGTTTCTTATGTAAGCATAGCTTCTGCTATAGTGAAATGGCATTTTGACTTTTGTATGTCATTCTTTTTTTTTCTTCTCAAAAATGGTCAATACTGCACTAGTATACATTTACTTAATAGCCAACGTCAGTAGAAATAGGTGTTGTAACTATCTTTAGACATTGTTATTTCCACCTACTGTTGGGCAGTTTGGGCAATGTATTTGTTTGCTCTAAAGGGAAAGCAATTATGAAATTCATCACATTGAACTTATGAAATATATTTGCTCACGCTTTTGGCGCTCCTGAGTTATCAATTCTCTTTTGGCAGTAGGAAATGCTTTTATTTTCTCCTTGATGTAGTTATTCACACATCCAGTATTTGCTCTGTATTGCTCTTCATACAAGTAATAAAATATTCATGTATAGATAAAAATTTAAGAAACATCAAGATCTATATGGAACAGACAGAAGTAAAATAAGTCATGACAAAATGACAAATATTTCGACAGAAGGATACCACTCACTGTCCACTGCTTCTTGGATGGGTCCCTGAACACACAAATACAATGGTCTCTCCCTGAAAGGGAAATACAGAATTACGTAAGTTCTTGCTTACATAATCATCATCAATCTCATAGTATTAGTCATAGCTAGTCAGCCGTATTGCTTACATAATCAATCTAATATAAATTTTATAATGACTGCTTTATTCCAGAAGGTACTAGATAAGTCTGACAAATCTGCACAAGTCTATATGTCAATTTTTCTGCTGGCAACCAAGTATTTTTGTATTTTCAGAGTCCTACAGACTGCCCTCTTATTACACAGCAGTTCTCATGGCTACTTCTTTTAACATGAAATTCTTTTGCCTCCCTCTTTTCCTTGCGCATCATCCTTTCATAAACAAACCTTTTTGCGTGTTGTATGTTTGTAAACCTTTGAAAAATACATTGGTAGATGCAATTCAGCTTCCAGATTACTGACTTGCAAGGACATTTAATGATTATAATGAAAGGAGCCTTTGAGAAAAATGTTTTCACAAAATCACCTTCTTGGTTCAAAGATTCATCAATCAAATTGTCGAGAGAAAAAAGCTGAAATCTTATAGGAGAAATATTCTCCGTCACTGGTGAAAGAAAATGGATGTTATTTAAAAATTCCAGCTGTTTGGAGAAACTATAAATGAAATGAAATTTAACTATAAATGACATAAAATCATGAAACTATCAAGTTGCTTGAATAATTTTGAATGATTTCAAAAGCTTCACCAGACAAGATGGGGCTAGAATCTACAGAGAAGAGGAATATTCCGCAACCTACCCATAGTTATTTTTGGCCTTGTCCTCAGGTGACATGTACCTGCCCCTTGTGGAAACTGCGGCTCCGCTCATCTTGTGTACCTGTGCAAACAAAGCTCAATAAATGACTGAAACCTACACTACTTCTTCCCAAAGACGCGACTCAACTCAACTTAACTCAAAGACCATGCGACCACTCACAATGCTCCTCGAATAATTGGTGCTTTGTCTGATAGGTAAATTGTTTTTATACATGGTTTACATTTTAGTGTGTATCAGACTTCCCGTGCTCCAGCATATCAATGAGCAACGCTATAACATCAGAAGGATCGAACCTTGCCAAAGAATTGCTCGGAACCCAGCTATTTTCTGACGATTTTCTTATTTGGGGAGCGTTTCTGTCATATGCAAAGGTAGGGCAGAAAATGACGAACATGTTGGTTTCTGTTTGGTCGTCGTAGGGCAATCATGGATGCGTTTACAGACATTTTTGTCCAAATCTCTTATATGATGTCCTTGGCCAGGCTATGGGTGTGGTTCTCATGTCCTTTTGGATAATAAGCCAATCAATCACTACATATATATGTGACCTCAATTTGAATAATTAGTCAGACTGCTGTTACCACAGCTACCAATTAGGCACCAAGTCAGGGAGCTCAAAATCCAACTATCGATTTTAACCATGACAAATTGCCCAAATTAAACCCAAATTTGCATTTATACATCCTGCATGATCTCTTGTGATATTGACACAAAAGCTGTATCATCATCAACAATTATGAACTGGATTGTGCTATGTGACAAAACACTCATATGAGCGACAACATAATATATTTAGACTGTTTCCAGGGCCTACACAGGCCAGCTCCTTCTATCTCTGAAAATTTCTTCCTTGGATGTCATAGAGCAGTATGAACAGAACATGTGTTAGTGCTGGAAACAGTTTGGCACACAGGTGACATTGTGCTGAAGATCAGAGACAGACAGTCTAATTAACGACCACAGCATGTCCTTGGCAAAAGATTAATCTCAGATGTAGTAACAACGACAGCTCCTTCTTCCCAAGACCTACCCACATACCAAATATCATACAATATCCAGACCTTCTTACGTAATGCTATCAACACAAACAGACACAGACAAACACACTGAAAACAAGACAAAAAGAATGGAAGTTCCACAGCAGTACCAAGGTCATATACCAGGGGGCCAAAAATTGGCCTTGACCCACATACCAAATATCATTGTTATCCTTCCAGGGGTTCTTGAGTTATGCGAACTACAAAAATCTGGCAACACAAACAGTCACACACAAACACAACAATATCTCCATTTTTCATGGAGAAAACAAAACAAAATAATTTTCCACCAAGGTACTGAGTGTGTTTACCTCATCCTGCGTGTGTCCCCTGGTTAGTAAGTTCCTGCAGCCAATGGGGACGTCATTAATCTCTATCTCTGCCTACCCACATGCCAAATATCATCACTATCCATCCAGACTGTCTTACGTTATGCTAGAGCACAAACAGACACAGACAAACACACCGAAAACAAAACATAATTTTTCACCTCATCCTGTGTGTGTCCCCTGGTTAGTAAGTTCCTGCAACCGATGGGGACGTCGTTAATCTCTATCTCTGCCATGAACACCTCCTCCTTCCTCTGATTCTGCTGCTGAGGCTGAACAGAGGAAGACTGACAGCAAAGGTACAGCCAAACATAACACGTTAGAATGGGAATGGAGCAGCGAGACATATTCATTTTATTAGACTAGTTACTCATCAACGGTAAAGCCAAACACAACAGTCACATTAAAACAGCAATGTAGCAATCACACATCTTCATTTTATAACTCTAGTTACATAACAAAGGTACAGCCAAACACAACACGTTAGAACAGGAATGGAGCAATGAGACATCTTCATTTCATAACTCTAGTTTCTCAACAAAGGTACAGCCGAACACAACACATTAGAACTGGAATGTAGCAAGCTACACAATCATCATTTTGATTCCATAACACTCAAGTCAATGCACCCTACGGTGCATTGACTTGTAGGTAAGACAATAATTCACTTAGGCCTAGGAAAAAAAATGTTGTGTTTCCTGTTTCCCTACCTACCCTAGAAAAACCTGCCGACCCTAGACTTTTTTTGGGGGTGGGCAGAGGAGTCACAGTTTCCAGTTAGAATTTTTATTCAGTCTGCTTCCTATTGAAGCAAAAACACTGCTTGTCCTATCTAATGAAGGATACATGTATCTATTGTGCACAAAATTAAAGTTTGACGTTAAAAGAGAAGTGTCCTCATGCACTTCAGTTTACTTTGTTCGACTGTATTGTAATATGTATCACTAGAGTTTTGGCCAGCCAAAAAAAAATTACAAGAAAAAAAAAGAAGATAATCCCTACCTACCGACCCTAATTTTTTCAGGACTGAAACAGGAAACACAACATTTTTTTTTCCTGGGCCTTAATAGTAACAAATGTACTGTACATGTGCTTACAATTTTGTACAGGCACTGGGGATTTCTCCATCTTAAATCTTTTGGATTTTTTTGTGTGCCAAATCTGGGTTTATAGCAGCAATACAGTCTTACAGATGAACTTACAAGCCAAGTTACTTACCAGGCCTCAAAATTAACTTTTTTCCCTACTGTCCCAGCATTGTCCCAAAAATAAATTTCAACTGTCCCGAAGTGAGGATGGACTGTCCCAACCCTATTTTCAGAAATTATGTATTACAACAACTGTAAGTCAGAGTACGCACGCCTGACAACCGCGGCGCGGGGAGATCGGACATTCTGATGTTGATTCGTTGATTATTTTCCTATTGTCCCAAAAGTGTCCCAAAAAGATTTTTCAGTCGTCCCGGCCAAAATTTTAGTGGCCCCGGGACATCGGGACATAGTTAACTTCGAGCCCTGCTTACCTTTTGCTACCAATACTACTATGTGCATTACTGTAGTATACTCATGTAATACACATTACTCATGTATAGACTTCACTAGTATAATGTTATACTACCCAGGCTAGTACAATCACACTGTTTCAGTTAGGCTTAGAGAATTACTGGAACTTCTTACCTTCTACCTCTTACTGCTGTTCTGATTCTTTGGTAGTTTGAGTTTTCCCTTGGCCACTAACATGGCATTTATCTTCACTGCCACAGCTTATACTGTACTAGTACATGTGCTAACCAAGGCTAGAAAAATTTGAGTCCTTCTATAAGTTCTAACTCAACTTACCTTTGGCTTACTACTACTGTTCTGATTCTGCTGTGCCAGCAGTTTGAGCTTCCCCTTGGCCACCAACATGGAGTTAATCTTGGTGGGGCCACTGCTTATACTGTACTACTACAAGGTTATACATGTGCTAACCAAGACTAGTAGTACAGTCACAAATTTGAGTCCTTCTAACTCAACTTACCTTTGGCTTACTACTGTTCTGATTTTGCTGTGCCGGTAGTTTGAGCTTGCCCTTGGCCACCAACATGGCGTTTATCTTCGCTACCACTGCTTAAACTGTACTACTACAAGGTTATACACGTGCTAACCAAGACTAGAAGTCAAAAATTTGACTCCTTCTAACTCAACTTACCTTCGGCTTAGTACTACTGTTCTGATTTTGCTGTGCCGGCAGTTTGAGCTTCCCCTTGGCCACCAGCATGGCGTTAATCTTGGTGGCCACTGCTTATACTTTACTACTTTAAGGTTATACATGTTCTACCCAGACTAGCAAAGCCACAAATTTGAGTCCTTCTAACTCACATGTGCTAACCAAGACTAGAAGTCACAAACTTACCTTTGGCTTACTACTACTGTTCTGATTCTGCTGTGCCGGCAGTTTGAGATTCCCCTTGGCCACCAACATGGCGTTTGTCTTACTGGTCACTGCTTACACTATGCTAGACTACCAATACCACAGTTAAAAACTGAGTGATTTGGGCTTCAAACATTACTAAAATCCTTACCTTTGGCTTACTACTACTGTTCTGATTTTGCTGTGCTGGCAGTTTGAGCTTCCCCTTGGCCACCAACATGACGTTAATCTTGGCGGCCACTGCTTATACTGTACTACTACAAGGTTATACATGTGCTAACCAAGACTAGAAGTCACAAACTTACCTTTGGCTTACTACTACTGTTCTGATTCTGCTGTGCTGGCAGTTTGAGTTTCCCCTTGGCCACTAACATAGCATTTATCTTCTCGGCCACTGCTTATACTGTACTACTACAAGGTTATACATGTGCTAACCAAGACAAGTACAGTCACAAATGTGAGTCCTTCTAACTCAACTTACCTTCGGCTTACTACTGCTGTTCTGATTTTGCTGTGCCGGCAGTTTGAGCTTCCCCTTGGCAACTAACATGGCATTTATCTTCGCTGCCAATGCTTTACTACTCAGACTAGTAGTCACAAATTTGAGTCCTTCTAATAGTTACTCAACTTACCTTCTGCTTATTACTGCTGTTCTGATTTTGCTGTGCCGGCAGCGTGAGCTTCCCCTTGGCCACCAGCATGGCATTTATCTTGGCTGTCACTGCTTATACTATGCAGTAGACTACCAGTACCACAGTTACAAACTTGAGTGATTTTGGCTTCAAACATTACTAAACTACTTACCTTTGGCTTACTGCTGCTGTTCTGGTTTTGCTGTGCCAGCAGTTTGAGCTTCCCCTTGGCCACCAGCATGGTGTTTGTCTTAGCTGTCAATGCTTATACTATGCTAGATTACCAATACCACAGTTACAAACTTGAGTGATTTTGGCTTCAAACATTACTAAACTACTTACCTTTGGCTTACTACTGCTGTTCTGGTTTTGCTGTGCCAGCAGTTTGAGCTTCCCCTTGGCCACCAGCATGGTGTTTGTCTTAGCTGTCAATGCTTATACTATGCTAGATTACCAATACCACAGTTACAAACTTGAGTGATCTGGGCTTCAAACATTACTAAACTACTTACCTTTGGCTTACTGCTGTTCTGATTTTGCTGTGCCAGCAGTTTGAGCTTCCCTTTGGCCACTAACATGGCATTTATCTTTGCTGCCACTGCTTATACTGTACTACTACAAGGTTATACATGTGCTAACCAAGACTAGAAGTCACAAATTTGAGTCCTTCCAACTCAACTTACCTTTGGCTTGATTTTGCTGTGCTGGTAGCTTGAGCTTCCCCTTGGCCACCAGCATGGCGTTTGTCTTAGTGGTCACTGCTTATACTATGCTAGACTACCAGTACCACAGTTACAAACTTGAGTGATTTGGGCTTCAAACATTACTAAACTACTTACCTTCGGCTTACTACTACTGTTCTGATTTTGCTGTGCTGGCAGTTTGAGCTTCCCCTTGGCCACCAACATGGCATTTATCTTTGCTGCTGCTGCTTATACTTTAAGGTTATACGATGTACTACCCAGACTAGCACAGTCACAAACTACTTACCTTTGGCTTACTACTGCTGTTCTGATTCTGCTGTGCTGGCAGTTTGAGCTTCCCCTTGGCCACCAGCATGGCGTTAATCTTGGCGGCCGCTGCAGCCGCTGCCTCCACAGGGCTGGAGTTGTCGGCACCGTTTCCTCCCTGCTGAATCAACCCCGGCCCTCCGCCTGCCTGGGCCGGCTGGTCCCATTTGGAGCGCCGATTCCTGCAACAGATTCCATCATAACCACTCATTCAGGGCTCAAAATTTAATTTTTCATTAACAGGTGCACTGCTGCACGAAACCTAAAACTTTTGGGACACATGAAATATTTTGGCAAGCACAAAAAGGAAATATAGTAACCTGTCAAGCAAAACCCGATTACAAACTTCTCTGCTGGTCTTCAGAGATTGAACCTGAAATTCTATAGCAAATTTCTACATTTTGAAGGTTCAACTTCAAGCAATACAACAAAAGTTTTACTATTTTGGGGGGTACAAAATTGTCAAGAGTAAGCTGTGAGCTAGTGTGTATTACAATACCTTTACTTAGGCATATAAACCTAAACAAATATCTAGATGTACTGGTGGACTCACGACTCAGAGTAAAAAAAGCTCCAATTCTGGGTGCAGGAAAGTGCATATGCACCCAGTATTTCGAGCCCAGCCATTCCATTAGGGCTACATTAACAATTATGCATATCTGGGTTCCATAAAACCATTCGTCACTTGTCATTTCCTGCAATCCTTCATGGGCGAATTTTGCAGTAATGTCCTACCCTCGGTGACCTCAATGTGTCACATGGTTCTCACCAAGAGACGGCAACTCCCAAGGAGACAACAGGGAAGACGCCTGCTTGGGCTCAATTCAATTTCGACTGACACTACTCTGTCTTCATCAAGGGTGCATCCCTCCCATGACCTTGTAGTCTGTCTATAAACTCATCAAACAATATGGTATCTACAAAATAGAATATCTCATCACCCAAAGATAACCTCACAGATCAGAAGAAAGGCAAAAGAAAGTGAGTGTTACAGCTAAAACCTGCCCAGTACAGGTAACTTTGAAACCAGTGCAGGTACATGTATGAACAAAAAAATCTTTGGAGCTCAAATCAGGCTTGTGATTGATTGTGATGCTTTTACTTTTGTTTGTTGTTTGTTTGTTTATTTATCTATCCAGGGGTACATGTCGCCTGGTCGGCGTTTTTCAAAGATCCCTGGGGGAAAACCCCGTACATACATAACAATAATCAATGACAATATAAAATTAAATAAATGGTAACACAGCAAGAATCAACAAAGAATAACGCAATTTAACTTTTAGTTGACAGTATTTATACATTAGAAGTTTGTCACTTCCAGTGACCCATCCTTCCACCATCTTACTTCTCAGAATTTCACTTTGCAATCTTATCTGATAGATGGCCAATTTCTAAATTGTTTATATCAGAATAAATTTAGTATAGCAGATGTATAGTATAGTAGATAAGTATAGTAGATGTCAAATATAAAGCAAATGCATTTGTCTGTAAACATTTCATAACAGAAACTGTTGCTACAAAAATTACCTTCCAAAAGACAAAGGAGATGTAACCCTCAGTCTGCTAAGGTAGCCAGTTGTTTTTTTATACCAAATTTATATACATATTAGTTGACACTAACTTGCCAGGATTGGCCGAAAGGAGGTTAAAATTTCAGGTGCCAAACTTATACTAACCTTTAGCTGAACTCTATATATTCCCAAAGGTAGTAGCTACTGGTCAACTCTATGATCCCAAGTGTCACATTTCTGAGTCCTGGATTCCCTCCCTTCAATAGTTCTGACAGTTGATGAGCTTTTAATAGCCATCATAGAGACATTAGGAGAGATAAAATCTCTCAACTCAATGCAGAATATCTTAATGATGAGACAGAAGGTGATGTAAAGGTTCAGTAAAGGCATAAAAAGAGGTGGGCTGTGTAACACAAACTGGGGCTGTAACTGGCCGGAGGCCGGCGGATGTTGGGCGGGCTGCTATAAGCTAGATTTAATCAGGCTAACATAGGGCAGCAGTTTGATAATCCACTGTGCTCAGACACAGTATTAGAGGGCAGAGGGCTCATCCCTCTCCTTCTACCACCTTTTACCTCCCCAACTGAAGTATCCATTCTACATCTGGGTGCATTGAGGAAAGTCGTGTAAAGTGCCTTTCCCATGGACACAATGTCTAGCCAGCAAACCAAACCTATGACTTCATTGCTAAACTAGCCACTAGGCCATTCTACAATGCCCGGGAGAGATGGCAGACCATTGTACAAAATGTGCAAAGTCTTATTCTAAACAGTGTTTGACAGCAGTGGTTTACAAAAAGGTATGTGTGCTTTCCTTTGTGACGTGTTCTTTGTGAGGTTATAATGAAAATGTCATGTTGTTCTTTGCTTAGTTTTAGTAATGAAACAATGTAATGTTTATTTTGTATATAACTGCCACAACAAAGACTGAAAGAGTGACTTGCTGCTCAATGGCCTTTGCTATAAAATGTGAGAGTCAATGTTTGGTCATTTCCATGAACCATGACTCTCTTTGTTTGAATCGTTCAGTTGTTTTGTGTATCATCTCATCTAGACAAATTGGTCAGAGAATGTTTATGCATGCCACAGTGGCACAGAACATGTAAACATCCTCAATTCTCTGGACAGTGCACAAGAGGCTCTTATAGTCACTTCATTATTCTTGGTAGAGACACTACAAGACTCATTTTCTGACCTTATACCCTTGATTATTGCAAACTATAGACTCAAATCAATCGTAGAGGATCTCTTGTGGCTCTCCCCTTTCCTATGCTTGCAACAGAAAGCAAGTAGAAAGGTAGCCAGTGGTAACTATGGAGGATGGTACCTAGGCTAACTTATGGCAACAGGTAAAAGTTGGAAAAGAGGCATTAACTAGTGTGTACTTCTGGAGTACCAGAACTCGCAACTTGCATATTATTGTAGTATTGAGATGCATGTTCCTAATCCTCTAATTTGCCAATTTTGTACTGCTGCATGTACTAATCAACTAATACTGCTAATGATAATCTTGTGACAACAGTACATATAATCCTGTCAAAAGAATGTAGACCCTGGCAAGAGCGGATGTACACCGATTGAAAGGAATTCCAGTGCTTCCTGTTAATTACTTCTTTTTTTTTTCACTTCTGACAGGATGTTGCTGTGATCAGCCACTGCGGTACTTCCAGCCTTGTCAAAACAAGGCGGCAGGCGGCGATTTTAGCCGCCTACTTACATTTTTCCAGCCGGCTACTTTGGGGTAGAATTTCGAAAAATAAAAGTTTAAGTCCAGTGCTCCCTGTTACAAAATCCCCCAGCAATTTGTTTTGATAAACATCTGGCAGTTTGATGATAGTTGGCCCCCGGTTAGGGGTCATAGCGGGGAACCTATGCCGAATTTTTTTGAAATTCAGGATTTTTTTTGTCAATTCAAAGTTTAAAGATAACAATAAAAGTTACCAAAAAAACACCCCCAAACAATATCTAGGGGTCTACATTTAAAAATTTTCCCAGGGGGAGGCCCCCCAGACCCCCCCTACGGGACGGGGGGACACCCCCCTCCCGTACCTACCCCCCGCTTGCCACTTCGTGGCTCGCCGCAAGCCACTACGCGCCTTGCCTGCTACTTTCATATATTAGCCCCCTACTCTAAAAGTTTGTGACAAGGCTGTACTTCAAACGAGTACCTGATAGTTTAGAGTCCCTCGGGCTAGCTACAGGGGGTTATTTACATGTGTGGCATGACACAAATAATTAGTTCCAAATAATTCCAACAAAATTCCAGCATAAAAAAAAGAAAACTGACATAATTATTACAGTTTAGAGATTAGTTTCCTTGCTATGAGGTGTAAATCACCCTGTTGCACTGCTGCATACTTCAAGTCGCACAAAAAATGCAAAGCTCGCCTGAGAAAACACAACAACCAACAGCTTGGCACATAAATAACGTTGCGCTATTTTCGAGACATAAATCATAAATGCTTGTCAATACAGCGAGACTTTAGCCTTAATAAATGAAAAGAAGTCACAGCGTACACACAAAGAATACCTCGATGCTTTGCATCCCTCTGCGAACCTGCAAATTGTTTTGTAAGTGGGTCAAAACCGTAACAAAAGAAAAGAAAGCTTGCGCTTGGGAATAGCACGCACGCGCTTGAATAGCGACGTCCAAAATAATTCGTCTAAAACTCAAAATTGGTGCAACGCAGACCCACTGTTCTGTCAGATAAAGATACCGCATACTTTCAATAGTCGAGAGTGGTCGATTTTGGCACTCTAATGTTTACAGGGAAGTTGATTTTTGTCGTTTTTTTGCCGAAGGTTGGTGTAAACTTACCCGATCATGGACGACATCTTCTTTCCCTCCCTTTCTATGCAAATTAGCTGCGTGGTGACCTGAAGGAAAAGTAGGTCACCGCGCAGTCAGCTGTTCGCTGCGAAAGTTGCGGAAAAGAAAACTTGTGTTTTGCAAGGAGGTTTAACCTCCTTGTGTTTTGCAAATATTTAAAGTATTGGTCATTTTCATACCATACGTTACCAGTTGGCTCACTGGGCATAGCATAAAGGTTTTAGCTCGAGCGTCGACAATGTCCACGTTAGTGAAACGGCTTCTTCGGTCAAGCGATGATCTGGCTGCCAAAGGAGAACTAGCAAAAGAGGTAGAATCATAATGCAAAATTCACATGATGTATACTCATTTTACTTTTTAGCTGCTCAGGTATCCTGGAATGAATAGAATGGATAACAATGCATTGCAATGGCTAGGTTAGGGTTAGGCTTATGGATAGGGTAGGGATGTCGGAACGTAATAAGTGTTATGTAATAGGCACTGGCAAGGTTTTTGATCCAGAACCCAGAGGTCCTAGGTCTGAATCCCCTGACATGCCCCAATGTTGTGCAATTGGGAAAGGCATTTTACGTGACTTTCCTCACTAAATCACTTCACTCAGGTGGAATTGGGTATCTAGCTTCAGGTAGGGGACGTCCCTCGGATAGGATGTTAAATGGAGGTCCCGTGTTTGAGGGCAGCCACACCTCTAGCGCATAAAAGAACCCACCACTTTTATGGAAAAGAGTCAGGGTCCTTCCCGGTGTGAGTGGATCAAATAACTTTGTCGGGATATGCAGCTTGTACTGTTTGGTACAAACCTGGTGTGTTGCGCCATGATAGAGGCAGCTTACCAGGTAGGCAATACAAACAAACATGTGGGTTTCAGACCATAGATGTTCCTTGGAGTGTAGGCACTATGCTCTCTTTGTGTTACATCAACTCGAATAAGATAAACCCCACAGTTGCTGATGTTGTGTTCTTCCTGGAAGATCTCATGTTATATGAATGACATTGTATATATTTGTAACAGGCAGATGTACCCAGCTTAGGGGAACACCAACCCAGGAACCCCTACACAGAGATCCAGGTACTGCAGAATCACACTGACATCGTACGGCTGCTACATCCGGTAGACTCTTCCAGGTGGGTCATTTTAACCCAGAACAGAGTTCTTTATTAGCCTTCATAGCAGGCTCTCTATGGACTTTTTTGGCACTTTTGCTGGCCATTTCTTTTGTACTGAGTCGCTGATTGCTGGCCTCTCTCATAGCCGTCCATTTTAGAGCCTGCATTTTTTCGGCGGTACAAAGTCATATTATAAACGATTAGCCATTCATCTGCCCTATTAACACATACATTAGGAATAATTCACAACTCCGTTAGAGGCAATTCGTATGTCGGCTGCAAGCATTTTACAACTCGGGCGACACGCGCCTCCCGGCCGCAGTGCTTGCAGTTTATTAACCGTCCACGGCAGGCAGGGAATTCGCACCTCCTTGTTAATCGCCCTAATCGTTTTATAATATGACTTTGTACCGCTGAAAAAATGCAGGCTCTAAAATGGACGGCTATGAGAGAGGCCAGCAATCAGCGACCCAGTACAAAAAGAAATGGCCAGCAAAAGTGCCAAAAAAGTCCATAGAGAGCCTGCTATGGAGGCTAGTTCTTTATGCTGTAGGTAATGTCCTCTGCAAATGATTAAGGTGTGAAGTTATGAACTGCTGACTCAACAGCCTAGTTCTTCCAAATTTAAAGTGCCTCCAAATAGATAGCATTTCAAATTCAAGTACAGGAAATAGCAGGAAATAACAGAATACAGCATTATGATACATTCAAAATATACATCATGTGTGTCATCTTCCAGGATGCAAAAGGCTTGGATGTTAAAATATCAAAACCTGCATGTACAATATCACCATGATATTGAATGGTATCATATTAGATAACGTTGTGCAACAATACACTAAAGTATATTCCCCAATCCAGAGGAAAGAGATTATATCATATCAATGAAAATATAGAAAAAAGAGGTTCCGGTACTGGTCCTGGCTCTGGAATTTGACCGTACCTGTACCTCAGCAGCATTTTCTGTACTGGTAACCACCCCTAACTGGTACATTAGTTTTACTGATTGTGGTTGACTCAATACTGACCCACACACGTACCTCTGTCATCTTTTCCAGGTTTGTGTCGGCTGGAGATGATGGAACAGCGATACTCTGGCACACACAGGTACATCATGTTAGTTTTGAGTGTGCTATCATTATCAAAGCCCACCTAGGTGAAGAACAGTTTAGTTTAAGTCCTTCCCACACCACCTGGTACATAGGGCAGCAGCCATCTCCCTTTCATTTAGTCCTAAGCCACAATCACTACAGCAGGAAGCTAGTCTGCTGATTTTGGTGTGTGTTCAACTGACATACTCTTCCCCAAAAGCTGAGTGCTAATCACTCTCCAAGCAGATGTTAGGCTCCGGCTGTTTTTTAACTTTTTTAAGTCATTTTTATCGGGCTTTCTATTTTGTCATTTTTCTTGAAGTACACCAGCCAAACACAGCAAGATAAAATACAAAATAGAAAGCCCGATAAAAACGACTAAAAAACGTTAAAAAAACAGCCTAACCTCTGCTTGGAGAGTAAGTGCTAATAAGCAAAGAGAGTAATTTGAGGACATTCTGGCACGGTATCTCTCTTTATTTTATCCACAGACAGGAAGAAGACACTTCACATTTTCTGGCCATGATCGACCAATCACGTCCATGCTTCTGCTGACGGTGCAGAAGACCAGCTTCCATGATGATGATGAGAGCTCTGCCGCCCTAAGGGACCCTATCCTTCTCACAGCGTCATCGGACAAACATATATGTGTATCCTTATGAAGAACTGTTTGTGTTAATTTGGTCTCTATCCCTCCTTACCCAAGGAAGTAAACACACAGACACACGCATACATAGTACGTCGTGTGTATTCAGTAAGAGCCTCTACATCCAGACTACTAGCATGCACCGTCCCTCGGGACTCCCATCCATGCATGTCTATTGATAGTGGCAGGAAATCTACTAACAGTTTATATGTCTGTTATGTCACCTAAACATGTTTACATAAACTCCAAGAAGACCACACAAGGGACCAATAATTATAATAAAATCTGATGATATAGATTAAAGCAAGGATGTTAAGTAAGTTGATTGGTTAAAACAAAGGTGATAATCATATCATAGTGCTGTACAGTCTTCCCTTGGCCTCTATTCAAGTGTAAACAATCCTTGCTAGACTTAAATGTGTCAAGTCATTTTTCAGAGTCAACCTATCTTATAACACAGAAATTTGGACAAACTGAGTCCTTGTCACCACAATGCCCAAGAAAACAACGATTAAGCTACTTGAAATGCAGTGAAATTTTTGTAATGTAAAGTAGTTTACTTAATTCTACTGGGACTAGATTTTGTGCTAGGAGGTGAAAGGATGTAAGACAGCTTTTTCCAGAACAAGACAACTAAAGTTTGTATGGCACTTGTACAACTGTATTCTAAGAATGCCCTTATGACCTGTTTGTGATTATACAACAAATGTGACCAGTCCTATACAGATACAATTTCAATGAACTAACATCAATTTGAATCTTCTAAGTGAATGTATCTGTCTAAAGTATTTTTTTTTTATTTATTGGCTTCTAGTCAAAATTCATTTTGCCTGTCCTACCATGTCTAAAACATCTTGATAAGTTCTTCATCATCATCATACAAAGTACATTTTTGTATTATAATAATAGAATAAGTTCATGAGAAGGTCTTTTTTAACATGATGGTTCTTTGACATTCAACAAAAATGCTCAAGGAGATTGAACTGCTGCAGCCTTTATGCTCTTTGATTCATTACAGGTTTTTCTGGTGTTTGTCAGTTTGTCCAAAGCTTTTTGTATTTTGCAGGAGTTTTAGTGACTCAGACCTGACAGGGTCTCTAAGTCTAACTGCTCTTGGGAAGGTGCAGTGTCCATTGGGACTTCTTTGTCCAGCCCTAAAGATTTGCTTGCCTGACACTCAGGCTGTCCATGAGCTGGGTTGTACAGGGCGTGAGATGTGCTGTCCAAACTAGGCTGTCCATGAGCTGGGTTGTACAGGGCGTGAGATGTGCTGTCCAAACTAGGCTGTCCATGAGTCCAAACTAGGCTGTCCGTGAGCTGGGTTGTACAGGGTGTGAGATGTGTTGTTCTTATAATTACACTCAGGCTGTCCATGAGCTGGGTTGTACAGGGCGTGAGGTGTGCTGTCCTTACTCAGGCTGTCCATGAGCTGGGTTGTACAGGGCGTGAGATGTGCTGTCCAAACTAGGCTGTCCATGAGCTGGGTTATACAGGGTGTGAGATGTGCTGTCCTTACACTCAGGCTGTCCATAAGCCAGGTTCTGCTCTTTTGCATTAGTGGGCTTTGATCCATTGTCGTAGATCCTGCTTACGCTCGGAGTCTCGTTTTCTTCACCCACTCCATACGGACCTTTCCCTTCACTTGCTGGCAAAATACTGTTTCCTACTTCTGCATCCTCATATTCATGATCAGCCTCTGGGTCGTCATCTTCAGGCAGCAGTTGACCAACTGGTTGTTTGACGCTTGTTGCCTGTTGGTCAGTGCCATTGCCCAGTGGTGTAGAATCTGCCTCAGTATTTCCTCCTGTGGTATCTTGTGGTGTGTCGGGACAGCCTTCTCCATACAGGGGGATTCTAAAGGCATCAATTTGCCCAAGATCATCCTTGTAGGCCACTGCATATGGCTTGATCTCTGGCCCTTCGTCATAGGCAACTGCATACGGCTTGATGTTTGGCCCATCATCTTCCTCATAGGCCACTGCATATGGCTGAATAGTGTTGTCGTCTCCTGATGCCTGGTTTAGGGCAGGGTTCGGTCGGCTGTCTGTTGCTGAGTTGTCAGGTGCTTGCCCTTCAGCGGAGTCAGAGTACACCACTGCATACGGCTCGATCTTCTGGCTTCCCTCTGTTTCGGAGGATGGGGGATCATCATCTGTTGCGGTTGGTTGGTCGTGATTTGCCGCACCTGTCTCATGCCAGCGCTTGTAGATGAAGAGGACACCTACTGTTGCTAACATGAGGAGGAGGGGCCCAACAATAGCACCGGCCATGGCCAGGATGTATGTGCTGTTTTTGTTGGTGATTGGGTCTCCCCCAACGACAATGACGTAGTCTTCTTCGGTTGTTTGTTGAGAGACTGGCATGTCATTTGTGGAGGACAACTCCATGTAGACCTCAGTGGGAATGGTAATATTGTAGGTGATGGTTTTAGGAACTGCCGTGTTCTTCTTTGAAGCCATGAACTCAGTTTCCTCTTGTGGCCTGTCAGTGGTTGTCTTGCAGACATCTTTGCTGATGGAGAAAAGGGAAGTTCCTTTGACTTTGGCTGGTGATGCACACCTCAGGTAGTAGGGATTGTTGATGAACTTGAGGTGTAGTAGGTTGCAGATGAACCACGTTAGATTCTGGTCACATCGCAGCTTGTTTGATGTGATTGACAGGCTGAAAGGTCCCTTTATCTCTGAGTCAGTCTCGAGACGTGTGACATCGATGTCGATAGTAGAGATGCGATTGTTTCGTAGGTCGGTAAAGGTCAACGCTGTAGGCTGTCGAAGCGCATCGACTGGAACGGATGTCAGTTGGTTGTAGCGTAAGTGCAGCTTGTCCAGCTCATGTAGCCCACGGAAGGCATGCTTTGACACAGCCGAGATCTCGTTCTTGTTGATGAACAAGTGTGTAAGTCTTTCGAGCCCAAGAAAAACATCAGAATCTGCAGGGAAAGGAAGATGGTTTATGACTATCAGTTAGAATAGTAGGAATTATTACAGGTCTAGGGCCAAACTTCTAAAATGCATTATATCAATGATTTTGTCATTCATGTTGACTTATTTGGAGATGGTTTTGAATAATTATTACATTTTTTAGAGATTGGAATGGAAACGTGGAAGGAAAGATTGTCAGGACCTCCCAAAAAACCAAAGGTGGTTCATAATTATAACTTTTGCAGTTTTTCCTGTAACCAAGACGACTAAACCTGTTGCTCCAAAACTAATCAATATACTCCCACTCATAGTTGTTGATATTCATGTTACATTAAATTGTGTTCAGACAAATCAAGTCACATTGCACATCACATGCAGGAAATGATCTTGACTCCAGTTACAAGTAATATTCATCAATATACATCTCTTTGAGCAGTACAAGAGAGAGGAAAATTGCAATGCCCATATACTAGCACCTATGAATTTTTCTGTACTCTCTCTCAAAAAAAAAAACACTCATCCTAAACCTTTCACTTAACTGGTAGATCTTAAACATCACATGCAGAAAATGATCGTGACTGACCTGTTACAAGTAATATTCATCAATGTACATCTCTTTTACTTTAGCAGTACAAAATTGCAATGCCCATACCATACAAATTTTCCAAAAACACTCATCCTAAACGTTAGTTCTGGTAGATCTTTAAACATCCTCAGAGCTTCTGAAAAAGAATTCTCACCATGCCCTGTTGCAACTATTTTGGCTTGAAAACGGGTTGGGTTGAAAACCGGTATTGTTCCCAGGCCAGGAGTTACATGTACATGTAGTCTTCCATTTGAGCCAAAAATGTCCTGTTTTAAATTTTTTTGTCATAGAATCTTTTGAAAGCCTTGATGGATATTGTGTTAGACTCTAGAGTCATTTTTCAATACACCATTCCCTTAGACCTACCCACCATGCATGTTTAAGTGCTTAACAAATGGAAATTTTGAAAGTGAAGAAATGTAAAACAGATTGCCCGACAGTCATACAATCGTCGTATGATCACAAACTGAGCCTAGAGGTCTTTCTCCAAATAGTGACATGCATATGTTTATGACAACGGTAAGACATCCAGGTAAAACAATGTTCAAATACAATTCAATCTCTACAACTAGATAAAAAACGGAGATTTACTTTCAGTCTAGACGTTTCAAGTGACATCCATCACTCTCCTAGTGACACTGATTAGAAGAGTGATGGATGTCACTTGAAACGTCCGGAAGTAAATTTCCGTTTTTTTATCCAGTTGTAGAGGTTGAATTGTATTTGAATAGTGACATGCATATTTTGTACAAAATCTAGATGTCTTTTTGCCCTAAGTGCTGTCTTAGATCCTTGTTGGCAATTTGTTCTGTCACAGCCTACTCAAGAAAATGCTACAACATCGTAATTGTGCCACAGCCTACAAAACGAGAAAGTACAAAAATTTTTCTAGACATTTAAGCAAAATCTTCTTTTTTTTTCTTATAAAGCATGAAAAAAAAATCTAGAAATTTTTATTTATTCTTAACCAGATTCAATTCTTAAGAAATACAAGAATTTTTTTTTCTTCCTGGAAGATAGATTTTCTGTCAGGAAGCAAAACAAGATAAACAAGAAAAAGCATTTTTGGTACCTAGACTGGAGATTCGGTTGTCGCACAGTCTGAGCATCGTCACCGATGATAGACCATGGAATGCCCCGGGCTGGATGGTGGAAACGTTCGACCTTTCGATCTGTAGGTTTCGTAGACTTGGGACGTTTGGGAAAGACCGCTCCAGGAGCGTAGAGGAGCGGAGATGGTTGATGTAGATTACTTTAGTGTCTTTGGTGAAGCCAGTTGGTACGGCATCAAGACACACTTTGAAGCTGTACACAAGTCCTCCATGTCCAATCCAGGTACAGGGGGAGCCCTTCCCATGGTCAGGATGGGGACAGGTACAACTAGAACTTTTCCCTTGGCTTGTCAAAAATAATAGATCGAATATTGGGACGTTGGGACCGCCGCAGCTGACCGGGCACCTTACAGCGGCTACTGGCTCAGAAAGTAGGAGCCCGAAGGCCAGCAGAAACAAAACCAGCGGCTTGGTCGGTGGCATCTTCAGAAGTGATCAGTGTGTCTCACTGAATTTCTTTATGCATTACAACACCTGCCCTGTCTGTCATACAGACATTACTATTTATGAGGAAAAAAAATGTTGTAATTTCCTGTTTCCCTACCTACGAAAAAAAAACCTGCCGAAATCTTTATTCAGCCTGCTTCCTGTTGAAGTAAAAACACTACTTGTCCATTCTAAAGAAGCAGAAATGTATGATAATCTATTACATGTATGCACAAACTTAAAGTTTGGCTTTGAAAGACAAGTCTCCTCATGCATTTCAATTTACGTTGTTCAACTGTATTTCCAGCCTAAAAAGATTAAAGGATTTTTTAAAGGATGGGGTAAAAAAAATTTGGTCCCAACAAGCAAATAATCCCGGGACGAAGGAACAGGTCTTGAGCTTGGATGATATGCCATTGGCCTTTATTTTGCAGGTACACATGTACAATAATCTCTTATTGTTGTTGCTTTGGATGAAAGATTCACTGTATTTGTTGACACCTATGCTCCCAGCTGCCTTTTTCGGAATTTGTAACTCAGAATTGACAATCAGATTATTTTGTAAAGTCATGCTGACTCACGTTGCCAAACACGAAAGGAATTTGATTCTGCCTGGCAAAGTGTAAACATGTAATTTGATACTCGAGTGACATGAGTAGTGTAGCACAGCCCCTCGCAAGCTGATACGTTATCATCTCAGTGTTGTAAACCGTAAAAGAAATGAATTTCACAGGGAAAGTGACATTGGCAGTAGCAGCAGCCCTGCTGGAAAATAAAAATATAATAATGCAAATATTTGATGGACATGCAGCCATTCTCTTATTGGTTGATTTCCTAATTGCCATGTGTGTGTGTGTGTGTCTGTCAACAAGATAACTCAAGTTTGTTTTCTTATTTGGCGTGTTGGTGGGATGTGATGAGCACTAGAAATGATTAGATTTTGGGCCCCCTCGCGGCTTCCCTTGTTATTACAGCGGAACTTCCGGTTTTTATATCTTGTGTTTTGAACAAGCTTTGGATACGATCTATTGGCGTTAGAAAGCTCAATTTGTTCTATCCTCATTTTTCTTGTCATTTTTGATGACCTTTTGCTGATCCTTGAAGTTTGAAACTGAACACTTCCTTGACAGAACTCAGATGTGGAATGTGAACACTGGCCAGTGCCTTCAGACCATCACTGAACTCCACTCCAGTGTGAAGGTGCAGCTTTCATTTGTTTCTATGTTTTAAACACTCACTCACTCAGTCCCATAACTTGTAGTAGCCAAACCACCGCAGCTTCTTCCTTGTTTCAAACAACAGGGATACAATGATTAGATGGTCCAAGCAAAAATTGCTCCACAAGTTTCATGGACCAAAGAAGGCAACAGTGGCTGTTTTTTTTTTCTGTGCAATACTTTGGTGTTGGAAGAAAGTTTATCTTTGTACATTTGTACATTGTTCACAGTGTATGGTGTTCTTTGAAATACAATTGTTCACAGTGTATGGTGTTCTTTGAAATACAATTGTTCACAGTGTATGGTGTTCTTTGAAATACAATTGTTCACAGTGTATGGTGTTCTTTGAAATACAATTGTTCACAGTGTATGGTGTTCTTTGAAATACACATTGTATCGCTGACTTAAAGATTCATATGTATTTCTATTTAGTATCTTCAAGGACGTTATATCAGATATAACGTCCTTGGTATCTTGTACTTTGACCCTCCCAGTGTATGGTGGAGCTGAGACATGGGATGTGGTGTTCCGGAGGTCATGACCTGAGCCTGTGGAGTCACCAGGGGGAGCTTCTGCACAGGCTGGACAGGGTCACGGCAGAAAGTAAGTAGACTGGGCGGCATGTGTATAATAACCACTTGTTGGATTTCCACATAATATCCAACATGGCACAGTCAAGAAGTAGGCCTTTTATTTTCAACTTGACTTATGACTTAAAAAATGTGTCAAGGTCTGTCACTAAGATTTAAAGATTTATAATCGTATACCAGGTATACAGGACTTTCACTCCTTTATAATGATCTGCATTCATTCAGTGTATACAGTGTTGTCAGTCTCTACAACCACCTAGGCCAGTGCACTGTAAACCAGTCAGTATAGCCCTGACGAAGATGACAGATGGTCATCAAAACGTTGGAACATGGTTGTGCATAAAGAACTTTGTGATTAACCACCTAGGTCTGTTTTGCTTTGCTCACTCAGTGATTTATTCAGCTACTGTAGTTATAGGAGCTGACCATGCTTTATGACGCCATTGGTCAATGAAGCCAGTAACGGTTGTTCATCCATCGTTGATATCATATATCAGATTTATGTTGACTCTACAACCTGTTTTTGTTCCAGCCGACATTTCCCTTGTGCTGAGCATTCCAAATGAGAAGTTGGTTGCAGTTTCAGACAAAACACTAAGTAAGTATGGATTAAGACATCCAACTAGACTTGTTTCACATGCACACCCTTAAAACTGTAAGTTTTCTGCCTGAATCTTTTGTCCTGTTTGCGTTTTGTACATTGCAGAAGGTCCAGTAAGGCTGTCTATTGCAGTATACTTAACTGTCAACACCAGTAGTTACTGTAAATTCACTTATTTTCATTGCCATGGAATTAAATTTTGCGATAGAAGACAGTTTTTTTTGCATGTTTTAAGTTCGCAGTTGAAACAATTCTGAATCACAAGAGTATTGTAATAGTATTATTACATACATTGAAAAGGCATTATCTGCTGCATAATGACTTTGGCATGGAGAGGTTACAGCTAAAATGAAACCTCTACAAAGATTTCAAGATTTCCAGTAATGTATGATGTTAGCACATTTGTTTGCAATTAAAATTCATTTTGGACACTAACGGTAACATGGTCGTCTCGGTTTCTTTCTGTATGAACCTTCTGTACTGCAGTGGTGTTTAAAGTGACCAGCCCCATGGAAACCGGAGGGACCTATCAGCTGGAGGAGTACGGACATCCACATGTTCAGCACAGGGAGGCCATTCAGAGTCTGGTCAATGTTTCTGGTTAGTTTGTATTTATTATACTCATCCAAGAATGAGAGGGGAAAGCCCTATCTTCCTAAACAAGTATGTTCGAACACACCTATGTTAGAGATAGAGATAAGGATACAGGGAGGCCATACAGGGCCTAGTCAACATTTTCTGGTTTTAGTTTGTATTTGTCATAATTTATCATGTCCTATCCTAGAATTAGGATGAACAGCCTTTGTTCTGACAAGATAGTATGTTCTGATGCCCTTATTTCTGACAACCCTATGTTACTCGATCAAGAGTGGCTGTCCATCACTTTCACATGGTAGGAGATGTCGGAACATATGTCATGTATATAGGGGTGTCAGAACATAGGGAGGGGAATTTTTTTTTTTTACTTTTTTTCAAATACAATAGGTAGTCAATTTTTTCTGTAATGATCTCCATATAAACAAGTGACTGTCCTCGCTGAGTCAGTATTTTTCAAACGTTCGCATGTTACATCATATTGCATATTATAATATTACTCATTAAGGCTTCCTTTCACACAGACAGCGTTTTTGCGACGGGTTCCCTGGATGGAACCATCGTTCTGTGGGCGTCCGCACACTCCGTCAACTTCACCCGCAAGCTGAGCAGCAGCGCGCGCTCCCCACAGGGCATCAACCACCTGTACCCCTGGAGCATACAGTGTGTAGTTCCTGTAGAGGAGGTGAGGGTTTGTGTGTGTATGTGTGTTTGTCCGTGTACCTGTACCCCTGGAGCATACAGTGTGCAGTTCCTGTAGAGGAGGTGAGGTTTGTGTGTGTATGTGTGTGTATGTGTGTGTGTGACCGAGTTTGTATGTTTGTTTGTTTGTGTGTGTTTATGTGTGTGTGTTTGTGTGTGTGTTTTGTGTGTGTATTTGTGTGTGTGTATTTGTGTGTGTGTGTGTTTTGTGTGTATGCTTGTGTGTGTATTTGTGTGTGTGTATTTGTATGTGTGTGCTTGTGTGTGTTTTGTGTGTGTGCTTGTGTGTGTATTTGTGTGTGTGTATTTGTGTGGTGTGTGTGTGTGTGTCTGTGTGTCTGTGTGTTTGTGTGTGTGTGTGTGTGTGCATGTGTTTTGTGGACATCGGTCTCGGGATTGGTCTCAAAATAAAAGACTAACTTGATGGCCCATTACACCAAAATGCACTATCTACAAGTACAACCCTTGGTCTATTGGAGGCTTAGTCAGTGTTACTACCTTCTATGTTCCAGCGCTACCTGTTTGCAGCCATCGGTGCTGGGTTCTGGCTGTACGACGTGGTGACAGGAAAGTGTTTGGCCAAGAAGGTTGCCGCCCACTTCTCCAAGATACAGCACATGGTGCTGCTGGCAGGGGGGTGAGTCATTTATTACAGCTTGGGATTTACTCAAACTACAGCTAAACTATCCCCCCCCCCCCTACTTAGCCCCTGATGGGGTTATCTGGGGGTAGTCGAATGTAGATGTAGACCTCATTTGTGGAACAAAGGAAATAACAGGTGACTATCATCTTTTGAGAATGTCAACACAGAGATTAGAGACTGTAATGTTTGATCCGCTTACACAGGGATGGACTACTCTTTTCCACACTGGTCAGGGTTCTTTATCATGCTGGAGGTGTATGAGGTTCTCCTCAAACACGGGACCTCAAACTTTATGTCTCTAATCAAAGAAAACTAGTTATTTCACCTCTGTCAAGTGAGGAAACTGGTGTAAATTTACAAAATCAATTTGAGTTAGAAATTTGAACCCAGAAACTTTAAATTCTAAGTCAACATTGCCCTAGCCACAGATCAACCTTGCCACCTTGAAGAGAGTAATCAGTGAGTAGAAACTGATGTACATGTGTTTCTACTCATTGAGTCAGTGTACTGGATATACATAACAAACAAAGTCTGCCCTTCTGTAGGTCATTCCTGGCCACCTGTTCTGCTGATGGGACCATCAGGCTGTGGGGGTCACCTGGGGTCACCGCCCTGAAGGCAGAGGAGACACCAGAGGAACAGAAGCCCAGATACTCCAGGCAGATCGATAGGTTCATGGGAATCAGGTAATGTCATGACAAGTGAACTTTGTTTTTCTGTAGTTTTACATTTTTTCACTGACATTTGAATTATGTCACTTGACCTGTGTGTGTGTGTCTGTTGGTCTGTCTGTGAGTCTGTTGTATGCTGGTCTAATAGGTCTTCCTTATAAATGAATGGACCTAGTGGTATGAATGTGAGACAATTATTTTGACACATGAACTACGTAGAAAAAGGAATGCCATGGAATACCAAATTGAATTTTTTTTCACGTTTCAAATACAGAGTACACAAATTGTGTAACCTGGTAATTGATGATGAACTGGTATAAGCCTAACTTTCTTCTGCCTACAGTCCAAGGAAAGAAGACCCAAAAGGGAAGAGCAAGAGCATGGAGCAGCTGCAGTTCCAACCTGCTCTGCTAGGGGAGCTGCTAGGTCATGCTGGCACTGTGCAGGTGTGTGAATAACTTTAATTTCGGGCAGAGCATTGTGTCAAAAATGGAATGATCATTTTTACTTTAAATCTTTCAAGCTGGTAGGGAGGAAGGAAAATGAAAACTATCAGAAGAAAAAAATAATGCATCTATTCTTGGCCTAGAATTTGAAGTATCAAGTTTCTGAATCTTTTCAAAGAAACATTCTGAGTAAGTAAAGAATGGGATATTTTTCAACAAGTAAACTATGTACACTGTGTAACTACCAATGACATTATTTTTGAGGCTCATTCTGCATTTCTCTGAAATACCGCAAAAGTTTTTCATTTGATACTTGCACTGAACATACATCTTACATTTTACATTAAGAAACAGGTGTGTACTCAAAAATAATTTGATGTCCCAGTCTTGTTAGCAGGGAGTATGGAGTATGACATCCAGGATACGTATTCATGCTGTTATTCATGTTAAGTTAAAGAGAATTTGGTTTATTGGTTAATAAGTGGGCCTAGTACTCCCTCTTTGCAGCCAGGGGCTGAATTGTGAGTAGCTTGCAATAGGCAGGGCGTAATCGCAGGGGTCTGGAGTGAGCTGCCATTCGACGCCACTAAAGCTAAATAGTTGTTGTGTGTCTGGCCCGGCACCAATCTCCATTTCCTAGTCCTGGGTCACACCATCCAAGTACTGCACCACTCAGGTGACCTCAATATGACAGTATTGTTGTTGTTGACAAGATAAGACAAATCAATTGTTTCCATTTTGTTTTGACCCAGATGTTGCTGGACTGTGGAGGGGATGGACTGGCTTCCTGTGGCACTGATGGACTGGTCATTCTGTGGAAGGTTTGTTGGTTTGTTTTTAATCAGATGTCCATTAAGTGTATATATCAACGCTGCAACACTTCTCTTCTTGGAGTACAAATAATGAAATTTAAAACTTATACATCAATGCAGAGAATAAAATGAAGGAACAATACAGAAATCAAACATAATCAGGGTTGGCCTGGTGTCCTGTTGGACTGGTTATTATTTACTGTGGAAGGTTGGTTTAGTTACTCTCCTTACTGGTAAACCGTCACATCAGTGATGGTAAAATATCTGTCCTTGGTGCTGACAGGCCATCAGGCAATTACCTTTTCGCATTGCACAATCATAGATGCATTAACCTATCATGTAAGCCATCAGAACGATCCAAATCTAATTGTTATAGTAATAGTCTCCGGTACTTGTGACCCTACCTTGCCACCACCCAAGGGACAGTAAGTTGCTATGCCGTTATCGCAACAGAATTTACATATCAGTGAGCGACATTTACATGCGACGGTCACAAGTACATTTTGTATTGTGACTTTGAAGACAAGTGATCGTAATCTCTGTATCTTACCCAGTTCTAGACATTTTGAATTGTCTACAAAGATTGCGTACTTGGATGTGTACATGTTGTGGAGACCTTGGCCTCATAAGGATTAATGTATAGTTATATATATATAGTCATCCTTTTCTTTTTCTGGGTAACTAATGCAGTTGTGTTTCCAGGACGGTGCAGCCCAGTCAGAGCGTAGGAACGAGTTCATCAGAGAGATGCTTCAACTTGGGGCCAGCTGAACACTCCAAGCACGTACATGGTAGCTGCATCAACACCACAATTACCAGGCAACAGAGGTTGTTGTAGAGAAAGGAAATCTTGGAAGGAGTGTGTTAAGCTATAACTTTTTAAGAAGGACATTGATGTGTGCAATGATCGTGGGTTCAACTTGGGGCAAATTGAACACTCCAAACGTGTACGTGGTGGCTGCATCAACACCATCTCCAAATCAGTTACCAGTCAACAGAGGTGTTGGAAGGAGTGTGTTAAGCTGTTAGGACATCAGTGTGTGTGGCCTCATGATGGGAGTGAGGACCAAGATGCAAGTGGTATGGGCGCCTTGAACAAGCCAATGGCTAACGTTACATCAATACCATCTCCAAATCACAGAATACCATTGGCAGCAGAGTCATGGTAGACAAAGAAAATCCTGGAAGGAGTGTGTAAAGCTATAACGTATTAAGAAGGACATTGATGTGTGCGGCCTTGTGGGTGTGCTCTGGGAAAGTGCACGAGGTATGGACACCTTGAACTGAAAGCCAGTGGCTGCATCAACACCATCTCCAAATTGCAGTTACCAGATAACAGAGGTTGTGGTAGACTAAGGCAATTTGAGAAGGACTGTGTGTAGTAAGGACATCTATAACATTATATGTGTGCAGCCTTGCCAGTGTGAACCTGCTGGACAGAGCCTCTTGGAAGCACGGTGTGAAGACCGTGTCAGGGACCCACGCAGCAGTATAATCAAATACTGGATACCACTATCTACTATACTGGGTACTATACTATACTTAACTATGTGGTGGCATGGTGGTTAGGGCCGTCATTTTGTGTAGAGCCTAGGGCTAGGTGAACATTCCAAACAGTGCAGACACTTTCTACTCTCCAAGCAGATCTTTCAGGTGGCATTAGACAGTATCCACAGGCAAAAACAGGTTGCAACCGGTTGGTCCTGCAGAGTTATCATGCTTCTTTGTACATTTAATGTCAGTGGGAAAAATTTTCTAAGGGGTCCTTATGTATAGAGGTAATCACTTGATTGTATGTAATTTCTATAAAATATTTCATGTTTTGTACTTCTTGTGAAAAAAACTCTAACATCAGGCCTGTTTCTATTTCCTGATTTGTCCACCTGATTAGTCCTTTGTTTACTGCGGTCGTAAGTTTCATGTGCAGTAGAAGCCAATTAATTGCACAACGGATTAACACACACTTCTGTTAACTGCACGGAATCCTAAAATCCCAAACCGGTGCTGTCCAGCTGGATAACTTCGCATTATTGCACCAGCCTGAAAATTGCACGAAATACGATGGCAAATAAACTGTGCAATTCAACGGCTTCTACTGTGTATTACCTTCTAAAAAGAATCAATCAAAGTCACTTGAGTGATTTTATTATTTGGGGAACATTGGCACTGGTACAAGATAACAATACATTTCATAAAACTGACATTCACAAGATTTCCACATGTTAAAAGATATGTATATAGATAATATAGATATATAAATATTTTCGCAGGAATACTAGATAATAAAGATATGTTCATATTTATATGTTTGGGAATGGAAAATGTTCATTTTTTTTAAAGAATTGGTCATTCTTTGGCTGACAGGTTCCTTCCAGTATAAATACAGATGACTGAGCTTAAAAGTTTCACCACACAACTCTATTGTTATGTATGAAGTAGTGCATGGAATGTTGTCTGATGATGAAAAATGCCTAAAGCCAACATCTGGAATGTCTCATATTATCGTCCGAAATCCTCTCTGGTCCGAATTCTCTGATACAAAGAGCATCTGTGTGTTCGACCCAACGTATACACACACATCACCGTTGTACAAAAATACATCTCACCGCATATTATAGACACATGGTTAGCCATGTTCACATGATTTCCAATTATACATGTACCTAAAAAAATCTCTTGTCCACAACGCATACATATACTGTTAGCCTACCTGACTGAGCAGGCCTTTTTCTGTGTGGTTGGAGCAAAAACGGGGTCTGCCCCAGGAGGCTAGCAAGCAGCTGGCATTACAACAATTATCAGGAAGGCATGAAAACCTTACATGTAGGAAAAATAGCTTGGACTATCAGTTACACGCTTCGCTTGCAATCATTTTACACCTGTCTGTATACCCGGGTCATCCACCATTTAAAAATCTGAAGCAACTCTGTCTGTGGTATCGACAAAAAAAACTGCTTTAAAAATACTGACTTTTGCACAACGTGTTATACATATAGATAATATAAATATGTACACTGCTTATTATTATTGATTCATCAACAAAACAACCTGCCTGGCAAACATCTTCTAGAATCAGTCTATGGACACTGACAATTTCACTGGCACTTTCTGGAGTATCTTACCGAGGAGTAAAACCTCCTTGGCCTTACACAAATACTGTGGTTCATTTTCTGATGACCTGCATTCCTCTGTGGCAGATATGACGAGTAGAGACGAGTGTAGCTAGCGTACTGTATCGTCAAGGCACCCGATCGTAAAAGATCTTTTCACATTTGGCTTGCTTGCTTGCAGCAATATTAGATCAAGAGTACAAACTTTAGTTATCATTTCTTAACTGTGTAGAAAGCACATCAGATTGTACAATGAACTGCCCCATTCCTCATGACATGCGAAATGCTATGAAAGCCTTTAGGAAACCTTCTCCACTCAGCTGGCTGTATGAACATCCCTTCCACAAGAAGCCCACAGTCTCTGGTACTGTATTATACTTAAGTATGTACAAGGTTTCATCGACAAGGTGTATAACAGGTTTGACATACAAGACAAGTACACTGTACATTGTACACACTTAGGAGACTTTTGAAGATGTACACTTTCCTCACATTATGTATGATTACAGATATGATTTTTACCATTGATAATAGTTTGATATTTGGCACAACAACTATATATGTTCCACAAAAGAGCTACATGCGATGTAGCCCATCCAATATTTGACCATCAACTCAGCTTTTGAAGCTCACTCTTCTTGCACTGGACTCTTTATCTTGCACTTGACCTTAGTGGAACTCGAAGGAGGTACTGCTACTTGTGTTCACCTTTATCCGTGGGGGTAACCTAACTCTGTTGTTCTTTAAAACGGTATTTAGGGATATCCAGTTGACAGATGATGCTTTCAAACTGGAATACTCTGAACATATTTCAATAAGAAAATGACGTACGTCGAGCTAATATCCCCAAATAAGAACAATTATTAAAAAACGATGGATATAGGTTACCCCCACAGATAAAGGTGAACTATATAGCTTTACTGAAGCCTACCCATTTTGCACATGTCACTGGTTTGGTTACGGTTACAACGAACCACAAACAAAAACTAACACTGGAATGTGTGAGGTTTATATTTTCATTGTTAAACTGTAGTTACAACTGTACATAAAACACTGTATATTATATTATAGGAATCTGTGTTTCTTCTCGAACATTGGTCCCTGTTCAAAACAAGACGGTCTCTAGCCATCTTCAATCTTATTCGTAAGTTATACATGTACATAATAGTTCAAGGACTAAATTCCACAATGGCTGATATCTTGGGTTTCACAAACCACATTTACAATATTAGGGTATACATGTACACCACATCTGTATGTCTTCACATTTGTTCAAGCTGAAAAATGGAATATAGTTACAAGTATCATAAACTCTTCATATGCATACTTTTTTCTAATACTCTCAGCCTACGTGTATAAAAAAAGCAGGCTGCGATCAATGGTTGATAGTAGCTTATGAAGTTTTTTGTGTATTTTCCGACGGCTGACGGCCGTCACTCTACGTCAGACTGCAATAGATGGTTGATGACTGGTTATGGAGGTTTTTCGAATTTTCCACCGCGGTTACTCAACATCCTCAAGGCGCGTGACGCTCTCGCCGCGCCGCTCTGCCTCCTCTGCCTGCTGCTTCCAGTACTTGTAGTTCCTGGTGAGGTGCGTGATCAGGGACGGGGTGTCCACAAACGCTGCGGGAATGATTAAAGAGTTATATGATTAACGAGTTATATGATTAACGAGTTAACGAGGCTTTCTCTGCCTGCTGTTTCCAGTACTTGTAGTTCCTGGTGAGGTGGGTGATCAGGGACGGGGTGTCCACAAACGCTGCAGGGATGATTAAAGAATTAATGATTAACGAGTTACAGTGGATTCCAATTATTCGTATTACGCCTTTTTGGATAATTCGGGTAATCGGATAGAATTACGAAATCCCAAAACATTTGCCATTCATTCTATTGTTTAGAACATCGCAGAATTGGATAACCCACGGTCTCAAACTTCGGGTTTTTGGATAGAATTACGTCAGGTCACACAAATTAACAATTGTAAAATATGCCCTAAAACTTACAAAATGAGTCCAAAGGTAACTAGTAAATGTATGTATAAAGGCGTAAAGCCATGTAAAGGACCGTAAGAAAGTTACATTCCACAGAAAATCTAGCCGATAGCGCTGTGCTAGCGTGCGAACATTTGGAGTTAGGCGCCATTTTGTTAGGTTGCCGCAAGGCATGACGGGCGAACGTCATTGGAACGTCAACACGCTTTTGAGTTCATATTTCCCCTTCAGACAATGTCTAAACTTGGTTTACCCTACAAAAATGTGTTTTTTTCATATCCACTGTCTCATTAATTGAGCTGATTTCGGCTGCGCTACGTAGATTTACAACAACGCACGTAACGCAACAGGGGTGTGATTTCGCAATGACCTATCTTGCGCATTGAATGGCGGGATATCTCAACCCACGCGCCGCCATTTTAAATGTTTTGAACGTGAATTTTTTCCGTCTTCCACCGCGAAAGACGTAAATTTCAGAGTAATTTGTGGACACAAGTTGTAGACAAGAAGGTGAAGAGTTTATCACTCTCCAATACCGTTGTTTTAACTTAAAATTATGAAAGTAACGTCATATTCTCCGGCATACGAGCGGAGCCATGTTCGTCTTTGTTTTGGTATGCCGCCAAATTGCCGACGCACGGCTGTGCGAGTCAAGCATACTTTTCCACATGTGCATTTAGCCACTGATTTGAACTCTTTATTAGATCAAGCATCTCACAGAAATCGCACAGTATCGGAACATATGATTAAAGTTTTGTAAACGGAGTTCCGTATCGTTAGAGTGGTAACCTCTATGAGCGTCTGTGTGTTATGTTTGCGTATTGGTTTTCAAAACTACACCCCTCCCCAACCAATGCCGCTAAAGCTGGTCATATAGCCAACTTCGGACTCTAGAATAGGCCGGATAATTGGATAAAATGCCCAGACAAATAGGCGATACAATAAAGCGGATTCCACTGTATATGATTAACGAGTTAACGAGGCCTCCTCTGCCTGCTGCTTCCAGTACTTGTAGTTCCTGGTGAGGTGGGTGATCAGGGACAGGGTGTCCACAAACGCTGCGGGGATGATTAACGAGTTATATGATTAACGAGTGATATGATTGACGAGTTGTATGATTAACGAGTTAATGAGGCCTCCTCTGCCTGCTGTTTCCAGTAATTGTAGTTCCTGCTGAGGTGGGTGATCAGGGACGGGGTGTCCACAAACGCTGCGGGGATGATTAACGAGTTATATGATTAACGAGTTATATGATTAACGAGTTAAGGAGGCCTCCTCCGCCTGCTGTTTCCAGTACTTGTAGTTCCTGGTGAGGTGCGTGATCAGGGACGGGGTGTCCACAAAGGCTGCAGGGATGATTAAAGAGTTAAGTAACGAGTTATATGATTAATGAGTTAACGAGGCCTCCTCCGTCTGCTGCTTCCAGTACTTGTAGTTCCTGGTGAGGTGCTTGATCAGGGACGGGGTGTCCACAAACGCTGTGGGAATGATTAAAGCATTACAACTTTAGGTACGTTTAAAAAGTATTGGAACATTAAGCCAAGTTTCATGCACAAGACATCAACTCTCTAAGTTTGCTGACATATATGCAACAAAGCAAACATATATTGATGGAAAAAGCATCTCGAGATCTTTTGAAAGAATCTTTGAATTTTCAATATGCTAGATTTAATGGGTCAACTCTGTCCAGTGTGAACGCACTGGACAAAGCCACTTGGAAGCGCCATGTGAGGACTAGCCGACTGCTGCCCACCCCTGTGCCAGGAACTCAGACAGCAGTACAATCTTATACCAGATACTACTACTACTACTAGTACTGCTTACTGCAACTACTAAATGTACTACTACTGCTACTACTAAAGCTACTACAAACTCACCGTCCCAAGCATCGAACATGTCTGTGAGGAAGTAGTCGATGAAGGATATCTGAGACTTGGGGATGCTGCAGGAGGCTCTGTCGAACACCGGCATGACCACGGGGAGGCCACGGTCCTTCTCCTCATCAGTCTGTGCGGGACAGAAGGTCACAGGTCAGACATAGGTCATAGGTCAGACATGGAAGGTCACAGGTCAGACATAAAAGGTCACAGGTCAGACATAGAAGGTCACGTCAGTTGTTTCTAGGATCTGAAGTCTCATGCAGAAAAAGAAGCGTGATAGATAAAAGGCGGCATGCAGGCCCGATTTGAGCTTTCATGAATAAACAAAGGCTCAAACAAACTGATCCTGACTGTCCACCACAATTAGCAGAGCAATGAGATTGTGTGCCCTTGGGAAAGGCACTTTACATGACTTCACAATTCAGCCCCTGGCTGCGAAGAGAAAGTGGTCGGCTCACAAAATAACAGCAATGATAAAGAAATTTTATTGCAAGTTCTTGCCTGAGGGCTAATTGCAAGTGACAAAAAGTGACAGACAAACAGTGGTAAACAGTATACAGTAGTAAGCGACTAACTCAAGTGATAAATTTGAATAAACTAAACAAAGCAAAAAACTTAGCCATTGGGTTTGACTTCTTTTTCGTAGACAGTGGAAGATGAAAGATCCCACCTTTTCGATAATGTGTGGGTTTTGTGATGTAGTTTTTTTTTGGTCTGTAAATGTACATTGGGAGATAAGGTGATAAGGTTGGGCTTTGGTGGACTCTTGATGACCCTACCTGCTGGCAGTACTCTTCAGCAATCCTCTTGGCCCACTCCACGCACAGGTCCAGGGGTCGGGCCGGGTTAGCGATGTCGGCACACTTGATCAGCATGCGGGTGATCAGCGTCCGGTTCTCAAGGGTTCGCAGAGTGTCGTGCTCCGGTGTGGCCACGCCACCGCTGTGCTGTGGGGGAAAGATTGACAGGTGTCAGTCAAATGATTAATCTTTTTTTCGGATTCTACTGTTGAACAGATGATCAGGCAAATAGTCATTTGCCGGTGGGTTCGGAGACATGTTTGCCTGACTTGCACATGACTTTTTAAGGTCTTTTTACGGCTCTCGTCTACTGACGCTCATAGTCCCACATGTGAGATGGCCCCAGCAGATGCGGCCCTTCAATTCCACTTAAAGACAGGTGAATTCTATTTATCTACTTCTTGGAGTACTTAGGGGCTACAGCCATGGCGCGTTGATACACCCAATCCCTTGATCTTGGAAGTTAAGCAACGTGTAGTCGGGTCAGCAAGAGTATGGAAGCTAAACACCCTACACTACCAATGGACTAGCCCCCTGCTGTAGTGCTTGCACCTACGTGTGGCCCAGGGATTTAAAGCAGAGATGGGCACCAGGCCCGATGCAGATTCTCATCAGCGAGGTTGACCCCCTTGTTCTGATGTAAGGGCAACTTTAGTTGGAGTACTTACCGAGGAGAGGCGGTCTTCCTCGACCCGTGCGGAGGCGCCCATCTTGGAGATGCTGTTGGCAAACTTGGACAGGTGCTCGAAGTGCCGCGTCATCTCCGTGGCCAGGATCATGTCGATGATCTGCTGACGGAGCATGCGGTAGTCATCCCTGGGGAAAACAAAAGACTTAGTATAACTTGTTAATCATATAATTCGTTAAACATATAACTCGTTACATGCATATGACTCTTAACAACATACCAGGTGCAATACACAGAAAAAATATCTAAGAAAAGGATTGACGTACCTGCTGAGGTTCTTAAAGATGTTGCAGCGGTCGTCACGCCAGGTGAGCTGGAAGGTCAGGGCAGAATGGTGGCTCTCCAACACAGCCCTGTACACATACAAACATACAAACTGGTTACACTTAAATTTGTTTTACATCAGGTTCAGTCAATCAACCAATATCCGCTAAAGAGCAACTGGATATGACTTCAGAAATGGTCAGATGTTTCAGGTACCGTCAACTTCCTTGTGTCACTGACAAAAGGTCCATTAGTATTATTCCGTGTATCTGTCAGTTCCATCTATCTCAAAATACATTGCAGTGCCGTAGAGTGCTGAATTATGTATTCAGGCATTTTAACAAACTTTACAGGCATTGAAAAACTTAACCCTTAAACTGCCAAAACCGGATATATCCGGCACACATATACATGCCCTGTGTGCCGTGCCCGGTTATAACCGGGATAGTGTATTCCCCCGAAGTAGCAGCTTTGCGCGCGTGTAGCGCACGAACCCCGGAAGTTAGGGACTTCGGCCTTGTTCGGGTGTCTCTTTTCGGGGGTCAGCGGCCAACCCTGGCACTGATAGTATTTTATAGTGCTGAAACTCTGGCAGTTTAAGGGTTTTAACATTAAAAGTAATTAAAAAGTAATTAAAAGGAATTGGATGGTCCACACTTACACAACTGTACATCACACAAATGTGGGGCCCATATGACTATGTAATTAACAACTATGCAACAACACAGATGATGACAAGTGAAAGCAGGGAAATAGTTGAATGTTTGCCAACTCAATTCAGGCCTTTTAGCCTCCAAAGTGGGGTAGTAAGTAAAGTTCATAGTTGAGAGATGTACTCACACATCGTTGTAGAGGATGGCGAGTTCGCTGCCGGCGTTACACAGGAAAGAGTTGGTCCTGCCGGGATGGTCCACATCGTGGGACACGGCCGCCAGCAGGGCCGCCACCTTGTTCATGTTGTCCAGGATGCCCTGTGCGGGGAGATAGTTCACATTATTGACCAAAGTCAAGATTATTTCCACACCACCATCTCCATTTCTTTAGCCCTTGGGCCTAACAGCATTGTTTCAGGGCCAAACACCATTGTACTCTGGACTGCCACCTTGTTCATGTTGTCCAGGATGCCCTGTGCAGGGAGATACATGTAGTTCACATTAATCAAAATTAGGTTAAGGTTATTTCCACACCATTTGTGGTGTGGCACCCATCTCCAATTTTTTAGCCCTTGGGCCAAACACCATTATGATTGTACTCTGGGCTGCCACCTTGTTCATGTTGTCCAGGATACCCTGTGCAGGGAGATAGGTCACATTATTAACCAAAAGTCAAGATTATTTTCACACCATTTGTGGTGAGGCATCCATCTCCATTTCTTTAGCCCTTGGGCTGCCACCTTGTTCATGTTGTCCAGGATGCCCTGCGCAGGGAGATAGTTTAAATCAGTCAAGGGTCCATGGTGTGTATGGCGGCGCCCATCTCCAATTTTTTAGCCCTTGGGCCACACAATTTTGTGCAATCACTACAGCAGGGAGCTAGTCCACCGGTAGTGCTGTGTTCAACTGCTCTTTCCCATATGCTGAGTGCTAAGCAGGGAAAGCAGTTTTGGAACTGTGCACTTAATTTTTGACTGAAGATGCACCAATTCAATTAGATATTTGTGTACGGAAAATGTGTACATGACAAGTACATTGTATACTTAAAAGGTACGTAAACTTGTCAAGTACACAATATATACTGTTGACAATTAAGTGCCAGAAAAAGTGATATATTGCTGTATGCCCTGTTCAAAATTTTAAAGTTTACTACTGCAACAGAATTTCAGATTCAAGCTCTGAGGAAAGACAGTTACATGTAGGTTAACAATCAGGTTTTGCTGAATCAACACCATCACCTAGTTGGTTGCCATGCATGCAACAGAGGTCGGGTAGACCAAGGAAATCTTGGATTGAGTGCAATAAGGACAACACAATGTGGACCCGCTGGGCAGAGATGCTTGGAAACGGGGTGTAAAGACCAGAAGGCTGATAAACTATAACAAACAGCAGGAGACGTCCCGATATCCGTCCTTGTCGAGGAAGTATGCTGTGGCGTGTATTTTGCACGCAGTTGTGTGGCCTGAGGGCCTTAATTAGGAGATAGTTGCTACCGTGTGGTGCGGGAAGGATTGACTGGACTAACATACAGCTCAGAAGACTTACCGATATCCTGTCCTTGTCAAGGAAGTATGCCGTGGCGTGCAGCACGTCGGCTGCGTGTGTGGAGTTGTGGTAGGCGTTGATCTGGTGATAGTTCCGCTCTAATGGTAGGGTCACTAAGCTAACTTTAACTATAACTATAACAAACAGCTAAGAAGACTTACCGATATCCTGTCCTTGTCCAGGAAGTATGCTGTAGCGTGCAGCACGTCGGCCGCGTGTGTGGAGTTGTGGTAGGCGTTGATCTGGTGATAGTTCCGCTCTAATGGTAGGGTCACTAAGCTAACTTTAACTGTAACAAACAGCTCAGAAGACGTACCGATATCCTGTCCTTGTCGAGGAAGTATGCCGTGGCGTGCAGCACGTCGGCCACGTGGGTGGAGTTGTGGTAGGCGTTGATCTGGTAATAGTTCCTCTTTAATGGTAGGGTCACTAAGCTAACTTTAACTATAACATACAGCAAGAGACGTACCGATATCCTGTCCTTGTCCAGGAAGTATGCTGTAGCGTGCAGCACGTCGGCCGCATGTGTGGAGTTGTGGTAGGCGTTGATCTGGTGGTAGTTCCGCTCTAATGGTAGTCACTAAGCTAACTTTAACTATAACAAACAGCAGGAGACGTACCGATATCCTGTCCTTGTCCAGGAAGTATGCTGTAGCGTGCAGCACGTCGGCCGCGTGTGTGGAGTTGTGGTAGGCGTTGATCTGGTGGTAGTTCCGCTCTAATTACTAAGCTAACTTTAACTATAACAAACAGCTCAGAAGACGTACCGATATCCTGTCCTTGTCCAGAAAGTATGCCGTGGCGTGCAGCACGTCAGCTGCGTGTGTGGAGTTGTGGTAGGCGTTGATCTGGTGGTAGTTCCGCTAGTTGGTAGGGTCACTAAGCTAACTTTAACTGTAACAAACAGCAGGAGACGTACCGATATCCTGTCCTTGTCGAGGAAGTACACTGTGGCTTGTATTTTGCACACAGTTGTGTGGCTTGAGGGCCTTAATTAGGAGATAGTTGCTGGTGTGTGGTGCGGGGAGGATTGACTGGACTAACAAACAGCAGGAGACGTACCGATATCCTGTCCTTGTCGAGGAAGTATGCTGTAGCGTGCAGCACGTCGGCCGCGTGTGTGGAGTTGTGGTAGGCGTTGATCTGGTAGTAGTTCCGCTCTAATGGTAGGGTCACTAAGCTAACTTTAACTGTAACAAACAGCTCAGAAGACGTACCGATATCCTGTCCTTGTCGAGGAAGTACGCAGTGGCGTGCAACACGTCGGCTGCGTGGGTGGGTGGAGTTGTGGTAGGCGTTGATCTGGTAATAGTTCCTCTTTAATGGTAGGGTCACTAAGCTAACTTTAACTATAACAAACAGCAGAAGACATACCGATATCCTGTCCTTGTCCAGGAAGTATGCCGTAGCGTGCAGCACGTCGGCCGCGTGTGTGGAGTTGTGGTAGGCGTTGATCTGGTGGTAGTTCCGCTCGACCAGCTGGAGCCAGAGTCTCAGTGTCACCTCCGAGCAGTTCAGCACCTCGCACACGCCGAACCGCGAGAAGATCTTCATTCCCAGGTACAGCAGGGGCCTAAGGGGGGAAGAGACATTGACATGATACAACTGTAAATGCATTTAAGTTTGCGGGGATTTGATTTTGCAGTAGTGGGAAAAAGGACCTTTTGCAGTGGTTATAAGCTTGCGGTAAATCTGGTAGTTCTACACATTGGTAATGTTAGTTTGCTTGTCAATGAGTTTCTCAGTGATCGTCCGTGTTTCAGAGGCAAACTTGACACACAGATTACTAGTAAGAGTATGTGGGAAACGACAACCTGAAGCAGAGCAATGCTTACCGGCGAAGTCAATCCATTGAGAGAGATCAGTAGAGTATGTGGGGAAGGACTACCTCAAGCCGACAGCCTGAATAAAAGTTTAAAACTTGAACTATGCCGCTCCAGATGTCTTTCTCTGAGGGACAACTGCAGTGTGTAAGATGTTGGTAGCTGGAGGGATAAACTACTGTACTATATACTTGACACACAGATTACCTTTTGTTGGTGACTCTCTCCAGCTCGATGATGTCAAAGTCCCACTGCGGCTCCTTGTCCAGGATGGCCTGCACGTCGGGCGGGATGTCGGGCAGGTGGGAGTGGGGGCTGCTGGGAACGAACTGGGGCACTGCAGACACACACGGAGGGCAAGACAAACTTTACTGAGCATGAAAGTTCATTGTTAAAGTTTTCTGTAATGTCAAACTTTACTGCAGAACAATATTGTCTGGCAGGTGGGAGTGGGGGCTGCTGGGTACAAACTGGGGCACTGCAGCAGCACACCAAGGTCAAAGGCAAACTTTACTTAGCATGAAAGTTCATTCTGCATTGGTTAAAGTTTTTCTGTAATGTCAAACTTTACTGCACAACAATATTGTCATGCAGGTGAGAGTGGGGGCTGCTGGGAACGAACTGGGGCACTGCGGCGACACACCAAGGGCAAGACAAGGTCAAAGTCAACGTCAAACTTGAAAATTCAGTTGCTGGGTACAAACTGGGGCACTGCAGCGACACACCCAGGGCAAAGACAAACTTTACTTAGCATGAAAGTTCATTGGTTAAAGTTTTTCTGTAATGTCAAACTTTAATACACAACAATATTGTCAGGCAGGTGGGAGTGGGGACTACTGGGAACAAACTGGGGCACTGCAGTGACACACACAGAGGGAAAGGCAAACTTTACTTAGCATGAAAGTTCACCTGGTTTGGTAAAAGTTTTGCTATAATGTCAAAGTTTACTGCACAATAATAACACTTCTAGTTCATATTTCTGTTGTTTCTATACAGAGCATGAAAGTTCATCTGCGTTCACTTGGTAAAAGCTTTTCTATAATGTTAACTGTCAAATTTTGCATGAAAGTTCATCTGGATTGGTTAAAGTTCTTCTATAAAGTCAAATTTTGCTGCACAACAATATTGTAACAGAAACAATGTATAGCAAATTACTCATTCTATACAGTACAGTACAATAGGTTGTTCAAGTAAGTTTCTTTTGATGCAACTAACCTTTGGCTCACAGGTTTTTTGAGCCCTGTTGGTTATGAAAAGTTACAAGCATTAAAAAAATGACTCCATTCAAGGCCCTTACAACACTTACAGACATTCTTGGATAGCGCGATGTCTGACGAGTATCTTCTTCGGCTCCCAGACTGTGATAAAGATAAGAAAAAAAGAATTCAGGACAATCATGTTAAAAATTTGCATTTTTTACTTAAAATCAGACTGGAATTAAGAACAGCTTGAAAAAAAGTACATAAAACATATTAAGCTTTTTTTTCACTGTTTTCCAGTTAAGGATATTATTTTCTTTAATCCGAGAACCAACAGATCAAATTGTTGTGACTCAAACAACAGGTTCTACAAAAATTTTAACCCTTAAACTGCCAGAGTTTCAGCCCTATAAAATGCTATCAGTGCCAGGGTTGGCCGCTGGCCTCAAAAAAGAACCCCCCAAACAAGGCCGAAGTCCCTAACTTCCAAGGTTCGTGCGCTACCTGCGCGAAAAGCCGCTACTTCGGCTATCCCGGATATATCCTGGTGTGGCACACAGGGCATGTATATGTGTGCAGGATATATCCGGTTTTGGCAGTTTAAGGGTTTTAAGAAATCTCCACGGCAACAGCAACAACGATCTCAGACTCACGGTCATCAGCCCCTCCACCAGGTCAGAGGTCACGGGGTCGTTGTCCTTGGGCGTGGCGGTGAGCTGGGGGGAGTAGAGCTCGGCGGAGCGAAGGATCTCCAGCACCTTGTCCAGCGCCTGCACCACGTTGATGGGGCAGTTTTCCTGAGCAGCGTTGATGATGTTGATCACCTGTTAGAGAGAAGAGTTCATAGTTACATCATAGCCAGTTTTCCTGAGCTGCATTGATGATGTTGATCACCTGTAAGGGAGAAGAGTTCATAGTTACATCATACTATTAGCCAGTTTTCCTGAGCAGCATTGATGATATTGATCACCTGTAAGGGAGAAGAGTTCATAGTTACATCATACCCAGTTTTCCTGAGCTGCATTGATGATGTTGATCACCTGTTAGAGAGAAGAATTCATAGTTATACGGACCGTATTTACGTTCGATGTTGGTGTTCCGACCAGTCCGTATTTTACATTATGTCATACCTGTGACGCGAAAACGTTCGATATGGGTGTTCCGGACCAGGCCATAACTTCCGTATCGCAAGGTTCGAAAGGTGTATCACACAGGCTCCATTCGAATAAATCGAACTGTTTAGAGCAGGCCGAGTGCGGCGCCATCGAAAGTTCGAATACTTGATTCGGACGATGGAACATTACTGTTGCAACACTCTTTGTTCGAGGGCACCAAATTTGTTCAACTTCTGGCGCATTTCGCATCAAAACATGGGTTTTCTCAGGTGGGTATGACATAAATAAAATACAACACGGTGTATTCCGCATCACCCTCAGTCCCAGCTCTCCCGCGGGTCGGGCTGGTACCTCTGGTGATACGGAATACACCGTGATGTATTCTATATGTATGTCCCAGGTCTCCACTCCTATTTGAACAGTTGGAACTCACTTGTGTGCGCCGCTGTCAACAATCTGGACAGCTGTTCAACTGTTTGCCCGGTTCTTTCCTTCGAATTGAAAGTTGACGCAATATGCAATTCTTTTTGCAATAAACTTGAGTTTTCTCGGGTTGGCATGATATCAATAAAAGACAACACTGGGAAACGAGGGAAACATGGTCTGATGTATTACTGTAGAGCAGTGGAAAAGGGAGAGAAAAATAAAAAGCAGCTGCTACAACAGAAAACACATTTTCAGAATTATGTTCGTACTAGATGTTACCTTGGTGATCGGTGCTTCTATGGTCATGGCGTGTATCCTGGCAATGGAATCTCTCCTTCTGCCTCCGGCACCTGAGTAAACAACAATAAACATCACAAATAAACAACATTCCCAAATCATAAGGATGGCCATCAGATATCTACAAACTTAAACATTAGTGGTGCCATGTGGTCGAGGAGTTTGAGGTAAGGTGTTTGTCCTGAAATCAAAAAGGGTTAGAAATGCCACTGTCACTTTGTTCCCCACCATTCCCCAACGACGGCTGGTGCTGGGTTCAAAGTACAAAATGTAGCTTGGAATCCATCCTAATCTAGTTCCAGTTCGCTCGTCTGATCACATGTAAGAAGAATATGACTTTCCAGACTTTGATTTTTACAAAAAAACTTTTTCATCTGAAGAAGGTCGGAGTGTTCGGCCGAAAATTTATGGTGAGTTCCTTTTTGTGTTGGAACAAAGTTTAAACTTTTTCACCATGACTTTTAAAGACTGTATTACCGAGTAAGCATTAGTCAAGCAATTTCCGAGTCTCAACCACTGACTCCAAACTATGGTTCGGAGAAGGTTGGGAGCCCAATATGATCGGCTATGTGTGACACCCAACATAGTCTGGAGAAGGTTGGGAGGCAATGGTCGGCTGTGTGTGACAGAGGCTTAACTCCCAACCATGGCTTGGAGAAGATTGGGAGGCCATGGTCGGCTATGTGTGACAGGGGCTTAACTCCCAACCATGGCTGAGTCTGAAGAAGCCCATGGTCGGCTACCTCTGACAGGGGGCTTACACCGGGGTTGGTGATTGCTGGTCTGATTTCTTGGATTAATGAACTACAAGACATACAATGTACAATGTGCACCACCACAACATCTAGACAACAGAAGGTACATCACTAACCCTCGAAGCAAGAGTTTCCGGAATGAGTAGACTTAATATCCAGCGAGCTTTTTCGAGTGTTAAACTCATTCGACCCCTTACGCCTACAGCAGTCTACAAACGTGGGCCAACAGGGATGAACAAATAGACAGAGAGAGAAAACCGTTAGAGGGACAACAGTGCAACACCAATGGAAACACACACTGGATGTTGAAATAGTTTGAAGGCATCAACAATAAGCTGCATCACAGTCTGAATTGCACATGCACTGGGTCATAGGTGAAGGCCCCTAATAACTTGTAAACAGTTCTTGTTTAGACCATGCTTGATACATGTCTAGATGTGTTTTATGTCTAATAAAGGGCTTTCAACTTTGATAACACAATGTGCATGCTGAGTTCAAACTGTGAATGAGCTTCAAGCCTTACTCAACTTGCTTTAATCATTATGAATCAAGTTTACTCTCTGATAATGTGAGGGAGTGAAATGTCGTACAAGATTTAACACATTGGAAGATTATTGGAGCCCTAAATAAGAGGACAAGAACATAGGGATGACCATTCTCCTGCCTATTAAGATACAATATAGCCTGGGGAGGCCCAGCTAAACTGGACTGACGTTTCCACTTTTATGGGCATGGCCTCTAACCAACACAGCCAATCAGAGAATGCCTACTATAGAATGTTTTCCTTAGGAAGAGCCAATTCTCTCATTGGTTGAAAGCTGGTTAGAGGTTGTGCACTGGTTGTGTGTAAATGACTTAGTCATCCCTCATTCATACAACAGTTTGCACAAGATATTGGGACATTGGTATAATAAAAATTCAGAGTTATAACTCAAAAAGACATAGCCTGGGTACCATCTTGGTAGTAGTTCACTCCTATTATGTGTTCGCCTCTGCTACCCATCTGGGGGTTCAGCACATTCAAACCGTTTGGTGCTAACGTCAGGTAATGAGCGAATTAAGGAATGGGCTCTGAAGCGCTCGTTCCATGACAATAGGCCCTTCCGCCAGCGGACGTAGGGTGTTTTGGGTGTTGGAACACCTGTTCGAGCAAGCGCTTGAACCCATTCCTTTATTCGCTCATGTGTATGGATCCTAAACTTTAAGGTCAAGGATCCCAGACGGAACAGCAGAAAAGCGACTGTATATAGTGTTTGATAAATGTCAGAGCGAGAAGCAACTGTATATAGCATATAATAAATGCCCGAGCAAACATTTCTGGATGGTACCCAAGCTAAAAAAAGACATGGAACAGAAAGTGAAACAATCCACAATCTGCAACTTCCACTCACCTGACTGCAAATGTAGATCTGAATCTGTCTTCAATTTCTCAATACACTGAAAAGACATCCAAGAAAAAAAAATTAGTACACGATACAACAAGAAACTTTAACTAGAACGGGACTTTAACTAGAAAAAAAAATTATAACGTAAGTCAAACTTCAAGCAGGGGACAGCTTGTATCTAGAATGCTTGTTCACCTTTATCCAAGGGGTAACCTGTTGTTTTTAGAAGCAGAGTATTTAGGGATTCCAAGTCAACCGATGGTGGTTTTGTTTATTTGTTTATTGAACTTTCTATCACAAAGATGGAGGGTGAGACAAAACAGGTGATGGGTCACCTCTACAAGTTGTCTCCCCAAAACAAACAAAAAACACAGTCAAGTAAATAAGAAGAATTGCAATCATGTTTTCAAAATACTACAGTTTAAAACCACAGTTCGTCGACTAGATATCCCCAAATGCCGTTCTTGAAAACAACGGATATAGGTTATGCCATGGATAAAGGTGAACTAGAGCGTTATTCTCGACACACGTGTGCTAGTACCTTGATGAGGACCCTGACAATGAAGTAGACCTTCTCACAGACATCCAGGTAAGAACCACCAGCTAAGGAGGACTTCTCTGTTCCCTCATCCTTCTCCTGACTGTCTGCCTCTTGTTTATCCCCATCTACATCCTTCTCCTGACTGTCTGCCTCTTGTTTATCCCCATCAACATCCTTCTCCTGACTGTCTGCCTCTTGTTTATCCCCATCTACATCCTTCTCTTTCCCTTCCTCCAACTGATCACTGCCTGCTAGTTCCTGACTGGTGGCTTTCTCGCTACCTGTCGCAGCCTTCTCTGTCATTGCCTGCTCTTTCTGATCGTTACTACTTCCGTCTACGACATCCTTCTCTTTGCCTTCTGCCAACGGACTGACTGCTTCCTGACTGGCTGTCTTCTTGCTACCTCCTGACCCATCCTTCTCTACCTCTGCCTGCTCTTTCTTTTCACCATCGCTACTGGCTTTCTTGCTACCATCGGACTCAGCTCTCTCTACTTCTGCCTGCTCCTTTCTTCCATCCTTTCTACTTTCTTCTCCATCTTTCTTGCTACCACCTGACTCAGTCTTGCCTACTTCTGGCAGCTCCTTCTTTTCTTCCTTACTACTTGCTCCTACTCCACCCTTTGCTGCCTCTTTTTCCCTGTTCCCTGACTGCGCCTTCTTGTCATCACCCTCGGTAGCTACCATCGCTTTTCCCACGCTGTCAAACTGCTCTAGCCTCTCTGTGACGGCCGCGACCGCCGCGTAGTGGGCGACCCCTGCTAGCTCCTCTTTTGTGCACTTCCTGTGCACTGTGCCAGGGGGCGCCGGCCCCCCTTCCACCTTATCTATCAAGGCCTGCAGGGCGTCTGCGTCGACTTTAGGGATCATGGAGCTGCGCGTCCACATGCCTATCACGCTCTCATCGAAGGACGAGTCCCTACGGGACTTGGGGACGCCGTAGTCCTGACTCACGCGCGACCTCCTCCTGGCGTCTTTTGGAGGGACATTTTGTTTGCCCTGGACCTGCGCCTGATCCTACACAGCACAACAACACTTTCTAACTGCCTCCATCACAATCTACAGATAAAACATTTCAGGTGAAACGACCATCTTCAATGCTACCCACAATGTAACTTTGGGTATAATCCAACAACCATATCAAGATTGATATCATCATTAGACTAACTGACAGAGAGAGAGAGAGACTATTAGTAGTCTCAAACCAGCCCAGGGGCACACCCGAGGGAGCAACCAACACAAACTGCAACCCATACTGGCCAGGACAGACACATAGAAGTACTTTTCATTTTTCCCCATGAACAATGCCTTTGTCGTGACAGCCCCACACAGTTGAGCCCTTGAACATGCCAGGCTGGAGGCCTCATGCCCGCCTATGCCTATCCCCCCCAACCCCCTAAGCTTTGCCCTGATGGGGTTATATAGATGTACAGCGTCTAGTCAACAGGTCCCAGGTTGATCTTAACGCAGAGCTAAAAGAATTCCAGGGGCCCGAAAATGCCTGGTGGGCCCCAGAGTGTCTTGCTAAACCACGTAAGGGTCTCGCCCAAAGCCCGTTATCTACCAGGAAAGTGACCACCAACCCTCAGGTCACGTTACCCTTCAGAGCTGAAGAAACCATGGCAGATGCCAGGTGAAAGCTTCTCACTACAAGCATTTTTCGTTGTGAGTACCAATTTAGTTTAATCTTTAGATTCCTACCCAGAGGCGGCTTTTCTTCCACTTGTGCCCGAAGCATAACCCGTACCTGTAGATATGAGGTCCTAACCCTAACCCAAGCCTTTTCTTCCACTTGTGACAGAAGCATTACCCGTACCTGTAGAAGCATTACCCGTACCTGTAGAAGCATTACCCGTACCTGTAGAGGTCCTGAGGTGTGGGTCTGCCCAGCCGATCTCCTCAGGGTCACGTAGTAGGTAATTTTTCTGGAAAAAAAAGAAAAGGAAAACGTTCTAGATAGGGGTGGGTACTGGTACAGAGAATGAGGATGAACTGAACTGAACTGGTACAGAAAATTAAGGTCCAGGTAGATCCAGGTCCGGACCTGAACCTGGACCTAATAATCTGTGAAAATTTGTCAATGGTCCATTTCACTACAAAGGATTGAGTTTGAATTGAGTAAATGACTGGTTTATTAGTGCCAAACAAGTGTGCATATACATGTACAGTTTGGTAGAGTATCCGACATCCAAAGCCCCAAAACACGTCAATGTCACCTTGTCACGCTGACGTCATCCATTAAATCTACTTGCTGTGGCCTCATCAAATAAACATGGTCCTAAAACAAAGTACTTTGCAGTGATCATAGCGTGCCACAGCCACACAGCACAAGAAGTAGCCTTACCCCCCCCACAGCCACACAGTACAAGAAGTAGCCTTACCCCCACCCCCACCCCCCACAGCCACACAGTACAAGAAGTAGCCTTACCACCCCCCATCCCCCACCACCCACAGCCACACAGTACAAGAAGTAGCCTTACCCCCACCCCACCCCCCACAGCCACACAGTACAAGAAGTAGCCTTACCCCCACCCCCACCCCCCACAGCCACACAGTACAAGAAGTAGCCTTACCACCCCCCATCCCCCACCCCCCACAGCCACACAGTACAAGAAGTAGCCTTACCACCCCCCATCCCCCACCCCCCACAGCCACACAGTACAAGAAGTAGCCTTACCCCCACCCCACCCCCCACAGCCACACAGTACAAGAAGTAGCCTTACCCCCACCCCCACCCCCACCCCCCACAGCCACACAGGAATAAGTAGCCTTACCCCCCATGTCCCAGGACAGGGCTGATATGTATGTGCTGCTGAACGCTGTCTCCATTTTTCCGGTGGTCATAAACCGTGCCCTCCCAACTCTGCAGGAAAGTAAGAAACAACAAAACACATTGTCAATCAGTTGCAGGGGTCAATAAAAAAGAAACTTTTTTCACACAACCGTTACTTTATTCCACCAACGTTTTGGTAACAGTCTGTCACCTTCATCAGGGCATTTCTTGCTGGTTCACATTAAGCACTGCAGCACTTGGTGGCGCTGCTCACAGTTACAGATGCGGTGACAAACGGGTTGTCTTTACATATGTACAGACAGCGAAATGTTAGTGGAGTTAGGTAATGGTTGTGTAAAAAGACTCTTTATCCAGCCTGATGAAACTGTTCATGGAAGTTGCAGGAACTTCTTTGAAGTATTTCAAAGACCCTCACAGGCTACTCCTCAGGTTGGGTGCATGGCCCAGAACCCATAAGATCTGGGTTCCAATCCCCTGACATGCCGCCAAAGTTGTGCTCTTCATCATATAAGCCCCCATTACAAATCAAGAAAAGAGCTCAGCCGACGTATGGCCAACATCCTGGCGATTATGCAAGCTACAGGCGATGTTTAGTAGCTTGGCCGACGTTTGCGGGTTACCAGAAACTGTGTTAGAATTCAGCGAGGCCTCAGAGACGATTTTTTAAAGCTTCTTGTGAGATTTTGCATTGGTCTATCACAAGATTATACAACTTCACATTGCACAGCCACACACAGCTACACTAAGACAGGGCTCTAGCCAGCGTCCGTTTTTCCATCAATTGACGGAAATTTGCTGCGTGTGACGGAAAATTTTTTTAACCAGTCCGTCAACCTTGACAGACAAAAATTCTTGGTGGAAGCTACAGGCGGCTTGGGGACGCTGTCCACGGTCGGAAAGCCACACACTCTTTGTTTTGCCATTGTTATGATTGTTGATGAAGTGTGTCGGTGCCCTTTTGCATATGATAATCTCATTACAAACCCGTTTTTCAAGGTCTCAGTTCCGTCTTTCTACCTTTATTTTGGGTTTTCGGAAAAACCTGTCCAGTCCGGAATGCGGAAAACCCTGTCCAGTCTGAAAAGAGGGTCTGCATGGGGGTATACGTTGTAAGCTACTAATTACTAGTATACAACAACATTTTTTATCTTTAATATGGCTAAGCACAGAAATAACATCAACTTGAAGTGTGACACAATGTCATACAAAAATTATAACTTAACAAAAATCATCCATCATTGCTACTTCTGTGCATCATATAAAAAAACTTCTGCTCTTTAAGTCTTTGAGACTGAACATGCTATTAATAGCCTTACGGCATAATTTTTCAAATAAAACACTTTATTTTTAAAATGATACATAGTTCTATATAGCTCACAACTTGCCTCTAAAGCCTCTAGGGTTTGAAAAATGCCACCTCGGCTTTATTGTAGGGCATTGTAAAATATATGTTATGTTATAACATTGTGTACTAAAGTCGTGTTGATATTGGAATCTTTCGCAGTCATTCTATTAAACCGGGATTTAAACAGACCAACTCTCAAAATGAGTGCTGCAAACTTATCATTTAAAGAAAACCTTTCAAAGCCTGTCTTTGTAATGTATTGCCACTATTTAACAACCCGAAATTGACAGACACTCACTATCCATTGTTTGATGGACAATGTGTGTAATTCTCTCCTCCTTATGTCCTACCAGATAAGTGTTAATTGGGTACTTTGCATTTGACAGAACTGACTTTGTGTGCATGCATATTGCACCTTTGGGTCACTCATTATGCTGCCGATTCTATAGTTATGTGTATCAATTTAGTGTAAGTGCTGTCTGAAGTAATAGTTTTAAGTATTGCCAGGAACCCCTATGCAGACCTTCTTTTCAGACTGGACAGGGTTTTCCGCTCCATTTCCCTGTCTGGACTGGACAGGGTTTTCCGAAAACCCCTTTATTTTCGCAGTTTTCGTGACAATGGGAATTGGCTGACGGAAAAAATTTCAAGCTGGCTAGAGCCCTGCACTAAGATATAAACCGGTACACACCTTGCCCTTCTTGATCTGCGTGTTGATGGCGTCGTGCAGATCCGGGCTGTTCTTGTCGCTCTTGGGCAGGCCCTTCTCCTTCCCGATCACCTCCTGTGAGGTGAAGCCCGTCAGCCGCTCGTACCCTGGGTTGACATACTGGAGGATGAAACAGTGGTTAGACAATGAACTATGCCATCCAGAACTTCCAACAAAACTTATATATGACATAACGCTAGTTCACCTTTATGCACAGAGTAACGGCTATATCCGTTGACTTTTAAAACAGGGTATCAAGGAATATCAATTCAATGAACCGTGGTTCTAAACTGCAATACATTAGAAATATTCCAGTTTGGACCCGCCGTCCATTTACGTGATATCCCTGTTTTTAACGACAACAGATATAGGATACCCTGCGGATAAAGTTGAACTAGCTTTACATACTAGTCTTATATATACCTTGTGTTATGATTTGTAAATTCTATGTATCATAATTGCACTTGATATTTTTTGCATTTCTCTCCCAATGCCATGGCTAGTTGGGTGACCTTGGCTGCCTGTAATGCCATCCAAACAAATAAATTAATAAATAAACAAGACGAATCCTGTTTCAACTACAATGTCCCTTGCAGTTCAAAAGAAAACTCCTAGTGGGCCCAAACTTATGTCCCTTCTTCCCGACCACAATAGCTATCTACCAACCAGATATAGTGATCACAAATTGTCCAGAACATGAGATATCAAAACTGGAAGTTTCGATGCAGTACCGTAAAAAATGGCTAGGGGGCTCATAAAAATAATGTTACAGTAACTTCCTTTTGCCAACCCCTACCAACATACCAAAATAGTACTATCAGGATCATTCAGTACTTCTCGAGTTTTGCTATTATCTTTTAATTTGATTCACTCATGATGTCATCACGCTTCCGGATTCCAGAAAGTCAGCATAGCGAATCGGTCATCTGATGAAGGTCAGCGAGGTCGACCAAAAATTCACGAAATTTCCTTTTTGTTGAAACAAAGCTCAAGACATACAACTATGGATTCTAACAGTTTAAATGAATAAAATCTATCAACTATTTTGTGGACTGGAAGAATCTTCCTTTAACCTCTTGGCACAATTTTGTGCTGTTGTATTCTGCAAATCTGGGCCAGTGACTGATAATAAAGGGGAATCTTTCATTTATAATTGAAGCTTCTTTTCTTGCATTACAGTAACAGCAATCTAATCTCCATGGCTTAGCCCCAGCTCAGGCCCACAGTAATCTGGGGATTACGTAAAACCCTTGCAGTAATACAGGAAATATTACACACACTTAATAATAGGATTGCACTCTCTAAACCTACATGTACTTATACAAGTAGGGTAATGCTAGTTCACCTTTATCCACAGGGTAACCTACAGGCAGGGCTCGAAATTCATTTTGGGATAAGGGGCACTGGTGTACCCAGCTTAAAAAATTGGGTGCACCAAAAAAATTTTGGGTGCACCACTTAAACTTAAGTGATAACCTAATAATAAAACTTAGTTACAAGCTATCAAATTTTTTAAAAAGTACTATGACAGACATTTTTATTATCTTTCTAACAATTAGATGTCAAGAATATGATGTATACTAGTACACTTTGATATCTTTACATTACATAAACCTAAGAAAATATTTGGGTGCACCCTGTGCACCCACTGAAAAAAATTGGGTGCACAGTTCCAATTTTGGGTGCACCTGGGTGCACATGCACCCAGTATTTCGAGCCCTGTACAGGGTAACTGTACATCATTCTGTTGTTTTAAAGAACAGGGTATTTAGGGATGTCATGTCAGAAGGTGGTTTTAAACTGTAATATTCTAAATATTTTCTCTCTCTATATATATATATATTGAAAATACTGCAGTACACACACACACACACAAACACACACTACACACACACACACACAAACACACACACACATTACACACACAAACACACACACACACACACACATACACACACACTCACATTACACACACAAACACATTACACACACACAAACACACACACACACACCACACACAAACACACACACACACACCACACACCACACATACACACACACACACACACACAAATGTACACACATGCACAAACACACACACACTACACACACATTACACACACACACACACACACACACACACACACACACACACACACACACACACTCACCATAAGTTGGTGATCCTGGTTACAGATCTCAATGGCTTCAGAAACATTCTCAATGGCAGTGAACAGGGCATGGCAGGCTCTGGAAGGACAATGCATGAAATCGCGATCAACCGTTGTATACATGTATATGTAAACACATTTGTGAACACATCATTCTGTACGTCCCTGTTTCCTGTTTCCCTACTTACCCTACAAAAACCTGCCGACCCTAGACTTTTTATTGGGGTGGGCAGTGGAGTCACATACAAGTAGCTTCTAGTTAGAATTGTTATTCAGCCTGCTTCCTATTGAAGTAAAAACACTGCTTGTCCTATCTAGTGAAGGATAGATGTACATGTATCTATTATGCACAACATTAAAGTTTGACATTGAAAGACACCTAGTGTCTTTTAAATTTGAATTTCAGTTTACTTTGTACAATTGTGGTCCTCTCAGATCCTCGCACCTTTTTTTGCCTAACGCTAGTTCACCTTTATCCGTAGGGTAACCTTTATCCGTAGGGTAACCTTTATCCGTTCTTTTAAGAACAATGTGTTTAGGGATATCAAGAGAACATTATGATGGTTTCAAACTGCAATATTTTGAAAATAGTACAATTTGAAACTACCGTCCGTCGACTTGATATCCCTGGATACTCTGATTAGCAACACAACGGATATAGGTTACCCCGCGGATAAAGGTGAACTAGCGTTACATTTTCTATACTGTGAAAGGGTCAACACCCCCCTTGCACACCAGGGCTCGAAATTCATTTTTGGGATTAGGTGCACTGGTGCACCCAGCTTGAAAGATTGGGTGCACCAAAAAAATTTTGTGTGCACCACTTAAATCTAAGTAATAACCTAATAGCAAAACTAGTTACAAGCTATCAAATTCTTAAACAAGTACCATGACAGACATTTTTGTTATCTTTCTAATACATAGATGTCAAGAATATGATGTATACTAGTATACTTTGATATCTTTACATACATAAACCTATTATATATATTAAGAAAATATTTGGGTGCACCCTGTGCACCCACAGAAAATAATAGGGTGCACAGCTCTAAATTTTGGGTGCGCACCCAGTATTTCGAGCCCTGCACACCATACCCCCAATTGATCACTTCACTACCTCGCCATCACTATTACAGTAAAATCCTGGCTAGCACCCAGTGTAAGTGCTTGGCAGTTCAGCCAAAAGGTCATCGAACCCACGCTGGCAGGGAAACAACATAATCCATCCCAGTATGAAGGGATACAGGTTACCGGCGGTCGTGTGGAGTTTGGGCCTTCCAACACACACTAGATATAAACCTTAGTTGGTTTTCAGTTATAATACATTACATTTTGTATTAGTCAAACTATATAACTGACTAATATATTCAATCCGTCTGTATTTTAATGCCATGTTTAATTTGCTTTCAATGCATTTTTTTCCAACACTACTTTATGTACATTCCATTTATTTTTTGTTACTGTCTATGAATTTACAGAGCTCAAAATACCACCTGGATGTGCAGTTTAGTGGTACCACCTATGAAGTAATAATAGCAATGGTTTCGGAACAGTTTTTAGTATGATCCATGCTTCTTAAAGTCTGAGTGGTTCAGGTAACATTTGTCAGGTGCAGGTAATTTGCAATATTACCTGCACCAGTGCAGGTACGCAGAAAAAAAGTATTTCAAGCCCTGATTTACAACATTTAGCTGCACAGTACTGAATCTTCTTTTTGGGACATGAACTGATTGAGATATGTGACTCTGGTGTCACAAAATCAGTAAGTTGGGTAGCCGTCAGCACAGCAGGAGTTTAAAATGGTGGGAAAGCCCTGAACTATGGTGAACTTTTGTTAAAACAAGTGAGAACTCTACTTTTGGGAATATTTTGCACCAATAAAGTAAGCATGATCTCAATTTTGCCCTGGACTATGATGAACTTACAACATATGTATAAGAAGTGATAACTTTACTTTGGGGTATTATACATGTACATGTAGTTACTAAGCTTCTTAACTTAAGGTTTTGCTCCGGCCCTAAATTGTGAAACAATCATGACTGTCCTCACTTTAACTTGTTCCTGGCGCGGACTTCACAGTGGTCCAGCATGAGCAGCTCGTTCATACAGGCACCCAGGTTGGTGCTCTCTGTGTAGCGCTGGAGAAAACAGGAACAGAGAAGTTAGTTAAAGACTATCGTCCATACAGAAGTTAGTTAAAGACTATCGTTCATACAGGCACCCAGGTTGGTGCTCTCTGTGTAGCGCTGGAGAAAACAGGAACAGTGAGAAGTTAGTTAAAGACTATCGTTCATACAGGCACCCAGGTTGGTGCTCTCTGTGTAGCGCTGGAGAAAACAGGAACAGAGAAGTTAGTTAAAGACTATCGTTCATACAGGCACCCAGGTTGGTGCTCTCTGTGTAGCGCTACAGAAAACAGGAACAGAGAAGTTAGTTAAAGACTATCGTTCATACAGGCACCCAGGTTGGTGCTCTCTGTGTAGCGCTGGAGAAAACAGGAACAGAGAAGTTAGTTAAAGACTATCGCTCATACAGGCACCCAGGTTGGTGCTCTCTGTGTAGCGCTGGAGAAAACAGGAACAGAGAAGTTAGTTAAAGACTATCGTTCATACAGGCACCCAGGTTGGTGCTCTCTGTGTAGCGCTGGAGAAAACAGGAACAGAGAAGTTAGTTAAAGACTATCGTTCATACAGGCACCCAGGTTGGTGCTCTCTGTGTAGCGCTGGAGAAAACAGGAACAGAGAAGTTAGTTAAAGACTATCGTTCATACAGGCACCCAGGTTGGTGCTCTCTGTGTAGCGCTACAGAAAACAGGAACAGAGAAGTTAGTTAAAGACTATCGTTCATACAGGCACCCAGGTTGGTGCTCTCTGTGTAGCGCTGGAGAAAACAGGAACAGAGAAGTTAGTTAAAGACTATCGTTCATACAGGCACCCAGGTTGGTGCTCTCTGTGTAGCGCTGGAGAAAACACAGAAGAACAGAGAAGTTAGTTAAAGACAATCGTTCATACAGGCACCCAGGTTGGTGCTCTCTGTGTAGCACTGGAGAAAACACAGAGGAACAGAGATGTTAGTTAAAGACTATCGTTCATACAGGCACCCAGGTTGGTGCTCTCTGTGTAGCGCTGAAGAAAACAGGAACAGAGAAGTTAGTTAAAGACTATCGTTCATACAGGCACCCAGGTTGGTGCTCTCTGTGTAGCGCTGGAGAAAACAGGAACAGAGAAGTTAGTTAAAGACTATCGTTCATACAGGCACCCAGGTTGGTGCTCTCTGTGTAGCGCTGAAGAAAACAGGAACAGAGAAGTTAGTTAAAGACTATCGTTCATACAGGCACCCAGGTTGGTGCTCTCCGTGTAGCGCTGGAGAAAATCAAAGGAAAATGGAGAAATTAGCAAAATGTCCAGACTATATGCACAATATACAAAGTAATGAAATAAAATTGAATGCCCCAGCTTAGGCCCACAGGAATCTGAGGACTTTTTGAAACCCTAAGCTTGCAGTAATACAGGAAATATTACACACAGAGATGTTGAGCCAGTATATATGTCACAGTAGAGATCACAATCCAGTAGAATTGCGATCGGGATCTGCCCTAGGACAAACTCTGATCCAAACTCAAATGATATAAATTATGATATGATATTATGTACACTTTATCGCTATACATCTCAAAGTATTTACACAGAGTAGCTGCCGTTACCTATACTCTTGAGTCAAGTTGGTTGGTGAAATCTTTTGAACCACCTGTATCTAACTTTAAGTTAAAATTAATTTTTAAACATAGGATTGCACTTACCCTGTTAAAGCCAGCATTCAGTAGGGGCAGAATGCTTGGCTCTTCTTTCTCATTGGGCCTGTATGTGGACATAAGTTATTACAAGTTGACCAAGAAACTCAAGAAAAACAAGCATTTGAACGATCAACAGTAATTCTTCGAACTCAATTCAATTCTGAATGTTTTGGTCAATCATGAGTTGATTGCCTGTAGTTACCTGACACTACAGTGAACATGGTAACCACTTCATATTTCTTACATACTGGTACGAGGGGCATTCAATAAGTAATGTCCCTGACCCACTTCCAGTTGTCTGATCTAGATGAAATTTTGCATGTGTAATGAGTCATATCTCTATGGGTTATGTTGCAAAAAAACAGCTCTGAACTAATTGTGGTTACTGATTTACTGGTGTTTGAACTGAGTCAGGTCTGAAATGGACCAGGTGTGAAACGGAGCAAGTTGAGTGTCGCGCAGTGATCCGATTTTTGTATTTGAAAGGACGCACACCTAAGGGGACTTTTGATGAAATGAAAAAAACTTATGGTGATGATGCCCCATCATATGACCTTGTAAAACGCTGGCATCCTGAATTCAAACAAGGTCGGAAGTCTGTGGAAACAGCTCCCAGACCTGGTCGTCCCTCTTCTGCCATTGATGAGGCATCTGTCAGAGGACCAACCTGGGATGTCCTACAAGAACGGTGTCCAGAGCTACATCAAATGATGGGAGAAATGCAAAACTCTGGGTGGTTCCTATGAAGAGAAAGACTAATAACTGTGCCAAGTTTCATTAATCTCCTGCTATGGGAAATGGGTCAGGGACATTACTTATTGAATGCCCCTCGTACATGGAGATGCATGTGGTAATGGAAAGATAGTGACTTTTGTTTACATATTAATTGGAAAACATTGTAATTTGTTGTCATATGGTCATTGCAATTTGTTGTCATATGGTCGTTAGAGAAATTAAAGTATTCTGAACACTGGGCCGAAAATCAGTCAAACAAAAGGAAGGCCGTGACTCTGCAGCAGGTGCCTGCAGTATGGCGAAAAGGTTATCACTGCCTGTGGGACCTAGAGAATCTCTTAAGGAACATGATTAGACATTGTATTTTGGTGTCATACATGTACATGGTCTTTAAAATGAGTATTTTGAACATTGGGCTGACAACCAGCCATACAAAAGGAAGGAGACTCTGCATCCAGATCCTAGCTTCAGACACCGATTTGGTGCCAGTGTGTGCATGATACTCAGATTCAGATATTTGTTATTGTAATTTGGTGTCAAATGGTCTTTAAAAATTGAGGCATTTTAAACATTGGGCCAAAAATCCAGCCATGCGAAAGCTAGACAACTTTGCAGCAAGTGCCTGCAGTATGGTGAAAAGGTAGCAACTGCCTGGGGACCTGGAGAACCTCTCAGGAGCATGATTAGACATTGTAATTTGGTGTCATACATGTACATGGTCTTTAAAATTAGTATTTTGAACACTGGGCTGACAACCAGCCATACAAAAGGAAGGAGACTCTGCATCCAGATCCTAGCTTCAGACACCGATTTGGTGCCAGTGTGTGCATGATACTCAGATTCAGATATTTGTTATTGTAATTTGGTGTCAAATGGTCTTTAAAAATTGAGGCATTTTAAACATTGGTCCAAAAATCCAGCCATGCGAAAGCTAGACAAAATTTGCAGCAAGTGGCTGCAGTATGGGGAAAAGTTTGCCACTGCCTGGGGACCTGGAGAACCTCTCAGGAACATGATTAGACATTGTAATTTGGTGTCATACATGTACAAGGTCTTTAAAATTCATATTTTGAACACTGGGCTGACAACCAGCCATACAAAAGGAAGGAGACTCTGCATCCAGATCCTTGCTTCAGGCACCAATTTGGTGCCAGTGTGTGGATGATACCCAGATTCAGATATTTGTAATTGCAATTTGGTGTCAAATGGTCTTTAAAAATTGAGGCATTTTAAACATTGGGCCGAAAATCCAGCCATGCGAAAGCTAGACAACTCTGCAGCAAGTGGCTGCAGTATGGGGAAAAGTTTGTCACTGCCTGGGGACCTGGAGAATCTCTTAGGGAACCTGCCCAAACCAGATTGCATAACGTTTCCCAGACAGGCCTGACCCAGGTTCAAGGTTGTCACGCAGGCAGTGCTGTCACAACTGGGAGCAGGCAAGGTCTCCACTAGACTGGATCCCAGACTGTTTCCAGGGCCTAAACAGTTTACTTCCTCAACTCCAGGGCCAACATGCCGCCAAGGAAATCTTACTACAGTCCAATTCCAATTAGATTCTGAGTCAGACTGTTTCTAAGGCCTATATACACAGGCCAACTTCTGGGCTCTAGGGCCAACATGCCCCCATGGAATTTGTATTACAGACCTGTCTGAGTTAGACTCTTGAGCCAGACTGTTTCCAGGGCCTACACAGGCCAGCTCCTTGGAAACACACCTCCAAGGAAACTTGCGGTGGCTGTTGTAAAATTTCCTTGGGAGCATGTCAACTGGCAATAATATTACTCAAGCAACTCAGGATATGATTTTGGAAATGGTTCCTTGGGAGCATGTTGGCATTGGAGCAGAGGATATGGCCTATGCAGGCCCTGGTTGGGAACAGTCTGACGCACTCAAGAGGCTGTACTAAAATTTACTGAGAGGCATGCTGGCCCTGGAACTGAGAGCTGGCCTGTGTAGGCCCTAGCTGGGAACAGTCTAACTAACACTAGTAGTAAGGCTATAGGCTACAGTAAGATTTCCTTGTGGCATGTTGGCCACAGAGACAGTCTGGCTTCAAGGCTAAGTCTTCCCTGCTCTGACTTTAAGTCGAGTTTGCAAACATGTGGAAAACAGCACACGTACGAGTCGCGAATATTACATAAACAGCAGTCCGCAAGACTTCTCAGTGGAGTATGTTGGGTTGATTGTAAAGCTTAATAGGTAACAGGCTTTGCTTGGTATCAATGTTAACGTTACATGGAGCCTTTGGAAAACATTCAATGAGTTCAGTGGTTCAACAGGTATTCTGTTTCTATTCACTACTTACTGTGTAGTACATTTAAGAAGGTTATCCATCCAGGTAAAAAATACTTAAAGGAAAATCAATCTCAATGTGGATGAAGGTTAGCCATCCTGGTAATGAAATAGCCCAAAAGTTGTTACTCAAGCAACTGGATATGGTTTTGGAAACAGTCAGGCAATTAAGTAGCATCCACTAGTTTAAACTAGCATCCAAAACTAGTGGATGCTAGACTAATTCAAAACGTCTGACCGTTTCCAAAATCATATCCAGTTGCTTGTCGAGTAAGCTGCTTTTGGGCCAAATCAATCTCTACAAAATATCTTTGGATAAGATTCTGAGATTTACTTCCACACATTTCCAGTGACATCCATCACTCTTCTACAAGTTCTAGAGCAAAATGGCAGTCAAAATGTACAGTATTACAGTATAAATTAATCTTTAAAGGAACATCAATATGTGAAACTCACGACTTTCTGGTCACCGCCACAACTACTGCATGCTCACAGGACTTTATTGCACGAATTGATCTGTAATGAGAGATAATTACACCATAATTAGTACATGACTGTATGTTGTAAGGTGCTGCATTCATCATTTAGGATGGTAATGCAATGTCACTGGCCATGGCGTTAAACCCCTGCACATAAAAGAACCCTACTACACACTTTTCTAAAAGAGTACGGCTAAAAATGCATTAACCAAAGTGAAGCTGCATGGTATTAGTAACAGTACGTATGGGAAAAAAAAATCCTGTAATATACATGTATATAAGTATTTGGCTTGTAATTCGGGCATAAATTTGCAATAAAGAAAGTTGTAATGTAAAAAAATTGACACCATAATATTAACATGGTCTATGTGTACTAGCTTCATTCTCCATGGATTTTTATTGAATGAAAAATTGCGATTACATAGTTTGTATCTAAGACAATGAAGTCCATATCTCTATAATCTATTGGTTGTATTAAGCTGTATTCTAATGCAAACTATTGTTCATCTTCTCCTCTATCTTTGTTCCTCCCTCTATTTGTTGTATAAGGCCTAGGAAAAAAATGTTGTGTTTCCTGTTTCCCTACCTTCCCTAGAAAAACCTGCCGACCCTAGACTTTTTTTGGTGGGCAGTGGAGTCACAACTCTTCCAGTTAGAATTTTTATTCAGCCTGCTAATCCTATTGAAGTAAAAACAGTCTGCTTGTCCTATCTAATGAAGGATTAATGTATCTATTGTGCACAAAATCAAAGTTTGACATTGAAATACAAGTGTCCTCATGCATTTCAGTTTCCTTTGTTCAACTGTATTGTAATATGTATCACTAGATTTTTGGCTAGCCTAAAAAAAATTACAAAAAAAAAAGAAAGATATCCCCTACCTACCGACCCTAATTTTTTCAGGACTGAAACAGGAAACACAACATTTTTTTTCCTAGGCCTTAGCTATTATATTCTAATGTAAAATATTGTTCATCTTCTACTCTATGTTCCCAGCAGCATTTCTTCCCAACAGCCCAGAAGCTCTGGCACCATCTGGATTCAATATCCAGGCAGCAGCCTTGACAAGACGGGAGCAGTGCGCAGGCTCCCAGTCCTGACGTCAACATGCACTCACCCCTGGCGTCACCCCTGGCAGGGGGCAGGCCAAACGGCATTGAACTCGAGAATAAATCTTGGAATCCCAGGGCACACCAAACGGCATTGAACTCTACTGTATTTTCTCGAATAAAGTGCACACCTCAATTAAAGTACACACCCTGATTTGGGGCAAGTCTCAGACAGATCTGCGGGACTGAAAGGTAACATAGCAAAAACTCAAATAAAGTATGCACCCCTTCTCCACCAATTTTGAACAGGCCTTGAACTGGATAAATTCAAATTTATGAAATTTCACCCAGGTTATTTTGAATACATCCCTACTGTCATTGTCCCTACACACTTGTGAATTTCCTGCTGCACCCCAACTTTGGCAACAACTTGTAGCACTTTTCAAGTTTAAAAGGTGCCTTACTTTTTATTTGAGAAAATACGGTAGAATAAATCTTGAAAGCTCCTGCCCGTCACTCATGCCAAGCCATGTACGTGCCAGCTTTCACCCTGTTATACGTGTTTTTAGTGATAACATGGACATGTTTGTGTAAAGATATCATCATTCCATGTTTATGGATTTGCATGGACTTCATGGTAACGCTCGTTCACCTTTATCCACGGGGTAACCTATATGCGTTGTTTTTCTAAACAAGGTAATTTGGCAGACAAAGCAGACAGGTTGTAGTTTTAAACTGCAATATATTGGAAATATTGCAATTTGAAACCAACATCCGTCAACATGATATCCCCCAAATACCTTCTTTTTAAAAGCAACAGATATAAGTTACCCAACAGATAAAGGTGAACTAGTGTTATATATTGGTATCCCTATTTAAGGCCACACCAATTTAATTTCTTGGTTCACGGATTCGCTCGCTCCGATTTTTTGGAAAAAAAAATAAAAATAAAAATTACCATTCAGCAAATTTTCACCATTAATGAAACCATTCACCAACTTTCTGGTGTAGCAAATTGGCCTTTATATCATAAGCTCCTTAAAATGTGGGTATTATTATTGCAGTTATATTTTTCATTTACGAAGAATGGGACAAACATAAAAACTGACACTACTTTTGTAATTTTCAACAAACATGTGCTGTTACTGTACAGTAATAGTGGTTTTGTAAGTTTTTCAAGCTAAAAACTTTTCATTCTTTATATTTTGGATTAGCCCTTACCTTTACCCTAACCATTTTACAATTTTTATTTTTATTTTTATTTCGCCCTTTCGCTCCATATTTTTTATGAAAAAATCCGTGAACCAAGATATTAAATTGGTGTGGCCTAACGTCCCATCTGAAAAACAGATGCAGCCTAAAGGGACTTGAACCAGAATCTCCAAGTTACCAGCTTATTGGAACCAGGAGCTCAACTGTGAGGCTGCTGCCAGTCGAGTTGTATTACCTAGCTAAGGCACGACCTAGACACAGTTTTTCCCGATATCTGCGAGCCGACAACCTCTCGCCGACAGCTTTTTTTCCGCGTCTAGATGGAACTGCAATATCGCCATTAAGATATCGGCAGAATTTCTCCCAAAAGGTCCGGAGCATTCGCCTGATAGCTTAGCAGGGGTCCCCGATAGCTCAGCAGGGGTCCCCGACAACTTCCGTGCACGTTTAAATGCGTCCCGACTTCGGGAGGGCTCATTAGCATATAATGCGGGCTCATTAGGCTATATAGCTGTTTATGAATACAAGCGCCACGGGTGTCCCGCAGCCAAAGTTCCAGATGCCTCCCGGCATCTCCACAGATATCGGTAAAAACTGTGTATAGACTAGATTGGGCCTAACAGAGCTACAGGGATCTGGCAGAGGGCTGCAATAAACTTGTTGAATTAATACTCTTCGATAAAAACTTTGTTATTTTTGTCCGCACTGTATATCTGACCTTGGACTCTTGAGTCTTGTGTGCGATGAACAAAGTTTAAGTGACATGACAAGAAACAGATCAATGGAAAGGTTACCGTAAGTCATTGACATCGAAGTTTGTTGACATCAGGTTCAAACCAAGAATTGAAATCAATAAACACGTCAGACAAAGGTTTCAGTCCTTTGCTGACATTCAAAGTTCACTGACATCAGCCGGTCCAAAGGGTAACCACTCACATGTAAACCAGAGGGCAACGAACTCTGGAGCATTATGTAACGACTGGCCTTATGTGGCACTTAGGCAGATAAACTAGGTAACGAAGAGTAAGCCAAATGAAGGATCCACCATAACAGTTTCAGTCTGCAACCCACTGACATCATCTGGCATTGCCTCCTCTTGGAGACAGCTCAGAAGTCAACAATACAAGACTGTAAGCTGTGGGGAAATGTATGAAGAGCTGTATCTGATGATTCTAGAACAAGATGACTACCCTAATTAATTATAATATACAAGTTGTAAGTGCAGAAATGTTTGAGGTGGTTTTATGGTCGCGGATTTAGCAAGTTCACCATGAACTGGCCCATTAACACTTTAACTCATCAGATCTTTGCATCTTCTATTAGTCTGACTAAAATTGCATCCCTAGCGGCGGGCCCTACAACCCCAGCCTGCAAGCGATTGTGTAAACACAGGCTACATCTTCTATTCCCTGTACTACACAAAATTCAAAACAAAGAAAACTTTCGATTTACCTGCAAAGTGCCTCGGCATCGAAGTTTCGGGAGTGTCGGTGGTCGATGATGACCAGGTCGTGATGCTTCTGGAGGAATGCCTCCAGCGCGCTCTCGGAGTTACGTGCCAGCTCACAGCGGTAGCCGAGACGCTCGCAGGCCCACCAGAACGTGTCGCTTTGGCTGTCTTCTTTGGCAAACACCATCAAGATCTAAACAGGGAAAATACCGAAGAGAAGAAATTGATTATATCATGCCTTCTGATAAAACCTCAACAGCCATCAATGTACTGGTTGTAACAGTCAATGCAGCTAATAAGGCCTAGGAAAAAAAATGTTGTGTTTCCTGTTTCCCTACCTACCCTAAAAAAACCTGCCGACCCTAGACTTTTTTTTTGGGTGGGCAGTGGAGTCACAAAGCTTCCAGTTAGAATTTTTATTTAGCCTGCTTCCTATTGAAGTAAAACACTGCTTGTCCCATCTAATGAAGGATAAATGTATCTATCATGCACAAAATTAAAGTTTGACATTGAAAGACAAGTGTCATCATACATTTCAGTTTACTTTGTACAACTGTATTGTAAATATGTATCACTAGAATTTTGGCCAGCCTAAAAAAATACAAGAAAAAAAAAGATAATCCCTACCTACCGACCCTAATTTTTTCAGGACTGAAACAGGAAACACAACATTTTTTTTCCTAGGCCTAACAATCCATACACACCTACATCATAGGACATTCATGTATAAAACTCAGTACATGAACCAGTGTAGGTTATACCTGCACAGCTTCAATTTTACCTGCACTAACCTGCATATTATGCAGGTGGTATTTCGAGCCCTGGTTTGACAACATGTGTGCGGCCGCCAGGCCACCCACGGAATTGAATGCTCGCGATACACAGGGCCCCTTTCGTGATACCGGTAGCTACCAACAAAAGCTTAAAGTGATGCTTCTTCCGTGTTCAGCGAAAATGTTAATATCAAACACATTCTTTGTTAACGGACGAGCATGACAACATTACGGTTTGTGAGTGAAATCCCCCCAATGACGAAAGCAGTTTGCGTGGTTCAAAGGGGTCTAATTGGAGGGATGTAATTGTTGACCACATCCTGCTTATATAACTTATGCACTGGAAATCGCATTTTGCGTTTGAATCTCGCCCACTTAAACAAAATTCTATGGGGAAATATGTTTCCCTCCGGAAAATAGTTTCATCAGGTTGGAAGAATAGAGGATACAGGAGAATTCTTTTTACACAACCAGCAGGTACTTACATTATATGTATCACTAGAGGTTTGGCCAGCCTAAAAAAATTACAAAAAAAAACGATCCTACCCTACCTATCCTAACTATATTTTTCTGGACTGAAACAGGAAACACAGCTAGGCCTAATAGGACAGAATTTGCCACATTTTAATTGAAGCTGTTGTCTTCAAAGACACCTGTGCACCTTTACAAAATACTGTTATGTAATTCGAGCCGAGAATGATATGTCTGAGTTACATGATATTGTTTTGTGACTAAGAGAAGTCTTTTTGTCAGTCACTTTTCGGGTCTTGTTAAATTCTTGCTTCATATTAGCATCATTGGTAGGGTCATTGACCCAGAACCCAGAGGTCCTTGGTTCGAACCCCCTGACATGCCATCTTGAGGATGTAAGGTACCTTACGGGACTTATCTCACTCCCCCCAGGAGTAAAAATAGGTACCTGACTTCGGGTTGGGAGGTAAAATGTGGTGGGGGGAGGGGGATGGGCTCTGCCTTCCAATGCCGTGCCTTAGACACATGTACAGTAGATAACAACCCATGGCCCCTACAGCCTCCAAAAGGCTAATTGGCACTACCTTCAGTTTTCATCTCTTAAACGTGACAATTGAGCAAAAAACAATGGTGTGTAATTCCATGTAAAATCATTCAGACCCTGACTCGCGATTGTCAACAAGAAAATTCACGATGAACACCAGTCTGACATTATGTGGGCATACCAAAGTCATGCAAAGGCCGTTCTTTCCTTTGGGTAAAAATTTAGTAAGCAAAAAACAATGGTGAGTAATTCCATGTAAAATCATTCAGACCCTGACTCGCGATTGTCAACAAGAAAATTCATGGATTGCACCAGTCTGGCTTTCTGTCATGCAAAGGCCGTTCTTTCCTTTTGGTAAAAATGGGTACCCGACTCCAGGTTGGGAAGTAAAAGGTGGGAGGAGAGGGATGGGCTTTGCCTTCCAGTAACGTGCCCTAGACACAGTGGACAACATTACACACTGCCCTTACACACAAGTTACAGCCACAAAAAGGCTATAAGAGTACCTTTAGCTTTCATCCATTTTGTGACACTTGAGCAAAAAAATGACGTAATAGTTTGCAATTCAATGAGGTAGAAATCATTATTTCAAGACCCTGACTCGCGATTGTCAACAAGAAAATTCACGATGAACATCAGTCTGACATTATGTGGGCATACCAAAGTCATGCAAAGGCCGTTCTTTCCTTTTGGTAAAAATGGGTACCTGACTCCAAGTTGGGAGGTAAAAGGTGGTGGGAGGAGAAGGATGGGCTTTGCCTTCCAGTAACGTGCCCTAGACACAGTTACTGCAGATAACAACCCGTGGCCCCTACAGCCTCCAAAAGGCTAATTGACACTACCTTTAGTATGGTAGTGTGTAATTCCATGTAAAATCATTCAGACCCTGACTCGCGATTGTCAACAAGAAAATTCACGATGAACACCAGTCTGACATTATGTGGGCATACCAAAGGCATGCATTTAGGCCGTTCTTTCCTTTTCGGTAAAAATGGGTACCTGACTCCAGGTTGGGAGGTAAAAGGTGGTGGGAGGAGAAGGATGGGCTTTGCCTTCCAGTACCCTGCCCTATATAGACACAGTGGATAACATTACACACTGCCCCTACAGCCACAAAAAGGCTATGCGAGTACCTTTAGCTTTCATCTATTTTGTGACACTTGAGCAAAAAAAATGACGTAATAGAGGTAGAAATCATTATTCTAAGACCCTGACTCACGATTGTCAACAAGAAAATTTCATGGAGAGCACCAGTCTGACATTCTGTGGGCATATCAAAGTCATGCGAAGGTCGCCTTTTCCTATTGAAAAGAATATTCTGCGCTGTGTGGGAGTGCATCTCCTTTCCAATTAGATTACAAGGTATTACTCTACACCGAATGTGGCCATGCATGACAAACACACTCCTTGGAATAACGCCGGTAAAATAGAGATATAAAATTCATTTCATCAATCAGGAATATGCCAGGAATGATAATCATCCCATATCAGGGCTGTATTCAGGACCCGTCCCTCCGTTCAAGGATCAGGAAATTTGTTCCTTGGGAAGTAAAAAAAATCACCTGCTGCAGCGTGCAAAATAACCACTTGCACACTGCAACCACTTTTTGCTTGGTGCAACTAAATCAGCGTGCAAAATACCCACTTGCACACTTGCACATTGCAACCACTTTTTGCCTTGTGCAACTTACTTCTAAACTCAGGTTGCACAGGGTGCAACTTAGATTTTGTGCCTCAGAACTCGATTTTGTTGTCAATTTATATTACTTGGAAGAAATAAATTGGCCGAGGCAGCTCCATTTTATATCAGCCAAACATGTCAGTAATTGCTGATTCCTCAGCAGATAAAAATTATCGGAAGAACAGGACAGCAGCAATCATGCATGCTTATAAGTAATATGATAGTAAAAATTTATGTATGATTGTACTGTACTTTTTTTTTCAGAAATTCGTGAATTGTAGGTGGTGCAACTTAAAATTCAGTTGTGCAACCTAGTTTTTGCGCCGGGTAGCATACTGTGCAACCTGGCTCAGAGAAGTATTTTGTACACTGCCTGCTGTCAAAAATTTGATCTTTGTGACATGAAATCAATAAAACTGTACTTTTGCAAGCTGGCAGAGATTACGATTATCATACGATCCCAACAATGAGTGGGATGGAATCAATACAAAGCTGGAGACAACGTATTAACGTTACATCCACCAGGACTAGACAACCTTTCACTGGCTCCATGGCCCTATTCAGCAAATGTATTTATCTCCAAGCAGATCCTACAATGGCATAAAATAGTACTAAACTGGCCAAGGAGTGTAGTCAGCCAAGAGGTGTCCATTTGCCATGTAGCCTAGCCCCAGTAGCCAAACACACTCCTAGGCCGACTTCACTCCTCTGCCAGCTTTTGATACTATCTTATGCTACCGTAGGATCTGTTTGGAGATTACAAATGTATGTCTGTATTGATCATTTCCTCCTGCCAGAACCAACTTTTCTGTGGCCCAAAATGTAGAAAACATATTTCTATCCATTTTGGCCTGTAGTAGGAAAGAAATCATTTTCTCTTTCAGTAATAATAGAGCACTACAGTTTAAAACAATGTTTCAGCTACAAGATACCATAATATATTTTCTCCATCTGGAAATTTTGACAACTTAGTTATTACCATTCTCAAAATATTGTATCATCATACTGTCTTCACATGCCAAGTGCTTGAGTTATTGTGTACATAGGAACAATGCTGTTCAAAAGACACGCAGCGTCACGCATTAAAAAAAGGCACACACGTGCAAAGATTGAGGAAATAATGTCCCAGGTACTGTGTACATTGCAGCGAATAAGCAAACATACACTCATGTAATGGCCTAAACTACACAATAGTGGCTGGGCATACGATAGTGTTTCATGTCAAATTTCTTGACAGTATTTGTCTTGTAAAGAGAGAAATTCAATACTGTTCCATATGTTCATGAAAAAGAAACAAATGCATTTTAGAAATGTTCTCTATACTTATTACAATGCAAAGAGAGATGTTCAATGTTGTTCTATAATGTTCATCAAAAAGAGAAATATAAAACGGTTGAAAAGTCCTCATACTTGACTATATTTTGATTGAAAATCAGGATAAAAACAACATTTCTTTGCCAACCTCAGGCCTTGATAAATAACACTATAATATGTTAGGTATTGACTTCAGTTTCTGTTTCAATAGGATTGTTTCTATCAGGCCCCCTTTCAAGTACAAAGGAGGTACGCAATCTTCAATTTCATCCAGGGACTATCATAGAAAATGTAAAAGTGTGACTGAAAAGACAGCAAAAAGGACAAATCTGAAAACCATTTGTTTTTTTCTACACAAATCGTTGAACGATCTGTCAAATTTTAGGTCACAGAAAGAGCGTCCTAGTGGTAAGGGGGCATCAGCAATCTATTTGGTAAATTGAGGCATATTGACACACATTACACAATGCCAGTTCCATATTTTTAGCTGGTCGCTTATATATAACATGCTCCCTACAACAGAACACATTTTGCATAACTCAGCAAAAACTGTAATTGTTTTGTAATCTTAAATGGACTCCAGGAAGAATAGATTTTGTGATTGTAAAGTCTCATGGAGATCAATATAAACAAACAAACAAACGTTGTCCTTGACCTACCCGAAGTGCTGGCTTCTTGACCTTCATCGGTCCCAGCATGTCTTCCGTCTGACTGGGCAGTCCAGTCTGCTCCTGGGGGAAGAAAACACCTGAAGTTCAGTTTTGAATCGACGTAGAGCTTCATCAATAACGTGTCTTGGCATAAAAAAACATTTTATTTGAAAACAACCCCATACCATCTGCTCCTGGGGAAGAAGACAACATGAGTTAAGTTTTGAACAGACATAGAGGTGACTAGAGGTGGGTACCGGTACAGACAATTCAGGTACAGGTACAGTCCAGGTCCAGAGGATCACAAGTTTTCACAGACAATAAGGTCCAGGTTAAGGTCCAGACCTGGACCTTATTGTCTGTGAAAACTTGTGGACAATTATACTGAAAACAATGGACCATTTTACGCCCAAAAGTAGTTACTCAAGCAACTGGATATGGTTTTGGAGACTGTAATTTTGCTTCAAAATGGTCCATTTTGCTACAAAGGATTCTCTTCAGTGAAGAATCCGCTAGAGTACCATTACCGACCCCTAGACTAGAGTAGAGGTGACAGTTCTGCAGCTAGAGGTTTGAAAGTGTCTGGGCATTAAAAAAAAACATTTTATTTGAAAACAAAAGAGCCTGGCAAACCCGTACCAAGCAATAATGGTGGTAACTACGGAAATCATCTGATCTACATGATATATGATATAATAGATAACTTTATTGAAAATTCGCAATGGGACCTGGCCTCCACTGAATTGAATTGAATTGAATTTACAGACTTGCACTTAATCCGTTACGCACAATAATGAATGAATGAAGACCTTTATTGTACAATCATACCCACTGGGTTCAGTACAGGTCAAATAATGAAATAGTCATTTATTCCGGGGGCTAAACTAAAGATATACCAAATTTCAATTCATTTCTATCCATAGTTTCTTAAGCTATATTGCAAATAATATTATGCCCATCCATCATCATGACTCTAAACAGAACCTCCATTTTCACGGAGGTAATAACTCATGCGCTGACAGGTCCCGACATGTTACAGTGTGTTGACTGACTCCACATCAACATGCTGGTGTCTTGTAATGTGACATACTAATGATAATGACTGTTGATGAGAATTATTCTCCAGACCTACTGAACAGATTGCACAGAATCAGGGAGTTGCTTATCTGTTAGAACTTAGATCTGTAAGTTAGTTTTGTAGTTCAGTTTGTGACTTACACATGTAAAATGCTCACTTCTACACAAGTTGCATAAGTCAACCAAACAAACCATTGCAAACAAAATTATCCCGTCCATCATCAAGACTCTAAACAGAACCTCCACTTTAACGGAGGTCATAACTCATGCGCTGACAGGTCCCGACATGTTACAGTGTGTTGACTGACTCCATATCAACATGTTGGTGGCTAACCTCTCGTGTTTACGCTTGGTAACCCCAAACAGTCCGGTAACCAGTGGAAGTAGGTTGACATGTAAACTAAAGAGCAGCGCAGGGCTGTCGGGTTATGAACCGAGAAGTAGAGCAAAGGTCACATTGTAAACATGCTGATACCTCAAAAGGATGGAGGCATCCCCCCACCACCCCACCCCCCCCAAAAAAAATAATAATAATTCACGATTGTTTTCTGGGGAAGGATACTCAGTTGTAGCTGCATACTCGTTTTGGGAGGTAAAACGGGGCCTCGTCTTTCCAGAGGGATGTAAAATGGGGACACAACAACTGTACGTTCCTTCTGAAACACAGAAGCCCCCTGCTGTAGTGGCACAAATGTGTGGCCCAAGGGCTACAGAAATGGAGATGGGCACCACCCCTAACCACCTGTTAAAGATGTGGGGGCAACTTTAACTTTTACCAAAAAAAAATTGACAAAAACAAATTTTCCTAGGCTTGAAATGACCGATTCAAAGAAGCAACGTGGGACGGAAAAATAATCTAAACCTGAAGACAGCGTGCTGCTTTGGATGGTGGCAAAGTGTTTCTAGTCAAAAGTCAACAAGTGGTTGGTGGAAGGTCAACATGTTGTTAAATGTCAATGAAGTAGGTTTAATGGCAACAGCTAGCATCGTAAATCACGTGTACACGTTAGCGTGTTGTTAAGGCCTAGGAAAAAAATGTTGTCTTTCCAGTTTCAGTCCTGAAAAAATTAGGGTCGGTAATTAGGGATTATCTCTTTTATTTCTTGTGATCTATTTTAGGCTGACATTTTACAATAATGTTGAACAAAGGAAAACAAGCCAAGTGTCTTTCAATGCCAAACTTGAATGTTGTGCATAATAGAAACATTTATCCTTCAATAGCTTCATTAGATAGGAGAAGCAGTGTTTTTACTCCAATAGGAAGCAGGCTGAATAAGAATTCTAACTGGAAGCTATTTGATTTGACTCCACTGCCCACCCCAAATAAAAGTCGGGAGGTTTTTCTAGGGTAGGTAGGGAAACAGGAAACAAAATATTTTTTTCCTAGGCCTATATATCAATAAAAGTAGGTTTTATAGCAATAGCCACATGTAGTATGGTAAGTCACGTGTACATGTTAGAGTGTTGAACATTTAAATTTTAATTTTTTTTTTTATTCAAAAATGTCGATAAAGTAGATTTATGGCAACACCTACCACAGCAAATCACGTGTACAGACAAGCGTCTAGCTTTAGGCCAAATGACACGAACATAGAGTCAATTCCGAGTCACCAAGAGGGTTTTAAAATAATATTTGTCATAAGTTTGAACTATTCTAAGTAAAAGAATATTTCAGGCATCAAAGTTCTTAATTGCTCAAACAATTAAAGATGAAAGTTTGAACATGTTTGAACAAAAGGCAAGAAATACCCTTTTGGTAATGTGGAATTAACTCTATTAGTATTACTCAGTGAAAACCTCATTTCCCTTTCTATTGCTAATCTAAATCTAAGTCCCTGCTAAAATAAACCAGCAGTATACCAATCAAATCTAAAAATCAGTTCCTAACCTCCTTGGTTATATGCAGTGCTACTGTGCAGAAGCTCCAGAACGACCATGCAACAATAACAGCAAATCTTTCCTTACCCCGCGACAGCAAGATCATATTACCTAGTCATAGCAAACAGTATTAGGTATACACAATGGTCCTATCAACAAAACACATCACATAAGCATGACACAGATTAGCCTACAACTACATCCCAACAACAAGACCTCCTTTTCGATAGAGTGCTAGACTAGGGTGACTGAATAACGATAATGAGACGTGTGGTATTGTTGCTGATAGATTGTAACTCCTCCCCCGTCATTAACAGCAGACAGGTTCCTTTTTACTTACAAAGTCCTTTGTGTCGACTAGACGGTTGACAAATGGGCCCCATTTGCTGCCAACCGGGATAATTTCACCCAACATTCAGCCACGAAACCACAGGTGAAATGTAAGACAGGGAAAGGATGAGATCCTAATGGCATGGTGGTTGTTGGTTTATGCTTAGGGCCTAGAAAAAAGAATGTTTTGGTTTCTCGTTGTCCAACAATCCCTAGCAAAAACCTGCCGATCCTAACGTTTACCACTGACAAGAGACATCAAACGCTGAAGCTTGATCTCACATTTGAGTCATCAAATTAAATTTTCAGAAGATTTCATGTAAGAATGGGTGATAAACATAGTACCTCTTTGTGCAGTTAATCTTTTTTTATTGATATACTTCTTCCTCTTGTTCAATGTATATCTGAATAATTACAATACGATGTTGAAAACACCAGTGTTCTGATGCATTTCGCATTTTCCTGGATCACTTTGGCAAGCACCCAAAAGAGAGAGAGAGAGAGATCCTACCTACATGTATACTGATAACAATTTTTCATTAAAGTAAACAGAAACAGAAGATTAATTTTCCTCGGCCTTACACGTGAGAGAGGCCTCACCTGCTTGGCGCACCATGTTGACACGAATTCCATCCCAATGTTTTCAGACAGAAAAAAAAAAAACACCTAGCACATGCACCTCCACATGCCCTTCTTATGCTGGGCTTGAAATACCACCTGCATATGCAGGTTAGTGCAGGTAAAATTGGAGCTGTGCAGGTATTTCTGATGTCTACCTGCACCTAACCTGCACTGGTCCATGTACTGAGACTTTTTTAATACATAAATGTCCCATGATGTATGGTGTATGTGAATTGTTATTAGCTGCATTGACTGTTACCACCTATTATTAGGTATAAAATAGAGCATAGCAATGGTTCCTAAACAATTTTAGTATGATCCATACTTCCTAAATTCAGAGTGGTGCAGGTAAAATTTGCCTGGTGCAGGTAATTTTCAACATTACCTGCACCAGTGCAGAAAAAGTATTTCGAGCCCTGTTATGAAAGGAGACCCACACCCCAGGTGTAATAGCCAGCTTAATAACCCTCAATCAAGATAATTGCTTCAATCCAGACGTGTTACATACGAGCTGCTGTATAACATGCCTCATTCCATGTGAGAAATGACAGGCCTATCATCAGGAGTTAGACACCCTTACTGTGCAGCTCATTAATACCAACAGTGCACAAAATTGAGACTGAATGACTGATGCGACAGGAAGAAGCTGCCAGCGTTCAATAATTTTTCACGTCACCACTTTGAATTTTAAAGGCTTCGTTTTCTGCCAGCCATTTCCCAGAAGACTCAAATGATGAATATATAGTGTTCTTTTCACTTTCATCTTTTTCTGGGGGAAGGGGGGGGGGGGGGGGGTAATTTGACTAATTTGTTGAGTTGTAAGATTTAAGCATCAAGCACATCCCAAGTGTTTGTGCCTTTTTTTTTCCTTTTTTTCAACATTTAGAATTCTTTTCTGGTGTTGTATTTCTTTAATGTTTAAATTTTAATATTTGTCTGTTCCAATAGTACTAGAAAAGAGTACAGCAAAATACAGACAAATCTCCAAATCCTTACATATGCTTGTAGATTACTTAAAAAGTAACTTGGGCAAAGGAAAACATTTATGCATCCATAGAAATTGCTCTGTTTGATATTAATGCGACTTGATAAATACCTCGTTGCTAATCTGTAATCACTGCTAATTCACAACAGTGACCCCCTTACTAATCCAAGGACTAAGCCTACATGTCACTAATCCAAAACCATTCAATATGTACCTTCCAGTACATAGCCAGAGATACAGTTACAAGCATGATAATCCAATCTGACAAGATTTGAAAACAAGGCAGGCCCTTAGGTGCAAAGGAGTGCATTGATGCAATAAATACAATGTAGATCTGTGCAACTTGAAATCTTGCAAAACACGCAAGGGTTATAGAAAACAAAAGCATCTGGGCTTCTTTGAAAGCAATATTTCGTATTTAATATTGACTGTAGCTACATCAAAGAACATCTCCTCCATTTTTTTTTTCCTCCATAGCAAATGGTGGTTTGTCATTAAGTGACTATGATACTGATAGCTCAGTTGGTATTTGCACACTGGCTAGGCCTGTTCTGTAAAGAACTTAACTCTCATCAACACGTTTATGGCAAATGAACACAGATCAGCCTCAAAATGAAAATACTAAATATGTTGCAGAAGAAGAAATGCAGAATATATACAAAAGATGCCATAATATCATACCCCTTAATTTTGAGTCACATCGTACGAATACCAATATGTATCATATGTTGTGCAATATTGAATTCCACTTAGGCAATCAATGCTATCTAAATGCTATTATGTATTGCATAACATACAATTTTTGGTGGGCCCCAGAAGTACTGTTCTGTTCAAAAGGCAATGGGTTTTGGAAGCAATTAAGAAATGTACATCTCAAAATATTGTTCCTTATTCATAGTAGCATTTTCTGAAGAAAAAATCAAACAGGTTGTATCAAAGAACTTCCAAATGCGAATTAAAGTCACTCTCTCTCTTGTGGCTAGGTTTGGCTTTTTAAGATATTAATCTTTAAAAATGAATATCAATTTTTGGATTCAATGTTTTCAGGCATTTTTCTCCTTTGCAAAATTGATTTTAAACACCATCATCATAAATTCAAGATGAAAATAACTGTCATGATGTCAACTCAGTCATTTATCATCCAAGCTTTCTTACCACTATGTTTTACTATTAATGCAATTTTTTATTATCATACATCAAACAAATTTGCTGTCAACACAGCAACTGTTTTCCAAGTAAACAAAGAGTCAGACCATGCTGTGAGCTCTGGGGGAACTGATCTGGGATAAAATACGGTATGGAATCAAAGGATGCACCGTGTGGTAATTCAAGAAGGAGCTTAAATTTCAAAGCTACTTGTGCAAAACTAAACCTTCGTTTATAATGTTACATAAAGCAAAATTTGAATGAATCATCTTGAAATTTGATATTTCAAGGAATGGGCCATGGTATGATATGCAAGATGTGTTACATGTTTGTTGTTGTTTTTTCTGAAGAAAATAAAGATGTGCGCCCTACCTTCATATTGGTCCGACTTGTTTGTGTCTCGGCCTCGAAGGTTATGGTGCCCCTTCTCTCTTTCTTCACGGCGAGAGTCTGCACCAGGGTGGGGGGATCGCCGTCTGTGGCCTCAGTCTTGATGCTGATGGGTCCCACGGCCCCGTGGTGGATGTGAGTGTGGTAGGATCGGGAGAAGCCTGAGGGGTGGGGGGAGTTGGAGCCGCCGTCGGAGTCTCTACAGTACACCACTCCGCTCTGAGACACATGGATGCTGGGCGCGCACCCCATGGCGACTACACCTCATGGCAGCGCGGCGGGGCGGCCGCAGGGCGCTGAGCACTCCCACACACAAGCACCGGCACCTACACGGCACAGCAACAAGCGTCAGGTATTATACAGTACGTACGTGGACTCAAGATTGGAAGTAAAAAATTTCCGCGAGCAGCCCGATCTAAATTGATTTTTGCCGGGGTCTGGATGGAGGGAGGAGGATCAGTATCGCCCGGCCCCTCTGTTACCCATCAGATCCGCCGCGCCTGCCGTCAGCCCACTATGTCGCCGGTCTCAAGCAGAACAAACTATCGATAAACGGCCATATCTATCACTCTGACCGGCTGCTGACAGAAATCGATGGCATTCGGCGGTAAACCACGGCGGGCAGGCGGGCAGTATGGTGCGGGAGACAGACGCAAGCAGTGCGGCCTGAACTCACTCTACTCCCATAGCTCTAACGGGTTAAATCTCCGGCCGCGTCACAATCATAACAAGCACGGACTTTCACCCCGCGGTTACACAAAGGGAAGCTACCTACCCTAACGTTGACCAGCGACAAAACAGCCTAGGATATACAAGCAGCGACCCACAATCGGTCCTCAGAGTGGAATTTCTCTCCGGTAATTGGAGATAAATTGGCAGAAAGCAGCAGCAACAAAACCGCGCCGGGCTCGGCCGACACTTCTCTCGCAATAACACAGACGCCGACCAATCAGAGCGCAGGGATGGAATCACGTGATGCGAAAGTGACGTCAATGGCGCAAGAAGTTTGATTGGAACAATATGATGAACAGGTGGTGGTCTTAGAAACGGGAGGGAAAATAAAACATACGGACCCGCTGGAAAACCAGACACGCCGAGAAAGCTCATTAAGATAATTGATGTCACGTATCTGTTTGGGAACTTGGCGTGTGTAAATGCCAGCTGATTGTGGACTGCTGGATTTTGTTATTTCGGTGGTTTCTGTCTACGTTGATCAAGACATATGACGTAATGCGTTCGGTCCAGTATCAGCGCATCAGTTTGTGTCAGTTATATATTTCACTCCATCTCCTACCAAATGCAAAAATGGACGATTCCATATCAGCTTTTTGCAAATGGCCCCAAATCCCCCCCAATAAGTAACTTTTGAAGTGCTGTATGCAAAAAGTGTCGATGGATTCCTGTGGGTACCTATGTATCATATGATATTTCAGATGTAATACCAGGATACAGGGGCCCAAATTAACAGACTCAAAAATACGATATACGATACATACCGAATTATTTGTCCCATCGAGTGTGTGTGTGTGTGTGTGTGTGTGTGTGTGTGTTCGTGCGTGTGTGTGTGTGCTCGTGTGTGTGTGTGTATTTGAGCGTGCGTGTGTTTGTGTGTGCGCGCGTGTGTGTATGCGTGCGTGTGAGCGTGTGTGTTGACGTGTGATTGTACGTGTGGGCGCGGGCGTGTGTATGAGCGCGCGTGCGCGTGTGTGTGTGTGTAAGAGCGTGCATGAGTGTGATTGTACGTGTGGGTGTGTGTGTGTTTCCACTGAATAGATAATTACAGCTATTGATATTGGGGGTACTGCTTTTTGTTTTGGACCTTGAAATCCAGATCCTTTTGAATCCAGCTATGTTGTTATCTTATGGGGAAGTTCCCTCAGTTTGACTCTTTGTCTAGTGTTCATTTTTCTTATGAGTTTTGATCAAACGACATTATACAAATACATCTCAAGCTACATTTTTAACATTAGTAAGAAACGAGAAGAAGCCGAAGAAATGTATAAACATTAGAATAGTTTTAGAACCCATGATTTAGACTAGTCTTTGAACCATGTGTACTGTATAACGACCTTTTGTATATAAATTATATGCCTGTACAGTCAAACCTGTCTATAGCGGCCACCCAAGGGACTGGAGAAATATGGCCACTATAGACAGGTGGCCACTATAGAGAAAATGTTGATCAATTGACCATGAGCAAGCTACACATGATTTCAGTTCCCACTAATCTTTCTCACCAAGTAACATTGTCTCGATCGGTAAAATCACCGACAAAAACTTGCACCTTAATGCTACCACCAAAATGACCCTGTCAGGAACTCCAAATCCTCGCAAACTACAATTTCAAACTCGGTGCAGGATGGCATAAGGCTGCAGTATGCTTGCAATAGGCAGTGTTTCTGTATCGATGGGACCGGAAATCGTGTGACCGTGGCCGCGTTGGACAGGTGGCCGCTAAAGCCCCGGTCACAAGAATCGTACGACGTCCTTGCGATGGCATATTCCGCACATCGTACGATGAGCGCAGTGAATCGCAGCTAAATCGTAATCAAAAACAGCCATCGCAGAGCATCGGATGATGTTCAAAATTTTTCCAGCGTCGTACGATTTTTCACTTGTGTCTCTTCTGAATAGCCGCCTGACCGCTTTTTTGCTTCTTTAACCAACCAAATGTTGACCTAGCTGTTGAATACTTTCCTATGATGTCTTTTACTGAAAAAAAAATCAAAAGAAACCATAACATCATAAGTTTTACAAACATAGGTTCAAATCAAGTACTAGCATGCTTATATCGGCCTTCTTGCCGGCTCTACGAGTCAGGCTTTTTCGAAAATCATAGTTTGCTTTTTTTTGTGATGATATGCTATCAAGAAAAAATGCCATCAGACAAAAATAATATCATAAACATTATATCATAAGCCTGCCTTTCTGTTCGAGTTTTCCCTATGGTTACGACTATGGTCAACTGACCCAAGACAGGCGATAGCGAGAGATGAGGTCTGATCTAATTATGCACCCACGAGTATGTAGCCATCAAACAAATGCATGCATCACCTGTGTGTGATAATGGATCTGCCACGCGTAAAACATTGCCTTGAAAGCAGGCTCTTCTACGGGCGCTTGTTCTCGGGTTGCTTCAGTGAACAGTTGCAACTGATATAGTTTCTTTTTTCGTCAACATCGACAATATCAGGGGAAACTAGAACCATGACCACATGCTAAGAATTTATGATTTAAAATTCACCAGTAGAAAAAAAATGGCCATAATGAAGTCTGATATGGGGGCAATAAAAATCGTACGACGATGGAGAAATTTTGAACAAGTTCAAAATCTATTTCAGGTCTATTTTCGTCATAGGATGCTCCCCGATTTACTATGATTCACCTGCGATTGACGCAGGTACGCTCTTATGACCTCATCGTACGATGCACTACGATCCTTGTGACCACGGCTTTATATATTTAAACCATTGCTTCCGATTCTCCCCCGACTTACGACGTACTGCGCCTATGCCAAGCATAAAACCTCCATCGCAGTCAATCGTACGATTCTTGTGACCGGGGCTTAAGCCTATTTCTTAATCATTACGAATCCAAGGGACCGACAAAAAGTGGCCACTATGGCCAGGTGGCTGCTATGAAAAGGTGGCCGCTAATACAGGTTTGACTGTACATAGCCCGATAGGGCATGAATGTGCAATGAAGGTTATTACAGTTATTTATCGGGGCCCAGACATGCCAGAAGAAACATTGGCGGTGACAGCTTATCCCAATGACTGGACATGCCAAAACCTTGCGAGGTAATCTAAGGCCACACCAATCTAATTTCTTGGTTCACGGATTCGCTCGCTCCTATTTTTGGGAAAAATAAAAATAAAAATTACCACTCAGCAAATTTTCACAATTAATGAAACCATTCACCAACTTTCTGGTGTAGCAAACATAAAAACTGACACTACTTTTGTAATTTTCAATGAACAGGTGCTGTTACTGTACAGTAATAGTGTTTTCGTACTTTTTTCAAGCTGGAAACTTTTTATTCTTTATGTTTTAGATTAGCCCTTATCTTTACCCCAACCATTTTACAATTTTTATTTTTATTTCGCCCTCTCGCTCCATATTTTTTATGAAAAAATCCGTGAACCAAGAAATTAAATCGGTGTGGCCTAAGCCGCATCCTCAATCACGGCAAGGTAAGAATATTCGCGTGCACGAACATGATTAACAAACCTGACACAGCTGAACAGAAAACTGCGAGTCTGCTTTTTCTCGATATTACTCATTCTAATAGCCGTAAATACTGCGGTTTATGGAAGGAAACTACTTGCTGCCCAATGTGTCACAAGGCAAGGGAGGATATAAGTCTAAGTAAGGAAGTGTGGTTTATATTTGTTTTGGCATGGTTTTCGCGTGCCTTTGCACGACGTATCAAGAGAGAGAGAAAGAGGCAGACAGAGACAGGGTAAAGGTGGGATCACACCTGCGTATACTATATATCTAAGTCCGTATAAGGCGCGCATGGGAGTATTTACCTCCACCTGCAGGCTCCACAGGTCGTTGGAAAAATAATAGAAATTGGACAAACGTAAACAGGTAACATGTCGGACGAGTTAGCTGGGTCGCTAATCATACTTCTCGGTCAGCTAACTCATCTGGAATGTTATGTATCTATATTTGTCCACTTCGTACTGTTTTTTGCGCAACCTGTGGAGCCTGGTAGAGACTAAGAGCGTCATACGCACCTTAAACGGACTTGAATACGCATGTGTGACCCCACCTTAAGACAGAAAGTGAGAGAGAGAGAGTGAGGGGAATAGTGGAGAGAGAAAGGGGAGAGGGGACAGGGCCATACAGATAGACAGAGAGAGGGGATAGAAAGGTGGTACATGAAATAATGCCTTGATCTTCTTCATGTTTTTTTTTCCTTCCTACTGTTGGATCATCTCCTTCGTTACATCAAGGAATATTGTCCATGGTTAGATCTTAGCTGTACCGATAATTATTAACTTTCCACCGTACAATCTAGTGTCTTGGATGGGGCAGGGGCGTAACGTTCGATGATTTTATTCTTACCTTTTTACTTCTTTTACGCTGTTACCTTCTATGTAACCGGCCCATATGGCAGTGTTGCCGCCAACATGAGGAGGTGAGGTGAGTTGGGCGACTCTTTGAGACCTACTTATGCCCCCACCCCCATAGCCCCATAGTCATACCTGTGACGCGAAAACGTTCGATACGGGTGTTCCGGACCGGGCCGTACGCTTCCGTACCGCACAGGTTCGAAAGGCGTATCACACAGGCTTTCTTTGAGTAAATCGAACCATTTCGAGCGGGCCGAATACGGCTCGATTGGCAATTCGAATACCTGATTCGGACGTTGGAACATTGCTGTTGCAACACGTTTTGTTCGAGGGCACCAAATTTGTTCAACTTCTGGCGCATTTCGCATCAAAACATGGGTTTTTCAGGTGGGTTTGACATAAATAAAATACAACACGGTGTATTCCGCATCACCCTCGGTCCCAGCCCTCCCTCCCAGCGGTCGGGCTGGTACCTTGGGCGATACGGAATACACCGTGTTGTATTCTATATTTATATTCTATATCAAATCCCATTATTGTCGTTTGAGTGGAAATCGTCACGAAATCCAGATTGTCACACCGTTAGCTCGCATCCCCACCACGACAGGTCGGTGCTGAATTAATAAGGTAATTCCGAGAAAACGCTGGGGTCGTGACTGCCAATTTCACGGGTATGAAAGTCTCCTGACAGAAACGCGTTCGTCAGACATCGGATCGTATTAGAACGGGCAGGATGGTTATAACGACATTTGGATCTGCCGTTATTCGGTGTGAGCCAGCCGTATCAGACTATGGCTGGTAGGAACTCAAACGTTTTCGTTACGTATGGGGAAGCTTGAATTTATTTTTTAAAAAGTTCTATCCACACCACGAGCCGCTTCAATACGGGGTTCATCTTCAAGTTATTTTCTTCACATGTTTTTTCCACTGAAATAGTGAAAAATAATAATATTTAGAATATTCGCGGTTTTACAAGGAAAGGTACTGGATCAAAACTTTGATGATGTTTTCTGATCCTTGTGATGAAAATATATCCCGAAGATTATGAAAATTGACAAAACAATGCAGAAGAAAAAACAAGCTCGCCCGAATGTCTCTTTAAATAATCTCGCGTCGATTGAAACAGGGCCTAAGGGTTCTAAAGTTATGTTCATGTCATCCTGAGTTATATGTTTTGTTGTATTCTTAATTTTGTTAATTTTCATTGTCATCTTATATACCTTGAGCAGAAGACGCTTATAAGCTTATTACTGAGCTTTCTGTCCTATGCTTGTGAAATGTATGTGTATAAGATAGAAATAAAAATAATAAACAGGGCCTATTTCGGACCAGCGCTAGCGTGTCTGATGACAAGTGCAGACAGAGAAGCTGACGTTCAGAGAAGGCCGGCCGTTCAGTACCAAGGACGGAACCCAGCAGAGGCAATTATGGTGATTATGGCTTCCTTTAGCTTGGAGAAACCGTGAATCAAAAAGACTGCTAGTGTATATCATTAAACCAAAGAGGCACTCATCTTTTTAAAAATATCACTGCGTTTTTGGAGACAAGTGAAGACAGAGCGCCTGAGAATGGGAAGAGACCGACCTTCACTACCAAGGACGGGACCCAGCAGGCAGGGGTAATGACGGTGATTCTTAAGTTCTTTAGCCTGGGGTTACCCTGATTCAGGACACAGAACTCAAGCAAGGTGACCTCAAAGACTGGACCTTTCTCAATGGCTAACGATACTTTCTATATCTTAAACCGTGACAGAGATTATGAGGGGCATATTTGGAAGCGAACAGAACAAGGCAGGTGATTGAAAGACTATCGTTGATGAAAAAGAGGACAGTTTCTGACCAGGGCTAGCGTGTCTAATGACTAGTGCAGACAGAGAAGCTAAAAGTTAGAGAGGGTCGACCGTTCAGTACCAAGGACAGGACCCAACGGGAGTAATGACGATGATGATGATGATGATGATGATGATGATGATGATGATGATGATGACATTCTTTAGCTTCGGGAGACCGTGCACCGTGAATCAGACTGTCTGGCGGTGTATCATTAAACTAAAGAGGCACTCATCTTTTGAAATATCACTGCGTTTTTGGAGACAAGTGAAGACAGAGCGTCTGAGAATGGGAGAATACCGGCCTTTCACTACCAAGGACGGGACCCAGCAGGCAGGGGTAATGATGGTGATTCTGAAGTTCTTTAGCCTGGGGTTACCCTGATTCAGGACACAGAACTCAAGCAAGGTGACCTCAAAGACTGGACCTTTCTCAATGGCTAACGATACTTTCTATATCTTAAACCATGACAGAGATTATGAGGGGCATATTTGGAAGCGAACAGAACAAGGCAGGTGATTGAAAGACTATCGTTGATGCAAAAGAAGCCCGTTTCTGACCAGGTCTAGCGGGTCTAATGACTAGTCCAGACAGAGAAGCTAAAAGTTAGAGAAGGTCGATCGTTCAGTTCCAAGGACAGGACCCAACGGGAGTAATGATGATGATGATGATGATGATGATGATGACATTCTTTAGCTTCGGGAGACCGTGCACCGTGAATCAGACTGTCTGGCGGTGTATCATTAAACAAAAGAGGCACTCATCTTTCGAAATATCACTGCGTTTCTGACGACAACTGCAGACGGAAAACCTTAGAATGGGAGGAGACCGACCTTTCACTACCAAGGACGGGACCTTGCAGGGGAAACGATGGTGATTATGACGTTCTTTAGCCTGGGGTTACCCTGATTCAGAACGCTTGACTCAAAGTGACTTCAAAGACTGGACCGTTATTTATACTAAATCGTACTTTTGATTCAATATCTTTAAATCGTGACAGAGATTACGAGGGACATATTTGGAAGCGGACAGAACAAGGCAGGTGATTGAAGGACTATCGTTGATGAAAAAGAAGACCGTTTCTGACCAGGTCTAGCGGGTCTAATGACTAGTGCAGACAGCGAAGCTAAAAGTTAGAGAAGGTCGATCGTTCAGTATAAAGGACGAGACCCAGCAGGGCTAATTATGGAAATTATTACATTCTTTAGCATGAGGAGACTGTGAATCAGAAAGACTTAAAGCAAACAGGATCTCGTCTTTTGAAAAATCCTTGAGTTTCGGAAGACAAGTGCAGGCAGAGAAGCTGAGAGTTAGAGAAGGTCGACCGTTCAGTACCAAGGACGGGACCCAGCAGGGAAATGATGGTGATTATGGCATTCTTTAGCTTGGAGAAACCGTGAATCAAAAAGACTGCTGGTGTATATCATTAAACCAAAGAGGCACTCATCTTTTGAATTATCACTGCGTTTTTGGAGACAAGTGAAGACAGAGCGCCTGATAATGGGAGGAGACCGACCTTTCACTACCAAGGACGGGACCTAGCAGGGGTAATGATGGTGATTCTAAAGTTCTTTAGCCTGGGGTTACCCTGATTCAGGACACAGAACTCAAGCAAGGTGACCTCAAAGACTGGACCTTTCTCAATGGCAAACGTTACTTTCTATATCTTAAACCATGACAGACATTTTGAGGGGCATATTTGGAAGCGAACAGAACAAGGCAGGTGATTGAAAGACTATCGTTGGTGAAAAAGAAGTCTAATAACTAGTGCAAACAGAGAAGCTAAAAGTTAGAGAAGGTCGATCGTTCAGTACCAAGGACAGGACCCAGCAGGGCTAATTATGGAAATTATTACATTCTTTAGCATGAGGAGACTGTGAATCAGAAAGACTTAAAGCAAAGAGGCACTCACCTTTTGAAATATCAGTGCGTTTCGGAAGACAAGTGCAGACAGAGAAGCTGAGAGTTAGAGAAGGTCGACCGTTCAGTACCAAGGACAGGACCCAGCAGGGAAATGATGGTGATTAGGACGTTCTTCGGCCTGGGGTTACCCTGATTCAGAACGCTGAACTCAAAGTGACTTCAAAGACTGGGACATCATCTATAATAAACTATCCTTTTGATTCAATATCTTTAAATCGTGACAGAGATTATGAGATGTATATTTGGAAGCGGACAAAACAAGGAAGGTGTTTTCAAGAATATCGTTGATAAAAAAAAGACCATTTCACACCAGGGCTAGCGCCAGATGACCAGTGCAGACAGAGAATCTGAGAGTTAGTGAAGGTCTTTCCTTGCGTTTCTGCATAAAGACAAGTGCACACAGGGCGCCTGAGAATGGTAGAAGACCGACCTTCCAGTACCAAGGACGGGACCTTGCAGGGGAAACGATGGTGATTATGACGTTCTTTAGCCTGGGGTGACCCTGATTCAGAACGCTTGACTCAAAGTGACTTCAAAGACTGGGACATCATCTATGATAAACTATCCCTTTGATTCAATATATCTAATCGTGACAGAGATTACGAGGGACATATTTGGAAGCGAACAGAACAAGGCAGGTGATTGAAAGACTATCGTTGATGAAAAAGAAGACCGTTTCTGACCAGGTCTAGCGGGTCTAATGACTAGTGCAGACAGAGAAGCTAAAAGTTAGAGAAGGTCGATCGTTCAGTACCAAGGACAGGACCCAGCAGGGCTAATTATGGAAATTATTACATTCTTTAGCTTGAGGAGACTGTGAATCAGAAAGACTTAAAGCAAAGAGGCTCTCACCTTTTGAAATATCACTGCGTTTTGGAAGACAAGTGCAGACAGAGAAGCTGAGAGTTAGAGAAGGTCGGCCGTTCAGTACCAAGGACGGGACCAAGCAGGGGAAACGATGGTGATTATAGCTTTCTTTAGCTTGGAGAAACCGTGAATCAAAAAGACTGGCGGTGTATCATTAAACCAAAGAGGCACTCATCTTTTGAAATATCACTGCGTTTTTGGAGACAAGTGAAGACAGAGCTCCTGAGAATGGGAGAATACCGACCTTTCACTACCAAGGACGGACCTAGCAGGGGTAATGATGGTGATTCTAAAGTTCTTTAGCCTGGGGTTACCCTGATTCAGGACACAGAACTCAAGCAAGGTGACCTCAAAGACTGGACCTTTCTCAATGGCAAACGATACTTTCTATATCTTAAACCGTGACAGAGATTATGAGGGGCATATTTGGAAGCGAACAGAACAAGGCAGGTGATTGAAAGACAAATGTTGATGCAAAAGAAGACTCTGACCAGGGCTAGCGTGTCTAATGACTAGTCCAGACAGAGAAGCTAAAAGTTAGAGAAGGTCGATCGTTCAGTACAAAGGACGAGACCCAGCAGGGCTAATTATGGAAATTATTACATTCTTTAGCTTGAGGAGACTGTGAATCAGAAAGACTTAAAGCAAAGAGGCACTCACCTTTTGAAATATCACTGCGTTTCGGAAGACAACTGCAGACAGAGAAGCTGAGAGTTAGAGAAGGTCGACCGTTCAGTACCAAGGACGGGACCCAGCAAGGGAAACGATGGTGATTATGACGTTCTTTAGCCTGGGGTTACCCTCATTCAGAACGCTTGACTCAAAGTGACTTCAAAGACTGGGACATCATCTATAATAAACTATCCTTTTGATTCAATATATCCAATCGTGACAGAGATTACGAGGGACATATTTGGAAGCGGACAGAACAAGGCAGGTGTTTGAAAAACTATCGTTGATGAAAAAGAAGACCAGGGCTAGCGTGTCTAGTGATAAGTGCAGACAGAGAAGCTAAAAGTTAGAGAAGGTCGATCGTTCAGTTCCAAGGACAGGACCCAACGGGAGTAATGATGATGATGATGACATTCTTTAGCTTCGGGAGACCGTGCACCGTGAATCAGACTGTCTGGCGGTGTATCATTAAACAAAAGAGGCACTCATCTTTCGAAATATCAATATGCGTTTCTGAAGACCGACCTTTCACTACCAAGGACGGGACCCAGCAGGGAAAACGATGGTGATTATGACGTTCTTTAGCCTGGGGTTACCCTGATTCAGAACTCTGAACTCAAAGTGACTTCAAAGACTGGACCGTTATTTATACTAAATCGTACTTTTGATTCAATATCTTTAAATCGTGACAGAGATTAGGAGATGTATATTTGGAAGACGACACAATGCAGGTGTTTAAAAGACAAATGTTGATGCAAAAGAAGACCGTTTCTGACCAGGGCTAGCGTGTTTAGTGGCTAGTGCAGACAGAAGAGCTGAAAGTTAGTGAAGATCGGCAGTTCAGTACCAAGGACGGGACCCAACAGGGGTCATCATGGTGATTATGGCATTCTTTAGCTTGGGGAGACCGTGCACCGTGTACGTTGATAAGAAGCAGATCTAACAGCAAAACCACTGTCAATAATTGTCCCAACATTTGCATCGTTGAAGGTCAGAAATCCGGGCCATACGATACGCCAAATAACAGTTACTAAAGCAATTGTAAAAGAAAAAGATACAAAGCAGTAGTGGTGCGTACCTAAACTCAATTTCAGGTTAAGGTCCGGATTCAGGTCCAGCAGTTCAGGTTCAGGTCCGGACTTAAAGTCCGGACCTGAACCCATCATTGCATATTATGTGCATTTTTTTGAGGGGGAGGGGAGGATGGTGCATATAAAATTGCATGGTAGTATAAATTGAAATGCAATTTGAAAAATACATGAAAATGATAGACAGCCAGTGTAAACACGAACTGTTTTTGTCTTTTTCCAGTGCAAATTTCACTGTCTATAGAAGGTTTTAGATGGTTTAGAACAAAAAAAAGGGAATATAAGTGACAGATTGCTTTTTGCAAGTCCGGACTTGGCTGCAGACATGTAGGTTTTTGTTTTTTTACTTGGACCTAAACATTTTTAGGTCCAGTTCCAAGTCCGGGCTTTAGGTACGCACCACTACAAAACAGAGTGGACTGCTTCCTCAAGCATCTTTTGCTTTAACGTCAAACCGCGAACTATGCCGCTATTTATAGCGTCTTTCTGAAGATGTGTCGTGAGCGTGTACTGTTGGCCTGAGGTTGTTCACTAATAGTTGTCTTAGTTACCAAAGCAACTGATTGATTTAAAAAAGAAGAAGCTATATCCAGTTGCTTGCATAAGTATCATTTGGCGTTTATAGTCCTGAGACATTTGGTTCAACATCTTTAGTGATATGAATGGAGACTATCCTTTTAAATCCAGTTAAACTGGTGGACGTACCAACTGATAAATATCTAATTCCAGCTCAAAAAAGAACAAGAAACAGTCATGGCTTCAAATACCAAAGTAACCAACCTAGGATTGATGTGTTCAAAATTCGTACTTTCCCAGAACTATCGTTGAGTGGAATTTGTTATCACCAAGTACAGTAGGGGCATCTTCTCTGGATAGTTTTAAGGAACGCTTGCAGATAGATAGATAGCAAAAGTTAGGTGTGACAGGTCGTTCGGTGTAATATAACCAGCTGCTGCCGCGCCGCGTGCCTGCGAAGCTGGTGTGTTACGCCGAACGGCGGTTATACCGGCTATATAGATACAGATACAGATACATTGAATCTATTCATCCTCGTCGCCATGATTATCTAGCATTGTGTTCAAAGCTATTATAGCTGCCGGATCGCCTCGTTCTCCCCCGCAAATAGAGAGGAAGAGGAGGCTGGGCATCTTTAATAGGTTTTGACACCAGGCTATGAATATATCTCACTCAAGAATTTAAGATTTGAGGCTAAATAAGGGGTTTCAGCGATACAACATATTAGCACCCATGAATATTTCAAGTGAAGATTTTGAATGAATGAATGACTGGACAGAATGAACAAAAGCCCGCGAAATGTTGGTACACGAAACGCAAACATATCAGATAGATGTACATTTGGGGCTGTGTATGCAATCGACTTTAATTTGGCTTTCCTTATCCTCATCGCGATCTCTGTCGACAGAAACTGTCGACCGGGCTCAATGAGGCAAATAGACAAAATGTATTTGTAAAACTATTTAGTTTTCCCCAAGACCACACATCTTTCCACAATATGAGGTTATATGATAACTATTATAACAAGTGTTATGCACCGAAAAGATGTAGACTGATCCCATAGTCCCTTAAGAGATGCAAAATAAAAACATAATAATGCAAATATCTGACTGACATGCATCCATTCTCTTTTTAGTTCGACTTCCTAGTTGCCATGCTTTCATTTGTTGAAGAGCTAATCATGATGGTCAGTCTTTTGTTTGCCACATCGGTCTCGTGGAAAAGGTGTATTGCCGATTTTGCCAGATTCAGATTCAGATTCAGATTCAGCTTTATTCCTGGATGACTTGGCATGTATATACACATGAAATACGTCATCAGTCACAGAATCAACTTTAAAACATTAATACATTTACAACATTTAAAATTAGACAGCAATCGGATTTAAGAAAATATACATGACAGAAACAACATTCTTTACCGATCATCTAGCACTTTCGTACAGCAATCGTACAGAGCGGGGTGCAAATGACATCTCATGTCGCTTCGTTTTACTTCTAGATGCCCTGTATCGGGCTTCCCGACGAAGACTGTACGAACTGTCCTGAGGTGAAGTAAAGAACTCCCTCATCGGAGAGATTCAGATCTCTGCCTGATCTCTTCTGACATACAAAAAATCCCTAGAGATCAGAGGGTTTGTCCATTCTGTCCAGAGCTAATTGAAGACGAATATCACTTTATGGTTGTATGTCCCAAATATTCTGATATACGAAATTCTCTGTACACAAGGCTGTCATCTTATACACAAGGGTTTATCTCGATGGACCTGAAGTGCAAATTCAAATACATCAAGGAAAATATATCAAAGAAAATTTAGACATTAGAAATTCCTCCAATGATTGTAAAAGCCTCCAATAACTGTAAGAAATTTATCCCATACCACAACTTCTGTATTAGTTAGATAAGCGTTAAGTTATAGAACTGTAGTTATGTAGATGCTAGGGGTGGGTATCGGTACAGAAAATTCAGGTCCAGGTCCAGTTCAGGTCCAGAGGATCAGGTCCAGGTCCGGACCTGAACCTGGACCTGATTCAGTATGACTCATGTCAATGGTCCATTTCACTACAAAGAAATCTGTTTGGTGGAGTATTAGACTTACACTTTCGTTTTAAAATCCTACAACGCTAACTGCACATGTACGTTTGGCTGTAAAACTTGGTAGAAATGACTATAGACTCTACTCTACTTCACTCTTGTTATTTTCTTCCACCTGCAAGCGCCAAAACGTGTGAATATCTGATCAAACAATATGTTAATTTTCTAATCGGTCCAACATCCGGTCCACCTAATTTTTTCAGGTCCGGTTTTTCTGGACCGGTCAAACAAGAAAAACCGGTTTTGTACCGGTACGCTGTACCGATACCCAGCCCTAGTAGATGCCATACTTTGTACCCCGCACAATTGTTGTGCAATAAACTATATATATAATGCACACAGGGTATTCACGAGTCCAGTACATAGATAACCCTATAGGAAGTGATATAAGACTGGCGCGCCGCGGAGAGCGGAAGGACAGCGGAGATGAGAAGATGGTGTGCGGCTGATGAAAGGTGAATGGACGGGTAATTGAACCTTGGTGTGTTACTGAAGAGGTCAATGACCGACGCTGAGGCATTTCCTGTGTCGTACTTCTGAGCGTGCGCACTAAGCCTCGCGTTCCCACGGCTCGATCGCGTACTCTTCAAGCAGAGGTTTGGTGGCTCCGGCTGTTTCTGTTATGATGTCCGCCGGCCAAACACGAAAAAAAACAGTACGAAGGCCAGACAAAAAAAATCATGGGTCTGAGTGGCAAGTGTGCAGAATGTTGACACACTGGCAGCACCGAATCCGTAGGTGGTTTTGGAACCTTTAGATAAATTAGCTGTGAGGCTCGGTGGGCGTCACTTGATCCACTGTCATGGGCATGGCGAGTATCGAACTCAGGACCTACTGATTCTGATTCCAACACTCTAGCCGTTGCGCCACACAGACACCCACTAAGGCCAGACAAAAACGCCTATTAAAACACGCAAAAACGAGAGCTCTGACTTTTAAGTGAGTTTGTATGTGTACCTATTTTCTAAAACAGTGAGTGTGTGGCTGTTACAATGTTTTTAGATGCTGTTCCGTCAGGAACATCCAGTCAATTATTTTTCAGGTTTCGTTTGTCTTATGTTTACCTCCTGTAAATGACAATCGTCGGAATTGCAATAATGTTTTTATTGCCAATCTTGTTATCGGTGCACACACCAATTCTTCCGCGACAGTGTAAGAAGTCAGAGGGGCGAGTAGAACAGAAATAAACAATATATACTAACATCCCGACCGACCCGGGAATCGAACCCGGGTCCTTAGGATCACAACACCAGCGGTCTAACTGATCGAGCCAAAAGCCTGACAGGCATTTGGCATGGCCAGTTAGCACTACTTAAACCCCCCACTGTTACACTACTCCCCCTCTTCTTCTCAAGATTCGTCCTCGAATCTCCAGTTCGAGCACCCTGTGGGCAGGCACATCTCCGGCCTGTTATCCACCAGGGCCACGTCGGGCGCCAATGTAAGAAGTCAGAGGGGCGAGTAGAACAGAAATAAACAATATATACAAACATCCCGACCGACCCGGGAATCGACCCCGGGTCCTTAGGATCACAACACCAGCGGTCTAACTGATCGAGCCAAAAGCCTGACAGGCATTTGGCATGGCCAGTTAGCACTACTTAAACCCCCCCACTGTTACAACAGGGGTCCGAGATATTGCGCGACAAAAATGTGACGAAAGGGTTTTGAGGGTCTTGGTTTGAGTAAGAATTTCTCATAATCTGCTGCGAAGTGGCATTTAATACTGGCATGGCTAAAAAGGGTAAGAAGTGATGTGTTTTTGGTGCTAATTGGTTTTGGGCGCGAGTTTCACTTTTTTGTATTTCTACGCGTTGGAAGTGATTCGCCCGTTGACCCAGATTCACCGTCCATATGCGCTCTGTGAGCCGTGTTGGTATGCCTCGCGCGTCGGGTTATTGTAAAGATCTCAGCGTTACGATTTTCTTTATATTTTGCTTGATTAATCCTAGGTGTATTCTCTTTCCGACAGTATCAGTCATTTTCATGACTAAACTATAGGTGATGGGTTTATTTCCACGTCAAAATTCCCATTTTTTTGCATACTTTTTTACGTGAAAAATTTCCTCCCCAAAAGTTACGAAAAGTGGAGAGAGTAAAGAAACTGAAACCCGGCTGTTCTTAAAGCTGGAGTGATACCCTTCATTCCCATATACTGCTTTTCTGCTTCAGATTTATTTTCTTGAAGAGACGGCCTCTCGACTTGAGGGTGCGCAGCCTCGATTTCAGACCCCAAATAAATTGGGGTGTGCACCGTTATCATACGTTTCGTTCCCGAAAGCTGTCCAACCGGGCCCCTGTTTGGAAATGTGACGTAGCCCTTAATCAGGCTAACAGACACCTACAACCGCAATATCCCGAAGTAGGTAGAAAAGCCGACGACGGGGCCTTCTGTGGAGGCAAAGAACAATGCAAACGCGACCTCTAGTGGCTGCCGACGAAATGCAGATAGTCTTCTCTCCCAGACTCCGTAGGTCACTGAACTGTAAAAATGGGCCACAGATGAAGAGTATAGCTTGTGACCTAAATTTCCCTAGCTCGTCGGCTAACTCCTCTGGCATTTTATCCGTCTATTTGGCCAATTTCTACTGTTGTTTTTCAGCGGAAGGCGGTAAAACCATGGTTACGGATTGTACATGTACAGATCGTGCACTGTCTTGTGCATAAACTGACTGTCTTAAACTCTATATCAACAGGTTTCATAATTGATTGCTAAAATGAAGAATCTTTGCATACAAGAGGAAAGATTTTAAAGAAATAAAATGTTGTGATCTATTCTTATGTTGTGGTCTATCATTGTACGTTGAAATTTATCACTAGCCCATTTTTTTTACTAGTAACGTTACGTACGACTGAAAATGCTGTACAGGGAAACGGGAAGCAACGGGGGTGCCGTCTTACCAGCAATTATGAGGGTTATGTTATGTTTCCTGTGATTGGATCTGGCAAATGTTTCTTCCATTCTACCCAATGGCATGTAACCTCCAACCTGAAAGGCCGTCGTAGAATAGAAGAAAATTTTCCCAGATCCAATCGCGGGAAAGATACCATGAAAAGATAGATAAGACAACATGACCCATTCCTCGATTAACCCAAGTAACCGCCAACCTGATAGGTCGTGTGCAGCGACACGTGGTTTACCCTGGGAGCCAGACAGGACCGGGTAGCTAGCGAGTTTTGTTCGGGGAGCCAAGGCAGTCAGCCCGCCGATCTCACATTAGCGCTCCGGGATAAAAGCCCGAAGTAGTTATAGCTACCCTTTTCAAAGGACAGGTGGACCTTATCGGGCTTAAACTCCCCGGGGCGCTAATCGGCGGGCCTGACTGTCTTGGGCCACCGAATAAACTGTCCTAGCTGCCCGATCCCGGCTGGCCCCCAGGGTACACGTGGGTCGCCCCATGAGCTATTACAAACATATTGACACGTTTGCTTCTTCATTTCCAAAGCTGTTCTCTTCGTATCAGCTGTGGGCTGAATTCATTGGGCAGTCAGACTAAGGTTTGTAACGCTAGTTCACCTTTATCCGCAGGATAACCTATATTCGTTGTGTTTACCAACACGGTATTAAGTGATATCAACTTGATCGACGATGGTTTCAATTAGTAATATGTTCAAAATATTGTAGTTTGAAAATAATCGTCCGTCGACTACATATCCCTAAGTACCCGTTTCTGAAAGCAACGGATATAGGTTACTCCGCGGATAAAGGTGAACTAGCGTTATACATACTGTACTTAAAATCTTATCTTATTGTCTTTCCTGGTTTGATCCTGCTTCTCTTTTTTTTCGTGGGACCGTTTTATGTCTCAATGGGCACTGCAATGACAGAGGTCATTTTGAAAAGAAATTGGCTATTAACAGATTGTTCCCTGTCAATAGTGCAAAACATTCTTACTGACAGGCTTTGCATTTTTTACCTTTGGATCGCTTCAGTCTTCAAAGGAATTGTCAGGTAGTCCAACTGGTAAGGGCCTTGTAACCCATGGATTGTAGGTCGAAACCCCTGCGGGGAAACTTGTTTCAACATACATTCATTAACTAATCATTCTTCCTCAGGAATATCAATAATTTGCATCATTTTAGAGGATCATCCTTACGGTTAGGGTTGTATAAATGTTAGGGTTAGGATTAGGATTAGGATTAGCGAGAAAAATTCTTATTTTTGTGCCATTTTACACCATTTTTCGTGATCAACGTTAGGGTTGTATAAAAGTTAGAACGTTATATAAAGATTAGGGTTATGTTTTATTGTCTGATTCTCAAGACTGAAAAAATTCTTATTGACAGGCCAGTCTGTCAATAGCTGGGGAAGCCTCTGTCTTTTGAAGAATAACCGTTACCTTGGCACACATTGTATTACCTTCGTGAGGCCAGACCAGGGATCTACCGACATACAACCATACCTTTTTTTGGTGAATAAACCTTAAGGCCTTCTAGCTTAAAACGTTCCCAGCAGAAAATCTCCCACCGAGAACATTAACACTAGGGCTGGGTACCGGTACAGAAAATTCAGGTCCAGGTCCGGTTCAGGTCCAAAGGATCAGGTCCAGGTCCGGACCTGAACCTGGACCTGATTCAGTATGACTCATACCAATGGTCCATTTTACTACAAAGAAATCTGTTTGGTGGAGTATTAGACTTACACTGGCGTTTTAAAATACTACAACGCTAACTGCACCTGTACGATTGACTGTAAACCTTGGCAGAAATTACTATAAACTCTACTATACTTCACTATTGTCATTTTCTTCCAACTGCAAGCGCCAAAACGTGTGAATGCCTGATAAAACGATATATTAATTTTCTAATCGGTCCAATATCCGGTCCACCTAATTTTGTCAGGTCCGGTTTTTCTGGACCGGTCTAATAAGAAAAACCGGTTTTGTACCGGTACGCCGTACCGATACCCAGCCCTAATTAACACCTATAATCTCCACTTCAGAAAATAGAGCGTGGGAAATTTATTTTGCTTGCCACATCAGCTGAGTATGTGTGACTCTTCCACGCTCATCTTAGGACCAAGTGCAAACTGAACCCCCCAGAAAAGTCATTCTGTAGGGATGCGACCTTTTCAAGCAACAAGACTCGCGCGATGTATTCTGTGTCACAGTGGAGGCACTGAACAAGTGAGGCTCCGGGAAGAGTTACCCCGTCATTACAGTCGAAGTTTTGACTTATCCTATACAACATCCTATCACACAGCTTTTACAGGAGTTACTGAATAACTGTGGTCATCGTTAGCCATTTGTTACTGGGCGCCGGAAATATCGTCCGTGTGACCTCCCGAGAGGTACAGCGTTATCAGTAATACTGGAGAATCTCGGATCGGAATTTCTTTTACGATTTCGGAGGTAGACGTGGGCTACGAGGGGCATTCAATAAGTAATGTCCCTGACCCACTGCCAGTTGTCTGATCTAGATGAAATGTTGCATGTGTAATGAGTCATATCTCTATGGGTTATGTTGCAAAAAAGAGCTCTGAACTAATTGTGGTTACTGATTTACTGGTGTTTGAACTGAGTCAGGTGCGAAATGGACCAGGTGTGAAATGGAGCAAGTTGAGTGTCACGCAGTGATCCGGTTTTTGTATTTGAAAGGACGCACACCAAAAGGGACTTTTGATGAAATGAAAAAAAACTTATGGTGATGATGCCCCATCATATGACCTTGTAAAACGCTGGCATCCTGAATCCCAGACCTGGTCGTCCCTCTTCTGCCATTGATGAGGCACCTGTCGGAGGACCAACCTGGGATGTCCTACAAGAACGGTGTCCAGAGCTACATCAAATGATGGAAGAAATGCATAACTCTGGGTGGTTCCTATGTAGAGAAAGACTAATAACTGTGCCAAGTTTCATTAATCTCCTGCTATGGGAAATGGGTCAGGGACATTACTTATTGAATGCCCCTCGTAAGAAACATGGGACGCACAACTTAATCATTGCAAGTCATTTGGTCCATAATCGCTCGATACGGGTCGGTTAATATGACAACAGTCTTCTAAGGGTTGAAAGAGAAGATGCCTTGAGGTAGTGATTATTGGTTTCATATGTCATCATGGCTGCAATTATGCAATTATGTCTTCCCGTTTCCACAGTGAGCAGACCTTTGGACAGACAGAAGGCTCCGCAACCGACATGGAAAATAACGCGAAGAGTGTCACAATAAGAGAGCTTCGTCAGGAGGAAGAGATGGAAGCACGTGACATCGTGGTGTGGGGGATGTATCGGCAGGGAGTGACGTTCCTAGGCGCCGCTAGGATCGCGCTCTCAGCCATCCAACTCAGGCCCTTTTTCTGGCAGGTCTATGTCGTGTGGGGACTTCTCATGGCAATCTTTTATGCAGTCTCAAATTCTGTGCTCGTGTCTGTGGGTTTGACGGCCGTCTTTAGTATTCCTTCCTCTTGGGGAATCGACTACTGCATGTTTTGGCTATATGCACATGCAGTTCGAAGGGAGCTTAATCACCTGTATTCCTGGTACAAAGACAAAGCCGGCAGCAGGTTCTGGGTGGCGGTGTGCGGCGGGACGATCGTCGGGACCGCGGCTCTGGACAGAACGTCCGACACCGTGGCCGAGCTGAAACGGGTGAGCGTTCTGCCAGAGTACCGACGCAGAGGCGTGGCCACGCGCCTGATGAAACGTTTCGAAGAGTTCTGCAAGTCTGACGGCGTCAAGAGGATTTGCCTCGACGTCACTCGTCTTCAGCCCGAAGCTATGCGTCTATATCAAAAGTGTGGCTATGTCATCACCAAGGCGGGATCGCTAGGCTTGCGACTAGAGAAGCTGATATAACTGCAATCAATTGAACTATACATGTACATTCTGTTGCACACTTAACACTTTTCAGATAAGTAAAAGCAGGACAGTACTATAGAACGAAAACATCATCATCACAGGGTGTTGTTCTCTGAATCCTTCACTTGACCCATTCCATCTTGCAATATATATATATATATATATATAGAGAGAGAGAGAGAGAGAGAGAGATACAGTATACCTCTATAAAAATCTAGACTTAAAATTTATAGAGATTAAACTTATGATTCCCACGTATAGCTCCGATCATTTACCTACATAGTTTACCAACTCTTCTTAGACGTTAGGTATATATCTTCATATGTTATAACTTTTCGTCAATGAGATTATGACGCTGGCTTGTTTATTTCAAATGGTACATAGTTCTTTCTCTGCCAAGACAAAAGAGGAGTATGGAAGCTAAACACACTACACTGCCAGTGGACAAGCCCCCTGACACCTATGCGTGGCCCCAGGGCTATGAAATGGAGATGGACGCCGGTCCCGACGTATCTCACTGGTGTATGGGTAACTTTAGCTTAGTTTTACGTCAGATCGGCGTAAATGCTATGCCCTTTGCTAGCGGCCAGCCAAAAAAAAAAGCTTTGTTTTTGCTAAGGTCGTGATTGGCCGGGTAGCCGGAAACACAACACTTTTTTCCGAGACCTTAGGCTTGGGAAAAAGTGGCCCTGTCGGGCAGTTCACGGGCTGTTCTTTGACTTTTTCAGGCATGATCCTTACGTGGGCCCGGGGTATTTTGGGGCCCGACCGGACCCCTGGTTTACTTTAAGTCGGACTTAAAATGAACCCCGCACTCGGTAACAAATAGATGCCGTTGGGAACACCTCGGGTAGCCTCCGGTATCCGGCGGTCCATCGGGGCAAATTTTGTGGCTTCAGACCTCGGCCGGGGCTACATCCCTGACATGTATATGTATATATATTTATATATGTATATGTGTATGTGTATGTGTATGTGTATGTGTATGTGTATGTGTATGTGTATGTGTATGTGTATGTGTATGTGTATGTGTATGTGTATGTGTATGTGTACGTTTATGTGTATGTGTATTTGATGTATATGTATATGTTTATGTATACGTCTGTGGTCACGATACCAGCCTGCTGTCTAGAGTCCATTAAGTATTGTTTTGTCACAACGTTAACCTGAATAAAGTCAAAGGCGCCGACGCAATGGATTTGGACCTGAGCCTTAAGGTGCGCTCTCACTGCACTTGTGTCAAGCTTGCGTCACTGCACTGCGGGGTTCGTTCACTGCGTCACTGTTTTGTTATTTTCTCTGATTTTTTTATAATCTAGATATTGCGTAATACGTAAAAGTATGACTTAGAAGACGACAAAATTCACAAAAAGAAAGAAAATTCGTTCTTTATCTCTGATATTCGTTAAGTATCTTTCGAACCCCGCAGTGACGCAAGCTTGACACAAGTGCAGTGAGATACCGCCTTTAGCCATATCCGTTCAAAATGACATCATCACCAAACTGAATATGGAGGAGACAAGACCAGCCCACCTGTTTCAGCAGCCTCCTCGCGGGAAGACACGAGAGGATTTGTCGACGTCAGGCGCCACTGTTGTAACGTCACGAATACGCTCTGTAACCACTTGTTAAGTCACAGGCGTGTAGAATCGTGACATACTTCTGGTTATGACGTCATGCGTTGTCTCTGTACCGCATCACAAGGTGGTTTCGTCACACGTGATCATCACAGAGCGCACTGTTCCAGAACGTAATGTACATACATGTCGAAGTTGGGTAACATCTGAACATGCCCCATCCTAGAAAAAACATGAAAAATTCCATAACTCGACTTTCCTTGCATCAAATCTCTCCCTACAAAAAATTGGCGTCTTCCTCAGTCCTTTCTGTATGTAAACCAATAACAGTCCAAGTCTGGAAAGAAGAGGGTTTTAATTGGAGCTCATTTTGGCGGGAGGTTTGAATGGGCGAATTGCAATGAGGATGCCATTTTCCCTCTCAAAATGCCCCCGCATATACACGGGATTCAGAGTGAGCGGCCTAGCCGGTGGATTGTTTGTATTCAGTTATTATGTCATGCCTTGGACCGCGATACGGGTGATCCGGACCCGTTAGATAATTATTCGTATCACACACTTGACTTGACTTCTTTGTTGTTGTATCACACCAGTGACACAGGCTTCCATCCATTATGACTAGAGCACCCTTTAAGCCTGCCGAAATCACAGGTGCAGGCTAATGGCGTTCTTTCGTTCGAATTTTTCTCGAATTGATGTTGTTAAAGAATATAAATTAGTTGTTGGCGCAGGTTGAAACAATGTGTCGAATTGTATACTTTTTGTGGCTTATGTGTAGTTTGGCAGTTAAAGGGTTTCCGACCTGGGTATGACATAAAGGCAACACGGTGTACTCCGTATCACCCTAGGCCGAGGTACCAGCCCGACTCGTGTGAGGGTTGGGACCGTATAGGTGGGGTCACACATGCGTATATATTCAAGTCCGTTTGAGGTGCGTATGACGCTCTTAGTCTCTACCAGGCTCCACAGGTCGCGGGAAAAATAGTACGAATTGGACAAATATAGATACATAACATGTCAGATAAGTTAGCTGACCGAGAAGTATGGTTAGCGGCCCAGCTAACTCGTCTGACAGGTTACCTGTTTACGTTTGTCAAATTTCTATTATTTTTCCAACGACCTGTGGAGCCTGGTGGAGGTAAATACCTCCATGCGCGCCTCATACGGACTTAAACATACACGCAGGTGTGACCCCACCTTATTCTATATGCAATGCAAGTTTTATTGACACGACAAAAAGTACAGTGGCTCTTGTATGGTCAAGTATAAACTACAAAACAAAGGTGAATACAGAATGACTCTTAAAGCTCTACTAACTAAACAATATAGGATACTAAGAAAACCTCAAGACAATCAGGGCATGGGGCTAAACAAAGGTGTTGCTATCTTTTCTAATCATAAAGCAATCTTTAATCTTAGCATTATGAGAGCTGTTGGATCTAAAAATATAGTCAAAACTACTTCAGGTATCGAGTATCTTGAAATCTATAGTATTTAGGCATGTATCATTCTCCTACGCAAAGGCGAAACAGAGTCGTCAGAGGGACTCCATCTGTTTTCGCCTCTGCTTGCCTTAGGTTAATATATGGGTATCGGTGACGTCGCCACAAACCAGCTGCCAGCCAATCAGAGAACAGGCGATGAGAGAGCTTTGAACAGGCTAAAGCTGTCCCGCAATGGCCGCTAGGAAGCTATCAGCCAATCATGTTACGTATTACCATGGCTTTGTTTGCTCACCATGCCGACGCCCGATCCTCAACGGCTGACTGCCCATATAAGGGTAAGCTCATTAATATTCATAAGCAAGGCACCCCTAATAACCGAATACTGTGGCTGATTTGTCAGGGTTGATATCATAGGCTTTGCCGTGATTGTCAACCCTGAGTGTGAGGATGGCACATATACGCAACTGGAGAGTTAATGCTTACCCGACATTTCAGTGACTGTCTGTCTGTCACTTTTCCTCAGCAATACTGACTTGTTCTACTTCACACTGCAGCTAGGTGTCGCTGCTTTAATGTGAAGAATGTAGTCCAAACCTAACGTTACATGTACCCGAACCATCATAAGCATTGTTCGCAATGTTTTTTTCTCTTTCTGACAACATCAGTCGTGTTTACCGGAAAATTTGAATAGGTTTTATCCACTGCGAAAGTGCCCAATTTTGTGCATTATTTTTTGACATGAAAATAATGCTGTTTCTTTCTCTCTATTGTTTTTTTTTAATTAGAGAAGTTGAAGTATCAGAACTCAGTTGGTCTTGCTGAAGGAATAGTCTCCCACCCCGTATACAGTTATTTTGCATCAGGATAATTCCCTATGGCTCGTTCTCATTTAAATGTCGAAATGCTGTCGCCTGACTTTACGCCTTGATATGGAGCAAATTATAGACAATATCACTGGTTCCTTCATTTTTCCACAACCCCAGTAATGTTTTACAAAAGATGCACCACAACATTCATATAGGTTGATGGGTTAGAAGATTATTATAGCCACGGGTGGGATTTCATACCCTAAAAAATTGCTGTCGCCTGAGAAGAAATGAAGAATTCAAATAGCAGCCAAAAATGTAACAATTCAGTTCACAGAATGATTGTTCGGCAGGTGAAACCAGCTACCCAGGCCCTCTGCCCGATCACGTCAGATCGCTCCTGTCACTGATCTTGGAGGCTGTGTGATGTGATTTATGCCTGTCGCCAGATTCTGTAACAAACGTTACCACCACTAGTACGATGGTTGCCACGGGTATATTATGCACGTATAGGACTAGAAATGACCGTTTTTGTGACGCTTTGCAGTTTTTCTGGCTTTCTAAAGAAACAAGAAAGGGTTGTTGACTGTCATTTGTATCCCACCTTGCTTAACAACATGTTGTACAGAAATGACTGTAACAAACGTTACCATTGTTCGATGCTGTCTAAGCTTTCTATTTGACCTGGTGTAAAAAAGCTGCCCACTTTTCAAAAGCCCCTAGGGACATACACTTATACTTAAATGATGTAGTCAATAAGGTGAGTCCTTTCGAAGAAAACAGGGTAAAGTCTACTGTTGTAACAAACGTTACCGGTAACGTTTGTTACATGCCCTGTAATGCATTACCAATGGGACCGAAAATAATAAGTTGCCATTTTTTGGCTATGGTTAAAAGAGGAATTTTACCAAACAACCAAGTAGTTTTCAGTGAAAATAAAGCCGATTTATTTTTCGACCAAAAAAAGGCCATTTTCGACATTTCAATGAGAACGAGTGCTATAAGAGATGGTAGCTAGTCTTGAAGGTGTGTCTTTATCTTAGAAATTGCTGCAGCGGAACTATTGGGTTTTATATCTCGTGTTCCGGTTTCTGGACATGCTATGGTCACGATGTTTAGGTGGTAAATAGCTCATGCCCTTGGAAAGAAGTAACGTAAGTTTGGGCCTCCTGGTGGCTAATATTAGAATTGCAGGGGCATTTTGTCAAAGGTTTTAGTGTCACTGATGACTTACGTTATTGAACACCTGTTGTGTTTTATTCGCCCGCGAGAGATAAATTTTCCGACTATTTCCCATCATGCCGCCGGCAAACATGTAACGCTAGATCACCTTTATTAGCGGGGTGACCTATATTCGCTGCTTATCTAAGAATACCGAGTCGACAGACTGGTTCTGAATCTTTATGTGGGTCTTAATTTTCAAATAATGCAGTTTGAAACCGCGGCGTCGACTTGATATCCCTGAATACACTGTCTTTAAAAACAACGGATATAAGTTATCCCGCGCATAAAGGTGAACTGGTGTTGCTATTTGCCTGTAGAGCTTATATTCAAAAACTTCTCAGATTTTGTTCATCAGCATGATATTAATATGAAAGACCTTTATTGTACATTCATGCCTCGACGGGCTAGATACAGGTTACTGACAACAGACATAACAGACATATACAGACACAACAAGGTACAATTGAATTGATTAAAGGATATTAATAGCACCTCCCGAAAATTCCAAATGTTATAGTGTCCGTAGCTGTAACAAGCTGTATCATTAGTTTACTCTTTCGAAGAACTTTATCTCTCTTTCAGTTTGACATTTTTTACCCCCAGAGAAGTCTTGTCTCCGTAGCAAGCTCTCTGAGACCTTTTTCGGCTCATAACACTAGACATAACGCTAGCCATTTCTTTTTGTACTGGGTCGCTGAATGCCGGCCATCGCTGATTCATTGGCAAAAGCGTTGTGAGTCTACAAGAGGCACCAAAGAGCCTGCTACGGAGGCTAACTTTCTCTGGGGGTAAAAAAATTAAAAAAAAAAAGATTGATAAAGTTATCCGAAAGAGTAAACTGACGACACGAAACTAACAGACACCTACAACCGCAATATCCCGAAGTAGGTAGAAAAGCCGACGACGGGGCCTTCTGTGGAGGCAAAGAACAATGCAAACGCGACCTCTAGTGGCTGCCGACGAAATGCAGATAGTCTTCTCTCCCAGACTCCGTAGGTCACTGAACTGTAAAAATGGGCCACAGATGAAGAGTATAGCTTGTGACCTAAATTTCCCTAGCTCGTCGGCTAACACCTCTGGCATTTTATCCGTCTATTTGGCCAATTTCTACTGTTGTTTTTCAGCGGAAGGCGGTAAAACCATGGTTACGGATTGTACATGTACAGATCGTGCACTGTCTTGTGCATAAACTGACTGTCTTAAACTCTATATCAACAGGTTTCATGATTGATTGCTAAAATGAAGAATCTTTGCATACAAGAGGAAAGATTTTAAAGAAATAAAATGTTGTGATCTATTCTTATGTTGTGGTCTATCATTGTACGTTGAAATTTATCACTAGCACATTTTTTTTACTAGTAACGTTACGTACGACTGAAAATGCTGTACAGGGAAACAGGAAGCAACGGGGGTGCCGTCTTACCAGCAATTATGAGGGTTATGTTATGTTTCCCGTGATTGGATCTGGCAAATGTTTCTTCCATTCTACCCAATGATATGTAACCTCCAACCTGAAAGGTCGTGGTAGAATGGAAATTTCCCAGATCCAATCGCGGGAAAGATGCCATGAAAAGATAAATAAGACAACATGACCCATTCCTTGATGAACCCAAGTAACCGCCAACCTGATAGGTCGTGTGCAGCGACACGTGGTTTACCCTGGGAGCCAGACAGGACCGGGTAGCTAGCGAGTTTTGTTCGGGGAGCCAAGGCAGTCAGCCCGCCGATCTCACATTAGCGCTCCGGGATAAAAGCCCGAAGTAGTTATCGCTACCTTTTTCAAAGGACAGGTGGACCTTATCGGGCTTAAACTCCCGGGGCGCTAATCGGCGGGCCTGACTGTCTTGGGCCACCGAATAAACTGTCCTAGCTGCCCGATCCCGGCTGGCCCCCAGGGTACACGTGGGTCGCCCCATGAGCTATACAAACATATTGACACGTTTGCTTCTTCATTTCCAAAGCTGTTCTCTTCGTATCAGCTGTGGGCTGAATTCATTGGGCAGTCAGACTAAGGTTTGTAACGCTAGTTCACCTTTATCCGCAGGGTAACCTATATTCGTTGTGTTTACCAACACGGTATTAAGTGATATCAACTTGATCGACGATGGTTTCAATTAGTAATATGTTCAACATATTGTAGTTTGAAAATAATCGTCCATCGACTACATATCCCTAAGTACCCGTTTCTGAAAGCAACGGATATAGGTTACCCCGCGGATAAAGGTGAACTATCGTTATACATACTGTACTTAAAATCTTATCTTATTGTCTTTCCTGGTTTGATCCTGCTTCTCTTTTTTTTCGTGGGACCGTTTTATGTCCCAATGGGCACTGCAATGACAGAGGTCATTTTGAAAAGAAATTGGCTATTAACAGATTGTTCCCTGTCAATAGTGCAAAACATTCTTACTGACAGGCTATGCATTTTTTACCTTTGGATCGCTTCAGTCTGCAAAGGAATTGTCAAGTAGTCCAACTGGTAAGGGCCTTGTAACCCATGGATTGTAGGTCGAAACCCATGCGGGGAAACTTGTTTCAACATACATTCATTAACTAATCATTCTTACTCAGGAATATCAATAATTTGCACCATTTTAGAGGATCATCCTTACGGTTAGGGTTGTATAAATGTTAGGGTTAGGATTAGGATTAGCGAGAAAAATTCTTATTTTTGTGCCATTTCACACCGTTTTTCGTGATCAACGTTAGGGTTGTATAAAAGTTAGAACGTTATATAAAGATTAGGGTTATGTTTTATTGTCTGATTCTCAAGACTGAAAAAATTCTTATTGACAGGCCAGTCTGTCAATAGCTGGGGAAACCTCTGTCTTTTGAAGAATAACCGCTACCTTGGCACACATTGTATTACCTTCGTGAGGCCAGACCAGGGATCTACCGACATACAACCATACCTTTTTTTGGTGAATAAACCTTCTAGCTTAAAACGTTCCCAGCAGAAAATCTCCCACCGAGAACATTAACACCTATAATCTCCACTTCAGAAAATAGAGCGTGGGGAATTTATTTTGCTTGCCACATCAGCTGAGTATGTGTGACTCTTCCACGCTCATCTTGGGACCAAGTGCAAACTGAACCCCCCCGAAAAGTCATTCTGTAGGGATGCGACCTTTTCAAGCAACAAGACTCGCGCGATGTATTCTGTGTCACAGTGGAGGCACTGAACAAGTGAGGCTCCGGGAAGAGTTATCCCGTCATTACAGTCGAAGTTTTGATTTATCCTATGCAACATCCTATACACACAGCATTTACAGTAGTTACTGAATAACTGTGGTCATCATTAGCCATTTGTTACTGGGCGCCGGAGATATCGTCCGTGTGACCTCCCGAGAGGTACAGCGTTATCAGTAATACTGGAGAATCTCGGATCGGAATTTCTTTTACGATTTCGGAGGTAGACGTGGGCTAAGAAACATGGGACGCACAACTTAATCATTGCAAGTCATTTGGTCCATAATCGCTCGATACGGGTCGGTTACCATGACAACAGTCTTCTAAGGGTTGAAAGAGAAGATGCTGCTTTAACGCCTTGAGGTAGTGATTATTGGTTTCATATGTCATCATGGCTGCAATTATGCAATTATGTCTTCCCGTTTCCACAGTGAGCAGCCCTTTGGACGGACAGAATTCGAAGGCCCCGCAACCGACATGGAAAATAACGCGAAGAGTGTCACAATAAGAGAGCTTCGTCAGGAGGAAGACATGGAAGCACGTGACATCGTGGTGTGGGGGATGTATCGGCAGGGAGTGACGTTCCTAGGCGCCGCTAGGATCGCGCTCTCAGCCATCCAACTCAGGCCCTTTTTCTGGCAGGTCTATGTCGTGTGGGGACTTCTCATGGCAATCTTTTATGTAGTCTCAAATTCTGTGCTCGTGTCTGTGGGTTTGACGGCCGTCTTAAGTATTCCTTCCTCTTGGGGAATCGACTACTGCATGTTTTGGCTATATGCACATGCAGTTCGAAGGGAGCTTAATCACCTGTATTCCTGGTACAACGACAAAGCCGGCAGCAGGTTCTGGGTGGCGGTGTGCGGCGGGAAGATCGTCGGGACCGCGGCTCTGGACAGAACGTCCGACACCGTGGCCGAGCTGAAACGGGTGAGCGTTCTGCCAGAGTACCGACGCAGAGGCGTGGCCACGCGCCTGATGAAACGTTTCGAAGAGTTCTGCAAGTCTGACGGCGTCAAGAGGATTTTCCTCGACGTCACTCGTCTTCAGCCCGAAGCTATGCGTCTATATCAAAAGTGTGGCTATGTCATCACCAAGGCGGGATCGCTAGGCTTGCGACTAGAGAAGCTGATATAACTGCAATCAATTGAACTATACATCTACATTCTGTTGCACACTTAACACTTTTCAGATAAGTAAAAGCAGGACAGTATAGAACGAAAACATCATCATCACAGGGTGTTGTTCTCTGAATCCTTCACTTGACCCATTCCATCTTGCAATATATATATATATATAGAGAGAGAGAGAGAGAGAGACATACAGTATACCTCTATAAAAATCTAGACTTAAAAGTTATAGAGATTAAACTTATGATTCCCACGTATAGCTCCGATCATTTACCTACATAGTTTACCAACTCTTCTTAGACGTTAGGTATATATCTTCATATTTTATAACTTTTCGTCAATGAGATTATGACGCTGGCTTGTTTATTTCAAATGGTACATAGTTCTTTCTCTACCAAGACAAAAGAAGAGTATGGAAGCTAAACACAATACACTGCCAGTGGACAAGCCCCCTGACACCTATGCGTGGCCCCAGGGCTATGAAATGGAGATGGACGCCGGTCCCGACGTATCTCACTGGTGTATGGGTAACTTTAGCTTAGTTTTACGTCAGATCGGCGTAAATGCTATGCCCTTTGCTAGCGGCCAACCAAAAAAAAAAGCTTTGTTTTTGCTAAGGTCGTGATTGGCCGGGTAGCCGGAAACACAACACTTTTTTCCGAGACCTTAGGCTTGGGAAAAAGTGGCCCTGTCGGGCAGTTCACGGACTGTTGTTTGACTTTTTCAGGCATGACCCTTACGTGGGCCCGGGGTATTTTGGGGCCCGACCGGACCCCTGGTTTACTTTAAGTCGGACTTAAAATGAACCCCGCACTCGGTAACAAATAGATGCCGTTGGGAACACCTCGGGGTAGCCTCAGGTATCCGGCGGTCCACCGGGGCAAATTTTGTGGCTTCGGAGCTCGGCCGGGGCTACATCTCTGACATGGATATGTATATATATTTATATATGTATATGTGTATGTGTATGTGTATGTGTATGTGTATGTGTATGTGTATGTGTATGTGTATGTGTATGTGTACGTTTATGTGTATGTGTATTTGATGTATATGTATATGTTTATGTATACGTCTGTGGTCACGATACCAGCCTGCTGTCTAGAGTCCATTAAGTATTGTTTTGTCACAACGTTAACCTGAATAAAGTCAAAGGCGCCGACGCAATGGATTTGGACCTGAGCCTTAAGGTGCGCTCTCACTGCACTTGTGTCAAGCTTGCGTCACTGCACTGCGGGGTTCGTTCACTGCGTCACTGTTTTGTTATTTTCTCTGATTTTTTATAATCTAGATATTGCGTAATACGTAAAAGTATGACTTAGAAGACGACAAAATTCACAAAAAGAAAGAAAATTCGTTCTTTATCTCTGATATTCGTTAAGTATCTTTCGAACCCCGCAGTGACGCAAGCTTGACACAAGTGCAGTGAGATACCGCCTTTAGCCATATCCGTTCAAAACGACATCATCACCAAACTGAATATGGAGGAGACAAGACCAGCCCACCTGTTTCAGCAGCCTCCTCGGGGGAAGACACGAGAGGATTTGTCGACGTCAGGCGCCACTGTTGTGACGTCACGAATACGCTCTGTAACCACTTGTTAAGTCACAGGCGTGTGGACTCGTGACCTACTTCTGGTTATGACGTCATGCGTTGTCTCTGTAGCGCATCACAAGGTGGTTTCGTCACACGTGATCATCACAGAGCGCACTGTTCCAGAACGTAATGTACATACAGTCAAACCTGTCTATAGCGGCCACTCAAGGGACCGGACAAATTTGGCCACTATAGACAGGTGGCCTCTGTATAGTGGTGGTAACTTGTAGAAAAAATACCCAAGGGACCGACAAAAAGTGGCCACTATGGACAGGTGGCCCCTGTGTAGAGGTGGCCCCTAATACAGGTTTGACTGTATATGGAACTGGAGAGTTAATGCTTAGCCGACATTTCAGTGGTTGTCTGTCTGTCACTTTTCCTCAGCAATACTGACTTGTTCTACTTCACACTGCAGCTAGGTGTCGCTGCTTTAATGCTGACTGAATCTGTACGATTGATTGTAAAACTTGGTAGAAATGACTATAGACTCTATTCTACTTCGCCCTTATAATTTTCTTCGACCAGTTAGCCCCAAAAGGTGAATGTATGATCATATAATCTGCTAATGTTCCAATAGGTCCAACATCCGGTCTACCGAATGTTTTCAGGTCCGGTTTTTCTGGACCGGTCCAATAAGAAAAAACCGGCATATCGCAATCAACAGTGGAGTGCACTTCATCTTCTACCATGTTTGAGGTACAAAATTGGCAGACTCTTTGTTCTAGAGGAGTGCGGTTGTGCCTTCCTGATTCAATTCGCAGTCTGTGGCAACTGATTCTTAGTTTAGCAATGGTAGTTCTGTGCCGAATGTTTGTAATTTTCAAATACTGCTCTTCATTGTATGTAACAGCACCTCCCGAAAATCCCAAATGTTATAGTGGCCGTAGCTGTAACAAGTTCGTATCGTTAGTTTCCTCTTTCGGAGAGCTCTTCTTTGTACAATCTATCACCCCCAGAGAAACTCACCAAGGCACGTACACAACAACACTCCGCTATGGAGACAATTACTTCTGTTCAAATATCGCTTTACGCGAGGGATTTCTAACATTTCCTGCTGGGATCAGGCTTTTTCATGTTTGACTTGTGAGTTCCTTGTAAATAAAATATGCATGCTTCTTGGCATTACGTGAGCTTTTTCTCCACTCTGAGACTCTTAAGTTTAATGAATTTAGGTGGTAATAGTCTGTGAGGAGAGTTGTGTACGTGTGAGCACGCCGTGTGCTGAAAACAACAGTATGGAGCGAAGTAGTAGCGGAAGTAAATGTATCAAGAAAACTCAATTTATGAAGTCAAAATCAAAGTTTGTGTGTGTGTGTGTGTGTGTGTGTGTGTGTGTGTGTGTTTCTGTATGTCTCTGTGGTCTGGAGAGAGTTGGGAGAAGGGTTGCGGTTACATGTGATCGGGCGCTGGCGAGGACATTAAGACTACCCTGAGTTTTCCCTTTATTCATAAACATTCGCCGTGTGCACTGTTTTGTTTTCAAATTCAACACCTTTCCATGAGTGTGTCATGGTTTTTGACAGAATCTCCTCAAACACGAGGCCTTCGGCTTCACGTCTCATCCTAGGGGTCATCCCTAAGCGAAGCTGGGTACTCATTTTCACCTCAGTTGAGTCAGGAAAAATATATGTAAAGTGTATTTCATAAGGGTACAGCATTGGGGCTGCTACGGATTAGAACCCAGAACCTTTAGATTCAATGTTAACGTCCTTAACCACAAGTCCACATTGCCACTTTTTTCACAAATATTCTCCCCGTGCATTTCTAGTTTGGTTGTCAAGTTTCACACTAATATAATGTATAGGTAAGGTTTCATCCCTCAATCCCTCTCTCGTCTGTTCCTCGTGAATTAACATAGAACTAAGTACCGGGAGCCGCCTAATTGATTAATACGCTGTAAACGTGCCGTCGGTGTCGGGATTTTTTTCTTCTAAAATGAATATCAAACTTTTCCACCACCACGTAAGCGGCATATGATTGACAGCTGTACGGCTGTTGCCATGGCTACGCACCGAGGGTGTTGAGAGGTGCGGCTCCCAGTTCATAACAAAATCAGAAAGTGTATTGGGGGAACTGAGAGCAGAGACGACAGTTTGACATTTTCCGATCCAACCGTGAACACAAAGATGTCAAAATGAGAACGAGCAACCACCGCCGCCTGATCCACCGGTAAGTCTCTTTCCTGTGACACCTATAGGACAGCTGGGCGGGTTCGTAGAATGTTATTTTTTTGCCGTAGGATTTTAAGAGAAGCTGTAAAAGAACCGAACGTCAACAATGCTTTCGACAAACATGCCTGCTTCTACAAGAAGCCGAATTCACTTAGGTAGGAGGATATAATTCCTGTGTTAGGTTGGCATTGTATATAAATCATGTATCTATAAACTGTCCAATATTAGCCCAGTTGGTAACGTTATAGGCGGACAATATAATAAAGGTTTTCATTCATTCATACTGTCTCTATACTAATAGAACTGTAATTTTGCTCAGGGCTCCAGCCTAGAAGGCACATATTGGATGTCCTGTGTCGTATCTTACAATCTCCCTTTTTGGATAGATTGAACACGGTCCGATGGAGTTAACTAATTTTTGTTCCTACATCACTTTCAGCGACTGCCGGCCGTTTTCCGGACTGTTCCTGCCGAGCTGCAGCCGCCCTGCCGCACCGGGAAAGGCCGGACGGGACGAGCGGGCCGCTCCGCCGGTAACTACCTTTCTCACTCCGTACGCGTCCTTACTTTTCGGCTTACGGCCAGGTCACAGACGTCGTGCGTTCGTCGTAATCTGAGGGCATTCTAGGGATAGTCGTGTTAGTGTCTTGCAAAATCCAACTGTTTTACGTGTTACGGAAAATGCTGTCTTGGACCCTTGTTTAGGTTATTTCTGACACAGTCCACTTAAAAATTCAAAGTCGTACCACGACGTGCGACGAATGTGAACGCGCCCTTAATTGACGTATTGCTTGTGGAAGGTCTTTGTACAAAGAGCAATGCGAGAGGCAACGGGAGAATTGTTTTTTTCTTTCCGACAATTTCAATTATTAAGCAAATGATCCCAGCAGTATGTTATCGGGAAATCTTTTAATTGTGTAATAAATGCGTGACGTAGATGGACGATCAAGTCTTATGTTAGCTTTATTTATTTCAAACTTTTACAAATCAACAAGTAATGATCATTCCAAAAATAAGCTGAATAAAATACGTTTTCAATTTCCCACATAACAGCCAATTATAAGAGCTAATTATTTGTGTCACTTTTTTGTAGCGGGGCGAAGCTCAGCCAGTTGGCAACCCTCAGGCCAAACCTTCCGACGACTGCCAGGGGCGCGGGCGCGGACCGGGGTTCGACGGGCCCGCTGACTACGGTGGGCGCGGACCGGGGTTCGACGGGCCCGCTGACTACGGTGGGCGCGGACCGGGGTTCGACGGGCCCGCTGACTACGGTGGGCGCGGACCGGGGTTCGACGGGCCCGCTGACTACGGTAAGACGTACTGCTTGCCTTACGTTCACAGACAGTTAAGTTGTGCTAGCTTTCGCACACAACAAAAATAACACCCAACCACAGTAAGAGCCCATTCCAAGTCACTATTGCGGTTGTCATTGCCACAAATGCTTTGATTTGTTGAAAATATTTGTCTAAGAGATTTCATACTTTGCGCAATTTTAACGCCATTTCAGCTTTCTATATGTTTCTCTGATTGTTTAACACTAAGAAAATAGTCGGGATACAGAATGTGATAGATATTTTAGATAGTTTCAAGCAGAAAAACATACTGAAGAAAAATACAGGGCTAGTTTAGCACATACTTTTATGGGGCAATAAAACCAAATCTACCATCTACAAATGTTCCAAATATTGTCAGATATTTCCAACAGAGAAAGCCACACAAAGATATTGAAAACATATCAAAATAAAGTGATTTTCTGTACATTTAATTCATAATATTTCCAAAATATCTAACTAAATCCAAATATCTTTAAGTTTGCATTTTCATTTTTTCTAAATTAGAACTATTATGACTTAATATTCGTTTATTCAAAATGGCTCAAACTTCAATCAATAAACAATTAAACATGTTATACAAAAACCCTCGCGCTGACTTGGAATGGGCTCTACTCCGCGCCATTTTAGGGTCGGCTCCCTAAATGACTAATTGACTATCGTACAAAAATTATAACAGCAGCATGGCCAAATAATGATCCATTTATTCTGTTTTTCTTCAATTGATTAAAATTACCTTCACGTTTTTTATTTCCTTTGTAATTATGATTTGTCAAACACTCGATTTTCATGATGTTTTGTTAAGTCCACGTAAAACACCTAACGGTATGATACAACCAAGTAATGTTTTGTTAGTCTTGGATGCATTCTCTGATCACAAATTATTTACTAACGAGTACCATTGACGGTATGTCTGAATGCTGACAACTATGATAAGATGTTACATGACTAGATATACAGTTACATTTCCGCTAAACGGTGATGGCTCACAAGCAGGTGTTTGTTACATTTTGTTCATTTCTTTGTTTGTTTAATTTGTTGTTTGGACGGTTTTTAGTTGGAATCTCAGATTCCATTTTCTTAGAGAGTATCTCTACCAGTCTCTATCAGACTCCAAGTGTTCCTGAAAAAAAAGTAGAAATTGGCCAAATATATAAATATTTGATTAATGATATCAGTTAACCGACTTACGAGTAGAGTACCTTTTGCAACCCACGTTGACTAGCAGATCTTTATTGACACAGCAAAAGTACACGACTTTCGTAAGGTCTTCTACAACTACAACAAATGTACGTTATGTACAAACGAACAAGAGGATGAAAATGAATTAACCCGCGAAACAAGTAATAAGAATAGATAAACTAAAGTATAGTTTAAAGTATAGTTTGCACTACTGAATCTAACATTAGTTTAAACCTATCCTTGGATGTATTATTCTAATCGCACACAGTAAGGGATACAGTACCTCCTGCTGTAATGGGTGGAATTGCATATGGTACTATTGATAGAATGGAGTGTACTTTATTCTTTTGAGCAAGCGGAAAGAAAGGTGGAGAGTATTGAGTAATAATGAACTTCTCTGGCACATTATTATGTCAATATAACCATTTCTGTTTTTTTCAGAAACCCTTGCAGTTCGATACCCTCCTGCTCACACTAATTGACAAAATAGAAAGGTCACAAAGATTTTCCCTCATTTTTCAGGTGAGACAGCCGGCCGGTTGTTCACCCGTCCCGAAAGCGGATGAAACCAGAGCGATCTTCTCAGACGCCAGTTAACTTGTAACGAGAGAGAAAAGCTTTGCATTAGGCCATTACTTGGATGTTAACGTAGCGATTGTTGACTATATCTATCATGTTCAAAGTAGTACCGAGGCTTGTAACTGTTCTCGCCATCGTAGTTGGATGTGTAGGTTTAGACTCGGCATGTTTTCCTGGGTGCAAGAACACAAATCAGTGGACAGATTGCGTCCCTTTCCGCAGGTCACACGGTTTGGGTTTACATGTGCGAGGTGCTTGTATGTTATGCACCGCGCAGCTACAGCAACAACCCGCGCGTTTTGTGCAGAACTCCTCCCAGACAACTTCACTGTGCCTTCCCGATGTACAAGTTGTGGCGGTTAGGGGGTTCAACTTTGGGGTGCTCTCCATTCAGAAACTACTGCCTCCCCAGAAGTCTTCAGTAAATATCGATACTCTTGCTTTGGTGGAATGTGGAATCACAGATTTGGAACAGGGCACTTTGGCCGCCTTTCCTGTCTTGAGCTCCTTGCAGCTTAATTCCAACAACTTGACTCACGTCAAGCGAGCCTGGTTCGACGGTTTGAAATCTACGGAGTTGATGCATACCCTGTCATTGTCCCAAAATAACATAAGTATCATGGATCCAAAATGCTTTCAGAACCTTACTTCCCTCTCAACATTGCTACTCGACAATAACGCATTGCAAAGCATCAAGCCATCTTGGTTTCACAATCTGAAATGGTTATCCCAACTGTCTCTGAGAGCAAATTCTATCAAAAACATCCCTCCTCAGGCATTCAAGCCACTGACAGTGCTTCGCAGGCTCGATTTGAGCCGCAATGCGCTGACGTGTCTGTCATGGGAGACTTTGGCCGGGCTACACAAACTAGAAAAGCTGTCAGTGAGTGGGGATAGATTGCTTGCTCTCGATGATTCTGCTCCTTCGCTAATGAACTGGCGTTTTGATTACAAGTCTAAATTCTATAGTGGCCAGATCTTTGCAGTTAGGGTTAACCAAGCGCTTTTCTGTATCACCAAAGGTCCTAAACTACAGGAATATCACGTCCACATACACCACAACAGCACCTCACACCTAGGTCAGTTGGTTCAGGACCATGCCAATCGATGTAGAGCGTTAAAATTGATGTTGCCCACAACAAACCAGATAAAGTATGACCTACCATTTGTAGCCATGTCAGTCAACACAGAATCAGACAAACACGTTTCAAACATCAGCCACTCGTGCGCACACGCCTGGGAAGCTGTCGGAGGCGTAAAGGTAGTCTTGGGGGGAGACACTACTCTGCAGATTGTTCCCATGGGTGTAGACAGGTCCCACCAACCCAGAATCATTGCTGTAGTTGTGTCAGGTATCCTGGCTAATGATGACAATAAAAACATGTCGTCTGCTGATGGCCACAGCAGAAATGTCAGCACCTTTGGTCATGAAGAAATGCTGAATGTGACGTGTCATGTCGACACCGTCCGGGGGGAGACATACCGACATGTCTTCACCACGCCCGTGTCCAGCACTCCTGATGGAACTGTCTGTGCAGAAAAGAGGACCAAGATGGCCACGGAAAATCCCGTCACCATGACAACCAAGGTCCCCCTGAATCAGACGATCCCTACCACAAATGAAACCGTCACTGTGCCGCCAGCAAAGGAGGGGTGCTCGTGCTCTGTATGGACCATCACAGTGATTGCTGTAGTAGTTGTAGTAGGGGTTGAGCATGTAGCGCTGTTAGTGGCATGTATCGTTAGAAAGAAGCGTCGTTCCCGGCCGGGCAGCCCACCTGCGCCGGCTGTCGTCTCCCTGAATCGCTGGTTGCTAGGCGGGGCAGGCGGTGTTGCCGTCTCGGGCGCTTCAGCGGACTCGGCCACACAGACCACCGCAGGCCATGAACATCAGTACAGCGAAATTCCCGACGACTTCTACAACCCTTGTTACAACTACTACAACGCAGGGCCGAGGGTGCAACCTCCTTACTCGGAGATCCCAGATGAGTACTACACACAGTACTACAACACACGGCCTTGGGTAGAACATCCTTACTGGGAAATTCCCGACGAGTACTACAACAACGAGAACAGACGGCGCCTCTCATACCCCCTGACTCTCCGGGTGCCCGGTCAAGGCGACGGGGATGACGCTGTGCCTTTCTACGCCGCTGTAGCTGAGGTGGCCCTTCCTCCATCAACCCGGCTGGGCGGCAAACACCCATCCTACAGCACGGTCCCTCGTACCAGATCAATCCCACAGATACACGCACGGCAGAGGAGGGCACACATTAGATCGTACGGCGCGCCTGTAGCGGGCAGGTACAGGGTCAGAGATATGGCCGCCATTGGTAGATATGTCCGAGCACGGGGAGCCCGCATGTCCAGAGCTTGCCTGTATAATAACCCCTCTGCTAACCGTAACATACATTAGCAAACAGGCAGCAGACAAAGGTACCAGGCTGCACACTAGCGCAAACCCTCAAGGACACGCCCAAACACGGCATATCCACAGGTCACAAGTCCCGCAATCCCAGATCTAAAGGCGACGTCTTGGTAGAGTATGATGAGGACAACACAGACCACATTCACATGTCAAAAACCTGTAGCTTGGGGGTATCTAAGAAATCCACAATAAGGGCAAATCATCGCCGACAGAGTATCTAAGGAGTGTACGTTATTGAGCAAGCAAGCAATCTGTTCCAGAGAAAGTTACATTCAATGTTTTCCACCCACAAAAATGCAGTATGAGACAACTTTAAGCACGCACATGCAGTTTGTTACACCTTTGAACACCCAGATTTCATTTTCCCAGCACTTGGATCTGAACAGGCCCGAAATGTGCCCCGTATCAAATCATAGTTTACTCGGGATGTCCCTAAAGTTCTCAGGCCCCATGTCTTTCTAAATGCCCGAATCTCTTGTGCCAAAACGTTAATGTACCTCCACCTGGACTAAGGGAAGGCATCAGTGCGCTCACTTTTAGCTGACAAAAAGCTGCGCAATACATGCAAAAAGTACACATAGACAAAACACACACAGTCGCGCTCTCTCTCAGTCCTCTGTCTCTCTCTCTCTCCCACTTACTCATTCATTCTCTCTCTCTCACACACTGAACTCATTTTCATTTACGCTCCTTTCTCTCTTACACACACACACACTCACACTCACTCAGTTACTCTCTCTCTCTCTTACACACACACACACACACACACACACTCATTTACTCTCTCTCTCTCTCTCTCTCTTACACACACACACACACACACACTAGCTCATTTACTCTTTTTCTCTCTCTCTTGTGACTTACTCACACACTCATTTACTCTCTCTCTCTCTCTCTCTCTCAGTCTGTCTCTATTACACATATTCTCATTTACTCTTTCTCTCTCTTCTCTCTTACACACACACACACACAGTCATTTACTCTCTCTCTCTCTCTCTCTGTCTCTGTCTCTCTCACCCCCACCCCCCCCCTCTCTCTCTCTGTCTCTCTTACACGCACCTACAATACTCACCTGGCATAGAGCTTGACCTACAAGCTTTCTTCAAATCATTACTGGCTTGTGGCTGGTGGCGAGCTGTTCTGCGCATTTTGCTCCGTGGCTGTGGTAAAAGTTTAGAAACCCAATGCTTCTTAATCTTGCGCCCAGGAAAATTGCCGAGATTGGTAGTTGTATTTTTGATGAAGAAATTGTCTCCTTGTGACTGTAAGTTTGAAGACGTTTTAGTAGAGAGTAGCTTCAGTCGTCAGTTCAAAAGTAATGTTCAGGTTGTGATGTTAAACACATTAGAATTGTGAGTTGCGCATCAGGAAAAAAACTTCAAGATGAACAATGTAACCCTTCCTCCACTCAGAGCTGTCTTTCAAAAATGTGTATGAAGATGAAAAAGTCTTTTACTATGTATATTTACTTGCTTAAATTGTAAGAAAGAATCTTATAATTACGCAAGATGTCTGCCAAAATTCACTTTTCAAAACCAAGGCCGCAGTGCAGCGTGGCAAAAGGTAAACTGGCACCCAGTCTACCGTGGGTTGGGCAGGCTCTCTTCGGGGCTGTGGCCGCTCTCCGCCGCCCTTGTCAACTATGGCGCGCGGTAGTAGTTTCACGTACGCGTTTGAGGTTGATTAGCGCACCAAACAGCGTTAAACTGCTACCGAGCGCCACAGTTGACTCGGGCGGCGGAGAGCTCCCACAGCCCCGAAGGGAGCCCGCCCAATCCACGATACTAACTAGATACCAGGTTAGGTAAAAGGGTCTTTCCAGAAACAACCTTGAGAGGGACGCTAGCACACATGATAATTGAATATCAAAATAGCTAGTAATTCAGATATTCAGTGCACCAATCATAACCAGCAATGGGTAATCCCCGCCTACCAACAATGGAACATCCCCTTTTTCCAATGAAAAATGCATTCCTCATGTGCTATACAGGACTATACAGGGCCGCAAGTTAATGTTTTACAAATATTGATACCTGTCAGGCAGTTTTAGACAAAAAATGCAGAGCCGTTTTCTTTACTTTCCACCAAATATCTGAAATGACTTGAAATAAACTATTTATGAGACTCAGAATGTTAGTACAAATGTATTACATAGTTCGATCTTCAAGGCTGTGTGAAAGATGACGTTAAAAATGAGAACAGTTGAAATCGTTGTGAAACAAGTTCACAAACTGACTGGAGACGACTTGCTTGTAGCTGGACTACTGAGCATGGGAGATGTAAACCGATGGTAGGAAACCAATAAACATTGAACCGGAATGTCTGGCTGCGTGTTTTCAATCATGTTTCTGAATGAAAGAATAATAATGCGAATGAATGAATGAATGAATGAATGAATGGATGGATGAATGAATGAATGAATGAATGAATGAATGAATGAATGAATGAATGAATGAATGAATGAATGGATGGATGAATGAATGAATGAATGGATGGATGAATGAATGAATGAATTTCTTTATTAAAGAAAACAACTTCTGAGCTATATATCAGCTCTCAAGACCAGATGTTTCCTCACTTTTGCCCACAAAGAATCAAAGTAAAACCGTCTGACTCGTACCTTTACTACATCTGCCGAATAACAGCATTTCCTGTGTTTTATCGCCCCCAACTCAGGGTTTTAGATGGTGCAGACCATTAAAATAGAAGAAATTTTTGACTTGCTGTTAAATCATGAAATAGTAGGAATTGACCAGATAGACTGAACTATATGACAGCCTGAGAAGTTTAGCCGGCCGTAGGATTGGACAGTTAGTGATCGGTAGTGCAACATAGGTTGCAAAGTCTACTCTCCAAGCAGAGGTTAAGCTCCGGCTACTTTCTTAGTCGTTTTTATCGGGCTTTCAAGTTAAATTTGTATTGTTTCTTGAATTCCGCCAGGTTTTGACAGTACAAGATACAACACAAAATAGAATGCCCGAGAAAAACAACTAAAAAAAACGTTCAAAAAATGCCGGAGCCTAACCTCTGCTTGGAGAGTAGCAAAATCAAATTCTATGTCCTACAACTCCAGGCAAATTATTCAGTTTGTCTGGCTAATTTCTACCACCAACGTAAACTATGCAGTCTGACTCTATAATAGAGTCTATTTCAGTTGTTTTCGCGCGCTGAGAAAAAGTGTCGTAAAATTGTTCGGCCGGTTTTCGGTAGGTCCCGCACGGTGCATTATGGGAAGTGTGAATATGGTGAAAGGTTTAAACCGGCGTGAACTCTTCGGTGATGTTTGGAAATAAAATAATAGTCTCTGTAGGAAACATGTCAAGACTTCCTGGGACGATGATGCGCCACGTTCTGCGGCGCTGCTGTCAAGTCAGACGCGTTTACAGACTTCCACTGGTAGGAAACAGGGTTACGCTATGTTCGGTTCGTCTGTTTTGGGGGGAGGGGGGCGTGTCGATGTTGTACATACGAAGTTTTTCACACCATAATTATGTCGTATATACATACTGTACGGTAAAATCAGCACAATTATAGCCGAACCTGAACTAGTCAGCAACACTTCATGAACCTCTTCAAGTGACCACATCTACATAAGGACCACCTGGTCGTTGATATACAGTCAAACCTGTCTTAGTGACCACCTCTACATAAGGACCACCTGGTCGTTGATATACAGTCAAACCTGTACAAGTGACCACCTCTACATAAGGACCACCTGGCCATTGATATACAGTCAAACCTGTACTAGTGTCCACCTCTACATAAGGACCGCCTGGTCGTTGATATACAGTCAAACCTGTACAAATGGCAACCTTAATACGGAGAGAACCCAGAGGGTCGTCCTTGACGGTGGAACATCTAAAGCCATTAAGGTCACCTCTGGAGTTCCGCAGGGTACTGTTTTTGGCCTTCTGCTCTTCCTGCTCTACATTTACGACCTACCCGATTCCGTAAACTCACATGTTCGACTATTTGCTGACGATTGCTTGATTTATCGAACTATCAGCAAGCCTTCTGACGCTCAAGATCTGCAGTCTGACCTCGATGCGTTAACAGATTGGCAAAATTGTTGGTTTATGTCGTTCAACCCCTCTAAATGCCACATCCTCCATATCACCCGTAACAAGCACCCCATCTTAACATGTAGTAACTCCCTCTGTGAAGTCCCACCCCTATCTTGGAGTACAACTGTCCGAGGATTTGTGGTGGGACACCCATATCAACCACGCCACTAGCAAAGCTGGTAAGGTCCTAGGGGTCATTCGGCGCAACTTGACCCATTGTCCATCTAGGGTCAAGGCCACTTGTTACAAAGCGCTGGTACGGCCCCACTTGGAATATAGTGCCATCGTCTGGGACCCGTACACCAACAAAGGGATACAGGCAGTGAAGGCCGTCCAGCGCAGGGCTGCCAGAGTGACACTTAATGACTACCGGCAGACTAGCAGCGTGACAGAAATGCTCAATGACCTGCAGTAGCGTCCTCTCTTCGAAAGGAGAAGGAACGCCCACCTCACCTTCTTTTATAAGCTCGTTAACAACATTACAGGATTAACATAGACACACAGAACTTACTTATTCCGACCCAAGGGCGAACTCGGAGTAGCCATCAACACAATTATCAACCAATTTTTGCATGCACAGACTCCTACAAATACTCAAATTTTCCTAGAACAATTCCGGAGTGGAATTCCCTGCCTGGCACGGTAGTAAGTGCTCCCACTGTTGAGAGCTTCCGCGCCAGGCAGGAGGGCTGCCCGCCCTAACCCGGGACCTCAACTCCCCCCCCCCCCTACTTTGCCCCTCGCGGGGTCATCTGGGGGTATCCATGATGATGATGATGATGACCTCTACATAACGACCACCTGGCCATTGATATACAGTCAAACCTGTACTAGTGACTACCACTACATAAGGACCACCTGACCATTTATATACAGTCAAACATGTACTCAGGGCTCGAAATACCACCTGCATATGCACCTTAGTGCAGGTAAAATTGGATCTGTGCAGGTATTTCTGGTGTCTACCTGCACCTAACCTGCACTGCTCCATGTACTGGGTTTTATACATAAATGTCCAATGAATAGTATGATGTAGGTGTATCTGGATTGTTATTAGCTGCATTGACTGTTACCACTTATAAAGTATAACAGAAAAAATAGCTATAGTTCCTGAACAATTTCAGTATGATCCATACTTCCTAAATTCATAGTGGTGCAGGTAAAATGTGTCTGGAGCAGGTAATTTTCAATGTTAGCTGCAAAAGTGCAGGTATGCAGAAAAAAGTATTTCGAGCCCTGGTACTAGTGACCACTTCTACATAAGGACCACCTGGCCATTGATATACAGTCAAACAGTACACACAGACAAGCCCATAACAATACTTTAAGCACTCCTTTGGGGTGAAGTAAACAAATGGAAATGTCTGATCTGGGACTTAAACTCCAAGCAGAGGTTCGGCCTTGTGACCATGAAAAAAATGGTCCAAGATAGAAAATGAAGATACATGTCAAAAACAGCTGGTGCAGAACCTTTGCTTGGAGAATAACTCAGTAAGTTTAACTGTCTGTCTTGTATATTCACACTGCCATTTGTTATTGTTCACTTGCAATGTTTATGTTGGTGCAATAAGCCTACGAGCACGATTGTGTAGTAAATATGATCTTTATTAGTCGTGTGGCAATGTGAAGAGATGAAATAAAGTGTTTCCCTTTCCAGGCAGTGAAGCACTATCCAGTTTTACAGCAGTGTGCAACATTTAGAACCATATGTAACGTCAGGATGTGCAGTAATCAGCAAAGTAACAGGTGAGTTTTGTTCTTCTGTCCAGATAGACATTCTCAGTCAGACTCTGCGCTGATGCACAGGGCCAGGACCGAGGGTGATGAGGAATTCCACGTGTTGTATTATATCTATATCATACCAACCTGAGTAAACTCAAGTTTATCGCAAAAAAAAGGAGCAAAAGACGTGACATCAATGCACATTGCTTCAACAAATTTATTCGTCAGTTTGAACAAAAGAAGCGGGCAAACCGTTGTGAACAGCTGTTCGAATACTCTACAGCGGCGCACGCAAGTGAGTTCTGATCGTTTGAATCGAAGTATGGAGCCCCAGGCTAGTCCGGAAAAATTTGGACAGGTCAGAACTCAGAACACGCTTTTTTTGTGTGACTACAGATATGGCCCGAGTATGCTTTATGTATGTGTGTGTGTGTGTCTGTCTGTGTGTGTGTGTGCATGTGTGTGTGTGTGCATATGTGTGTGTGTGTGTGTGGCGTGTATTTGTGTGTTTGTGCATGTATGTGTGTGTGTGTCTGTGTGTGTATGTATGTGAATGTATGTATAACTGATTATGTCACTATAAAATGACTTTTCAATCTGTACAGTCAGATAGCGCTGAATGAGTACCACCGCATCGCTGACGACACCCTGGACGGCCTGGCCGAGTATCTAGAGGACCTGGGGGACCAGGACTGCTGCCCGTCGGACTACGATGTACAGTTGTCTGTAAGTCAGCAGTGTCATTAAGCCTGCGTCACAATTCATGCCCACCTGACTACGATGTACAGTTCTCCGTAAGTCAGCCATTATGGCCCCAAGGAAGTTGACAGACCGGGACCAAAATTGGTTGTGTACAATTGATGTTGATGATATTATTCATAATGAAAAGCTACACTGACTACTCGGGTTCATACCTCAGTATTATGGAGTTAATACAGTCATAGTCAAGTTTTCCTCTATGATGTCCATTTATTACCTATTGTTCATCTATTCTCACCTAAAAAGAGCCACAGAACAGAATTAGCTTAAAAGTTCATCTGTGTTGGTAAAAGTCTGGATAAAGTTGAACTGTAATTTCCAACACAAAAGATTGGCCTTGATGAAATTTTTGACTGATCAAGTCCAGTTTTTGTCAAGGAATAGACAAAAACTAGGATGGTGTGTGCCATAGACTTTCTGTAAATGATGATCCACTGCTTACCGAGTCACGTGTGCTATCTACATAACGTAACATCACAGAAGCAGTGGATTATTCATTCCTTGATAAAGACTGGAGTCGATCAGTCAAAAATTTGGGTAAGTCCAATTTCTTGCGTTGGAAATTACAGTTCAACCTTATCCAGAAGGAAATAAGTCAGTGTGTCCTGATGTGTTCTTGTTCTCTATTCTCGTTCTTGGACAGTCAGATGTCCTGACGCTCAGACTGGGGGGAGACCTGGGAACCTACGTCATCAACAAACAGACACCCAACAGACAGATCTGGCTGTCTTCGCCTACCAGGTAGGGGTGTCCTTAATTATTTGTTTCGTGTGGTAACATTTGGGTCTATCCCTGGATGCTGTTGTCTCTCCTTTTTCCATTCTTATTTTACTCACCTGAAATCAACTCCGATTTTGAGTTAATGTTATCAAGTTTTCTGTTAATTCAAATAAACATTTTGCTGTATAAATAGGAGCACAGTTGATTTGTTTTATTGTGCTTCACCTCGCTGATTTTCAGTTCTCCCTATGTTCGCTTTCTGTTAGTTTCAAGTTATAATTTGTTGTATATTTCTGTTGTTATATTTTGTATTGTTTTAATATGGACTCCAGTTAGACTAGTGATTTATCACTAATGGAGATTTCAATAAACCAGACCAAACCAAACCAAAATCCAAGTCTTGATGAGGCGTTGTTGGTTTTTCCTCTCCCAGCGGGCCCAAGCGGTACGACTACTCCCCTGACAGAAGTAGTTGGGTGTATCGCCATGACAACAACACCATGCACAGTCTGTTACAGGAGGAATTGGCAGCTGCACTCCAGCTCGACATCAACCTGAAACACCTGCCTTACAGTGGAGGCAGTCACTCAAGCTGACTAGGACTGGATAACGCTAGTTCACTGTGGGGTAGCCTAGATTTGTTGTTTTACAAAAACTGGGTATTTCAGGGAGATTTCAGGTTGACGACGTTGGTTTCAAATAGCAACATTTTCAAGATATTGCAATGTATAACTACCTGCCATTGACTTAACGCCTATACCCTATTTTTATATACAACGGATATAGGTTACCCTGCAGATAAAGGTGAACTAATGTTGTACGTAGTGTGATTGCAAGTTCCAGTGATGAGGTTTTTATAAACATTAATATTCATGATTCTCTTCTTTTAAATTCATATTTATTTGTAACATGATGTTACTAATTATAACATACCATTAGAATCTCACTTGACTGATGCTGCATATTTCCTATATTACCAAAGATGGAAGTTGAAAACCAGTGGAGAAAATGGTGATGTTATGAAGTATCCTGCATTGGCAATGTCTGTCTTCTGTGTGTTCATTTGCTCAGACTCGTGTAGTGCACAGTGGCACATAGGGCAGCAAGTTTTCTTGTTGTATCTGTAGCAGGGTATATTTTCATACCCTGGAAAAGTTGTTGAAGAAATGTTGTTATACGCAACCAAGCCATGATCAGATGGATCCATGGCATCAAACCCCAGGATGAAACACTGTCATCTACCTTACTTAATATTTGGTATCCCGGACATCACCTCAGTGATGCAGTCTCAGGTGGTTTGAACTTGTAGAAAGATCTAGTGACTACATCGACTCCATCACCAAATTGAAATTGTCAGGAAGCAGCAGAGGTAGGAAATCTTGGGTGGAATATGTTAGGAGGGAGATCAAGGTGTGCAGTCTAACTAGGGTGAGCCTGCTGGACAGAGCCGCATGGAATCATGGTGTGAAGACTAGCTGACTGCTGCCTACCCATGCGTCGAGGCACCCAGCAACAGTATAATCAAATACTGGGTACTACTACTACTTCTACTACTACTACTTCTACTTCTACTACTACTACTACTACTTCTTGGAGATGCTACCCACCAGTCCCTCATGAGATGGAATGAAGATGTGCAAGCAAAGCCAGAAAACTAAGGTATGCTCTGCAAACTTAAGGGAAAGCTAAACAGGGATGCCCATGTGTTTGTCTAAAGATATTGATACAGTCTAAGTTATATACCTCACATCTAGGAAATCTCCGCTGAACAGCAAACTAGTTGCTTGGCAAAGTTCAGTACCATATGCCCATGCCAAGCACAAGAACAATAACTGGACAGTCAACATCTTCTGACATGTATATTTCGATAAATGTATATGATACCTTGAAGCTGGTATATTATGCTGAAAGGCAGTAAGGTCGACTGTGCGATACATAATTAGAACGTCTAAGTGGCTCCAACAGCCTTGTTTTGCGGTGAACTTTAAGTAAATAAAAAATAAAAAAAAGAACACAACATGATGCATAAGTATAAACCGGGCTGGAAGTGTGCAACAATATGCCTGCAATGGTTCCGAGGGCAGGGTTGGCAACCTGTGGTCCTAAAAATTAATCAATATTGCTCTTACATCTACGAGGACCCCTCCTATGATGTGGTCAAGACTCTATATGGAGAGTTTTGCGTTGTGTTGAGTAGGGGTCACAGAAGACAGTGTTACTTACTTTGTTTTACACATGAGGCAATATACAGTGTTACTATAACCCGAGATGTGCAAACTTGCAATCAACATTCAATTGTAAAATTGTGGATTGAACTGCTGTTAGTCTTGAAATGTTTGCAGCGGTTTTATTCCAACCACTGTGTCCTCTATACTGCATATTCATGACACAATGAAAAGGCGCTACCAATGTACTGCAGTGCTACAGAACTGCGACCTGAACACACCAAGAAAACGGCATTTTTACTAGCTACCACCGAAAAAAGATACCAGAAAACATAAATAAGTTTTGCTTAGCAATATCTACTTCTTTAAAAGTTAAGACCCATACCAGCTTCTCTGAAGATCTTGTTTCATACGTATCTAAATTAATATGTACGAAGACGATAACATATATAACCAAGGACGTCACATAGAAGCATACATGCAACTTGTGTTTGTCAACCGATTTTCGAAATTTACCTATCAATAATGGATTTCTTTGATCGAAAGTCGTATGTGTGGAGTTAGTGGAGATTGGAAGTGACAACATCTTAAAGATTGTAACAACGAATTTTGAAAGATTCTTCTCCACTGTGTTTGTAATATTTGGCAGGTTAAGAAAGATCCGCTAGATGACGCCTTTTCTTGTGACTCTAAATTTTTTTTAATGGTTCTCCTGTCGATTCGACAGATGAGCATGCAAACAGGCATTTACCTGTTTTGCCTGACATGCACATGACTTTTTATGGTGAAGGAGGGGTGTGCAACTGTGACTCTAAATACATTTATAAAGAAAGTTTTCTCCACAACGCACCTTCAAACAAAGAAGGAAAACCACAGTTTCCGTTCCGCCAGTGAAGTCAAATGACACATCGCTCAATATCAAAGGAAAGAAACTTGTCAGAAGATTCGTTTTCTACAAGGTAATCCATTACTATTAATAACGTTTTATTTTTTTCACTTAAGCTTTTATCAAAGGAAACCTTATTTGTGTGTCTACCTAGGACTTTCATTAGTTTCCTGTTGCCACGATTTTTTAGATACTACTTTTAGAGTTTTAGAACTATCTTTTTCCGAGAAACATTTTCCAGTTATGCCCTAGTTTTGCAAGTTGATAGTTTCAACGATTAAAATTTGTGGCTTGCGGGATTTAGAGCTGAACACGGAATAGGCAACTTCCTAGCCTGATTAAATCTCGCTTATAGCAGCCCGCCAAACATCCGCGGGGAGGGGCCAGTTACAGCCCTGGACAGCGGAGTTTGTGTTACACCCTGATAAAAGCTCCTTGGTTACACAGACTAGCAACTTCACTCTCTCGTGCCTCCGCAACGAACGTTCTTTGCAAGGATACGTTTTGCTACTTCAGCCACAAATTATCCCTTTTTCATCCTTAATCCACCCCTTGGTTTGAGAGAAAGTTCCACTTCCAAGTTTTCAAATCAAAAGTAAAACAAATGTCGTGACAATCAGTACATTTGGTACAGTAACCCCAAAACGCAGGAGTGGCTCCTTGAGCCTTGCTTTGTGGTAAAAATTATGGAATAGCGCTGCCCTGTTCTTTGTCTAGGAACCCTCGTAAGATCTCAATAAACGAAACTCACGTCCTTGAACTTTCACGTCCGGAACTTGAGGAAGACGAAGTACGCCCAGCCTCTGGAGGCTATCTCATCTCCGAAATGCGATCGGCCTTATCTTTGGTGGTAAAATAAAAACACCGCGCGAGCTACCGTATCGCTGCGGATTGGCGGATGGTAGGACGTTAAAGGCAACCTAAGTAATATTATCCCGAGTCAGCCGGGGTTGATGAATTTCAATTATTCAATTTTTGCCCTTTTCTGCGTAAAAAGATGAAGCAACTCTATAGCATTCCATACGAACATTCAAGAAGCGAGTATTCGATGCCCCAGTGGCGTGAGTCCAATTTTTGTGGGTTACAAAAATTAGGGAATCCTAACGTGGCTTGTTTCTGCGCCGTCTTTAACCGTTTTAAGTATGAAATAAAGATGTAAATGTGGGAATATAGTGCAATAGATATAAATTTCATATGGATTACTTTATCAACAATATTTCTACTTATAACGCTCTGATATCGCTAAGGTTGCTTAAGGAACTCCGCGATCTCGTGGCGCAATCGGATGTACATCAGACGACATCACGTCCAGAGGGTTTCCACAGTCCCAACTACAACTGACGGCGCTTAAGGTGCCTCCCAAGCCTTGTGACCCCGCGCTGGGAAGGTCGGGGGTTTGGTCTATTCTAAATGCTGTGGCGTTTGCAGTTATGAAGCTAACCCCATAAAATTCACACAGAACACACAAAGACATGTAAGAATTACTACGATGATGTTAGATTGGGTGAGTTATGGATAATTTTCCAAAAATATGGCATCAAAAATTAACTTCCGGTATAGAAAGCCGCTATCCGATTTTGACAAATTTAGTGCCTAAAAACATGCAAAACTTGCCAAAAATTTGGTCACAAACAATAACCTACGTTCCAACACATGCACTCAAAGTATTATTGTAGTTGTATTTTACCAAATAGAAGAGAAAGTCAAGGTATAGTGCTTGATTTTCCTCCAAAACTTGGCGCTGTGTGGCAAGCACACGCTGGCACCGAGCCGCAATTTAAATCTACAGGCACCCAGCTTACATGTCAGAGGACCACTTGCCTGCTCCATATAAGGCATGGCCCTAAGGAATACCGAGAATTAATGTCTCTAAAATAGGGTTTCTGTTGGTTGAAAGCCCCTTCCGAAGATCCCCGAAGGTTGAAGCATGCTAATTGACTGTCCATGGGGAACAGCAGGCTAACTACCGCACCAGCTTGCCGCGTGGGGCACACATGGTGCACATTAGAACATACAACGAGCTTTCTGGTGATTATATCGGCTGAAAACTCTGGAAAACACAGTCAAGAGAAGACCATACTAAGTATTTTACATAAGAAACATTTGCTTATATGCTAAAATGTTTTAGACTTGTAGTAACACGTAATAGTCATGTCGATAAAGCCTCCAGTGAGAGTTATTGACTGATTGATTTTAGTTTCTCCTAACTGTGGGCTATACCAAATGTATCCAAAGATTGAAAGAAAATAGGTACAGATTTATTGAATCGTAGTGTTTTGTGTATTTACTTTATATGTAATGGGCTTGTAGATGATTTTTCTAATACATGCTTAAAAATTAAATCGTATTTTATGAGTTTTCATACAGATATATTCCATGCCTACCTCCTCAATGTTGGTATCAACCTTTGGAGTTCCCCTGCATGTTTGATCAAAGATGTACACATGTATGTCCTGGGCTTCTTGCATTTTTCAATCATATCGGCCAAGAAATTTCAGTGGGAAGGTAGATCCCCACGAGTTTGCACCACAAATTTTAATGTAATGTTGTATATGAAGTGGCACTATGCTTTGTAAGTTGCATTTCAACCAGAGAAACCAAGCATTAGATATACGATCCGACCTGACCCTCGATCTGCACCACGATCTGCACCACGGGTGGTACACTCTTATCACCACCCAGCCCATCCTGGTCAGGTCTGGTCTCTTGAATTAATTAGACTTCGGGGAAAGTCGGAAATCGGTTCCGCATGAGTGATTGTCTCACTTGGGAGCCACCTTAACACTGACCCGTGCAGAAGGCAGGCCTGGATAGGCTCGGTGCCTGCCTACCCCTGTCTCCAGCCTAACCTTATCGCGACAGAGTGTCACATCTAGGACTGGTGGATTAAATTTCTGAAGGTTTCTTTGTTCGAATCCCTGACAGGCCCTATTGTTTTGCCCTTAATTGGAAGAGGCACCTATTTTCTTATTCAACTCAGGTGATATAGCTTCGGTTGGGCACATTTCCAGACCGGGGCCCGGCCGGACAACTTTCGGGGGCGAAAATAATTATATAAAAGGCATCAAAATATACAAAATGTCAAAATAAGATTCATGGGCATGATATGTGTATATTTCTAGGTATACATTTTAATTTTTCGTTTCTTAAAACATCCCGGCCGGGCCCCCGTTTGGAAATGTGACCTAAGCCATAGTGACGTTTGGACAGGACGTAAAGCGGAAAGTCACGTTCTCCGAATGAATCTCAATGCCACGTCTCGAGCACGATAAAGAATCCATCACACTTATCGAAAAGAGTAGATGTCCTTCCAGGTATGAGTACCTAAGTACCTTATAATTTCGTTCTGGTTTTCGTTCTGGTTTGACGTCTTGAAAAGGTGATGGTCATTTGTTGACTCAATCCAAATGTGGTAAAGCCTGAAGGCCATTTTAGGCCATAGCAAGTAAATTGTATGGATGACATCCTCTACAGATTGTAAAAATAGTGAGATTGGGCAAAAAAAACAGATGAGTAAATAAATAAGATAGCAAATTTTCAAAATAAACAACATAAACGTTGTAGCAAGACAAGTCACAAAATGTGGCATGACAACCAACAAGGCATTCATTCTTGTATTCAAAAAGTACACTCGAGTAGTAAAAGTGACAGTGTGTTTGTGTGTATGCGTGTGTGCGAGCGCGCGCGCGCGTGCGTGTGTGTGCGTGCGGGCATTCGAATATAACAGTAGTACATTGCATTTGAGATCTTAATCTAAAAGTTTTGCAAATGTTTGCGAAAAAATGAACGCAATACATGTTCTTGTTGGCCTGTTGACTTATAGTTAGATTAGTAATAAGGATTAAGGATGCATTATAATTATTGATAATCATGATAAGATTGAAATTGTAGAATATAGATTTTCCCGCTACTACATATAACCGTTAGTAGTTAGTAGATAGTAACACGACCGACAGTAGTGTAGATATGAGACAGGTGCCACCCTTCTCAGCGCTGACACGCGCACAGGTACATGTTACAACTTACAGACTGACTGGTTTCCGGAAGGACTATAGTTACCAAAGATCGCGGGACCACCAGGCTAGATACCCGGCTGGGAACAAACAACCCTGTCGTGCAATGGGCGTGGGGACTTCCACAGACCTTCAAGCCTTCAGAAAGCAGAAATCGTTTACGCTGTAACGTAGAGACTCGCCCAACGTTAGCCTTCATTCTCGTGTATGGCAGTATTTGAACCATGCGTTGAATGTCGCCTGCCGTATCGTGTGTCCACCTCCCCACACCCGACAACAGAATGATTAATTGAGATTAATTCAGAGCGCGACCTCGGGTTTCCGTTGACAGAGATCAGCCCAGCAATATCCCGAGACACACACAGTATTGTAACGTATAGCAGGGCGAAAAGCTGTAAGCCGCGGGGCTCTCAATAACATGTTGTTGTCATAAATTTACCACATGAATGCGGTTTTATACTAAATGACTATGTGGGATTATTTTTTAGGAAGAAGATACATAGTAAAGTGTCGCATTGAACCCAATATATCACCTTTCACATTTCTTATCGAGTGGTGTTGGGATGGCTTGCTTGTCCTCAATATGATTTTTCCGCCATGCTGCATAACTGTATATAGACGTCTCGGTGGCGCGGTGCAAACGGATTTCAACGTTTGTCAGACGTACGATCAAACCTACGTATTTTACATAGTCTACATAGTTTCGCACTCAGAAGTTATGAGGAAGAGTATGTGAGTTGAACACACCCAACAGGCAGTTGCACTATTAGTCGCCTCATTTCGCGTCCTTCTGGGGTATTTGGCGTTTGGGATGGAGCTCTGTTTTTTCCTGATTTTCAACATACGGGACAGGGTTTTATGTCAAGAAAAATCGTGAATTAGCGCTCCGCAAAAAATAAACGCCAGCACTCCTCTATTCCTACTAGGAAGTCCTAGAAAGCTGCGAAGGAGGCTTGGACTAGACCCACCACTGTAGCGGCCCGTGTGGCCCAAGGGCTACAGAAACGAAGATGTGCACCGCCCCTACACACAGGCGTAGGAAGAATGTCAACCAACAGACGCATGGTCAAGGTCCACGTCAGGAATGCAGGTTTCCATTTCCTTGAAGTATCGCTTGTACTGCAGCGTGACGTGTCCGTGTGTGGGACGACTTTCCTTGGACCTGTTCCCCTCCGCCACTCACGGCGCGCTAGAGGGACGGACTGCTATGTGCGGGCTCGGATAGCTTACAGATGTTCCTACCCATGGTATTCGTCCGTACGTTCGTTCGGACTTTAGAGCTTAGTGCTACAATTAACATCTTTCAAGTAGTAGCAGGAGTTGCTCGCTGAAGCCACCTCTCCAAAGGCGGGACCCTCAATATACGTCCCTTTCTTTCTTTCTTTCCTCTTTTCCCTTCTTTCTTTCCGAAAGACGGGTGCAGCCCCAACCAAAATGCCCTACCCAGGATTGAACCAGGGTTCCCAGCGTTGCTGGTGCTGGTAGTGTGGAACATTTTACGAAACAAGCTGATAAAACCCTGAGATTGTCGCGGGAACCGGCTCACTCGCCAGCAAAGTTGCGCCAAACATTTTCACCACTTGTTTGTTTGAACTTCTGTTGATCTATTTAATGTGAAGCTAAAACCGGCCTGCATTTACGCAACACGACCATGCTAATACATAATCTTAGAGTAAGGATGCATGTATGTGTGTGTTTGTGTGTCTGTGTTTGCGCGTGTGTGTGTGTTTGCGTGTGTGTGTGTGTTTGTGTGTGTGAGTGTGTGTGTGTGTGAGTGTGTGTGTGTGTGTGTGTGAGTGTGTGTGCGTGCGTGCGTGCGCGCGCGTGTGTATGTGTGTGTGTGTGCGTGTGCGTGTGTGTGAGTGTATGTGTGTGTGTTTGCGTTTGTGTGTGTGAGTGTGTGTGTGTGTGAGTGTGTGTGAGTGTGTGTGTGTGCGTGTGTGTGTGTGTGTGTTTGCGTTTGTGTGTGTGTGTGTGTGCGCGCGCATGTGTGTGTTTGTGTATGTGTGTGTGTGTGTGTGCGTGTGTGCGTGCGTGCGTGCATGAGTGTGAGTGCGTGCGTGTGTGTGTCGAAGAGCATCTCTGAAACTACAGGTATATTTTATGTGCAGACAAAACAAGATATTTATGACAAACGCTATCAAAATGTGTAAAAAAAAGCACACTGGTCAAAGGGCCCTTTAATACGTTATGCTATGATAAAGTTTTGTCGACCCCAAAAAGCAAACCTACAGCGACTTTCTTACCCTTTACTGGATAAAGTTATTGCAAATTCTTGCCCATGGGCTAATTGCAGGTAACAAGAGAGATTCAAACAGTGTAAAAATAGTCATCACAAGTGTTTACTCTAAAACTAGTGCAAGCTAACTCTAGATCCTGGGTTATTGGGTTCGACTCCTTTTCGATGACAGTGGAAGATGAAAGATCCCACCTTTTCTATTATGTGTGTGTTTTGTGATGTTAGAAGGAGAATTGTTTTCTTCTTGTCAGTGAATGTAAAGAAGTTTGGGTGGAATTTGGTGGCCTCTTCAAACAGCTCTTTTCTTTCGTGATCGTAGAAAGAGCAGTAAAATGTGTTTACTACACCTATACATACATCATACATACGGTTTACTACAACTATACACACCTTACAAACAAGTGGACACAAGTGGATTGACCTACTAGTACGTACGTACGAGTATATCAATCAATCAACGTGTTTCAAACATGTCGTTTGCATGACTGATTCCGAGGTCTAAAGATATTATGTAAACTTTGCATTTCGGCCGTTACGAAAGTGCTTGGCCGTTGCGTAAGCAGGCCGCCTGATGGATTGGTGGGGTGATGCGATCTGACGTTTCCCACAGTTACAAAACAGTGCCAAGAGGCTTCGCAACTAGACATCGGTGTGAAAGGTTTCCCGTGACCCGCGATATTTATATGATACAGCGGGGAGTGTGTGCTTCTGGCCCGGGCTTGATTTCTGCCAGCCAGTGCCCAATCCATCAACCGTGCGCGGTGGCGCTCGACAAGGTACTAAATCCAAGCCACCTTGCGCCAAGGGTGGAGCAACTTCTCAAACAATCCGGCCTTTAGCTTTACTCTACGCTGGCACAAATCCTACGTCGTCCTTTCCTTCGCGAACTAAGCGTGAACGCCGAGCTGTTAAAGCAATTCGCTATGTTGCTTAATTGTTCGTACAATTCAGTGACAGGTATCAGTTCCAGCAACTGTGTATGTAAATCCAAGGAGGTTATGGTAAATCTAAATGGCGGCTTTCTTTTCTCCGTGTGCGTATGTGGGACCACAGAAGTAGCTAGAAACACATCCACTGATGTGAGATTGAAAGGTGATTGCTAATTAATGTATAGTATTAAAACTATGATTCAATTCAGTAAAATAGCCACCTTGAAGGTATCCTGATTTTCGTAGTGCGTGCTCACAAAACGCCTTTCCCGATGTGTATTTCTGCTGACAGATTTTCAGTGAGATGGAATTGATGATGGATTGTGCAAATACCGCTAGTAGCATGGGGGCTGGCCGCCCCAAATACTTCCTCAAGCCTTCGCGGCAGTGTTTCAGCCGCGCCCTTTTTGAAGTACTTGTTACGCAAGCGTTAATTTATGTCCTCTCGTCACGGTATGGTGACATCGTACGAGTGTGATACCGCAGGATTTTCCAGCAGGCTGTGACCGCCTTTTCCGTAACAAGATATGTGAATTTTGTCTGATATAACACAACAAGGTTATTGCAGATGTGGGCTAATTGTTAGTTACGGATTGTGTACAGTCATAATCAAGTGAATGAATCACAAAACATACACTTGAAACAGACTATAGAAATTAAACTACGTTGCTAGTTAGTCTATAAGAAGATTCTAGATCTTTAAGACATTATCCCATGGCTGCCTTAAGTTTGCGACCGTTCCCGGCTGTATCGAAGTAGTCGACCCGATTCCAGTCTTGTGTTGCTACACGTAAAGATTGGTGTCTGTTCGGCGCGCGCTTTGATTGAATCGCCGAGGACTCTGTCGGATAAAGTTCTACACACAATAAAAAAAAACAGGGTAGCTTAGGTGATCTTTTGCTTAAATGCAATTACATTTGTAAAGTGCAACCAGGAGCAGAAAAATTGCGTGCATCTGTCAGAGTTTTGTCCAAGTCACTTGTAGGTGAAACGTTAGCTGTAATACATTGTACAGGTATTCTTATCTTGTTCACTTTCTGTTGTGTTTTATCTAGTTCTGTAGTTTAATGTTGCGGTTCTTCTTTCTTCTTCTAAAGAGATATCAAACCTTAATCACCAAGCAGATCCTGCGGTAGTATAAGATAGTATCAAAAGCTGCCAGAGGAGCCTAGGACTTAGTAGGAGTGTGTTTGGCTACCAAAGGCTGTGTCTGTGGCTGATGACTCCCTTTGGCCAGCCGTACTCCTTGGCCAGCTCAGTTGATACTATCTTGTGCGACTGGTAAATCTGCCCGGAGATTAATCAAACCTAGAAAAATTCTCATCGTGTTGACTACTTTAACCTTCGTACTCCTATTTAATTCCATTACCGATACACCTTTGGCGCCAAACGACTGCCTTAGCGGACCGAAGGTTAACTCTGAGAGCGGTACGGGAAGGTCCGACTTACGTCATCTCCGAGCAGATGTTAGGAGGCTAAGTCGTTACATTTTACTAGCTTCGGTAGACTGTTCTTTACACAATTACTGTGCCTCCCAGAAATGGCCTGTAGGAAAACGTAACGATACAACCAGCATCTGTTAGGAGCTCGTGACGAACTCCCATCGCAGTAGCCTGGTAACCGTACCATCGTGAGCTCGCCTCTAGCTCTACGGTGCTGGGAGTGATGTCGCCCGCCAGGTCCATTGCCGCACGCCGGGGGAGTTTTTACGGAGTTGACGGGCCGGTGGTATTTGGAGTGGCCGGCTGGAAAGGAAAGACAGGAATGAAAGACCTTTATTGTACATTCATAACTCGACAGGCTAGGTACGGTCAGTAACAGACATAACAGACATGTGCAGAAACAACAAGATACAATTTAACTAAATTCACTTGAAGGTGCTAAGCTAACAGGATGGTCAACATCTTCTTGCTTCTTTGTACAGGTGTATATATATAGGAACAGATAGTCTTTGATATACCGAGTTTATCTAGGCGCATCAAAAAATAGAAATTTATCCGTTGTATTGAAATGTTCAAAATATGGGAACTCTTTTCTGATATACTCATATAATTATAAAGCACAATTGGTTCCTTATGGTACAATTTACAGTGTAAGATATTAAAACGCTGTTCAGCTTCTACCTGTTGTAGGTCACAAAATCGGCAAACAAAAAAACAAAAAGAAAACAAGCCGGACCGTTTAGAATGGTTACCAGGCCACACTCGCAGGCTTGGCCAGGACTTTAATTACGTACTCTCCAAGCAGAGGTTGGTGGGGAAAATCGTGACCTTTTCCTCATATGATTTTTTTCGACCAGCCTCCCCACCCTGGTCGAAAAAAATACGGCGTATAAGGAAAAGGTTCCGATTTTCCCCACCAACCTCTGCTTGGAGAGTGGACATGTCTGTCCTGGTGGGGGAGTTTACAGATAAAAGGCAAGTGAGCGGAACAGCAAATGAAGATTAATGCTGGCAGATCTGGTGTGGGACGGGGCCCGTGCGGAGCCTCCTTCACCTGCGTCTCTGGGGCATTGGCGTAGCGTAAGTTGTTGGGTCGATTCGCGATTTGTAACTGAGAATAGGTCGGGGAGGAAAATATTAATCTCCAAGCAGATCGTACGGTAGCATAAGATAGTATCAAAAGCTGGCAGTGGGGTGCAGCCGGTGTAGGAGTGTGTTTTGCTACATGGCAAATGGACACTTTTTGGCTGACTACACTCCTTGGCCAGTTTGGTACCATCTTATGCCATTATAGGATCTGCTTGGAGTTGGAGATTAGGAAAATATGTCTCGAAAGCTTGTACTCGCCCCTGATGGATGGGGTCCTGACAGGTCCCCGTATCTTCGACGTGGGCAAATATGCCCCAGTTGTTTATCGCTCGTTCTTACCCCCAGAAACAATCGGGAATTTGCTCTCTTTAGACGCGATCAGCCGCGCGCTGTTTGGCGAGCAAACGTCGGTGCCGCGCGGAAGGCAGATTTTGTAACAGTGAGCCAACAAAGCCAAGATGCAGATCACCATTACTGTAATGAATCCCTGACCACCTGCCGAGCCCGGCACACCGGCGTGTTTGACTTGTTTCAGGGCGCGGGAATGTCTTTGATGCGCCGAAAAGATGTACGGAGAGTTTTCAGCCACAGGAATCGAAGGGAATCATGGACAGCTTTGATATGATAAGATATACCTGTTACCTGCACCATCTTCACACTCGATCATCGGAAACATTTCATGTTTTATTGAAAATTCATGCCTATGGGGCTAATTGTAAATGAATAAAATCAAACACTAACGAACTAACATGAATTGATTGTATGTGATCTAGTTACAAGTTAAATTCTAACATGCAAAACTGCTTGCAAATTTCCCTCCTGAACAGGTAGCTTTATGTATCTTCTTTATTTCTAACGAGTGCGGACTGATTCGTAACTTTAATTGTCAGCACGTCAGGTGTGTAGACTCAAACTCTGGGAAGTTTTCAGTCACTAGATGGAAACCATCTATATAGTCTCTACCTCGCTTTTAGTAGAAGTTGGTCAAACAGGTTAAAGAATCTACCAGAGCAGCAAGCTAGCCCCCATAGCAGACTCTCTGGGTGTACTCAGTGTGTTATTCATTTGCTAAACCTTCCGGACCATTTAGGGCAACTTTTTTTGCCAATTTTTATTTATTCGGGCGTATCAGTTTTTGGGTTCCCAGAGGATGTCATCCATGTAATGAAATCAACATGACCTTACAACGGAGGATGGTACCCAGGCTACCCTTACTCCTCAGCAACGGACAGTTATCGCAGAAAGGTGCGCTTGCGTAGGCGGGCACCGGGTATGTCAGTTAAATGCTTGGTCACATCTGTCGTGCGATTGTCGCACGATCGTCGCACGATTGTAGACTGAGAGAATTCGTGTGAAGTTGCGCATGTGTCGTACAATTACAAATTTCATCAAATACAAATACTGTATTTCTTTAGACCCGGCTTGTCGGCATTTGGTTCTTTCACAGCTTGCTTGGGAGTCGTGCGACCGACCTCCAAATCGTGCGACGAATGGGACCCCGGCCCACCCTAATACCCCCTTCACATTGCGCGAAAATCGATCGGACGACGAGTCTGCAAGCTCTATTCTTTTTTTAATTGCAACAGATAAATACATAACATGATGGTGACACACTCAAGCTCAACACGCTTATTTTCGTGTCGTCATCAGAAACAAATTGAAACAAATACAGACAAGCAAAGCATATAACAAAAGTAATGTTGAGTAACACCACATAACGAAATCTTAGAATAAATTATGACATTTTCGGCAGTAATACGTCCTTTGTTTTCTCGATCATGGCAGCGCACGAGTTTTAGTGGTCGTTGTGGATTTTTAGGAGTCGGCCGATGCTCGCCTGTGCACCGAAACTTGAACTTCTTAACTAGTCGCCGGTGATCTTTGAGGTCGCAGATATCGATCTTAATTTGAAGTGTCGAGCGAGTAGAGACAGTATTAACCGTCATTTAGACTTTCAATTCATCGTTAGCCGTTATACCCCCTCACATTAGGCGCGATTCGATCGGACGACGAGTCTGCGAGCTCAAATTTACGAGGAGGCATGACCCTGATGCCGTCGAAGAAATTGCAGAGTTCCCCCTTCCCGCCAGGGTCATGACTCCTCGTAAATTAGAGCTCGCAGACTCGTCGTCCGATCGAATCGCGCCTAATGTGAGGGGGGTATTATGGATACATTTGTCGTGACGAGTAGGCCGCGAAGGCAATGTCATGTTTAATGTATCCCTCGTAGACCATACTCCTGAACACTCTGGGTTCAAGGCGATGTTATTGTCGACGGCTCTGTATACAGCAGTTTTGACGCAAAAGTTCCACTGCTACATGTAGGTGACCGAGTCCTGCAAAATGCGCTGGAAAGCTTCCGAATGTCCCGCTAAGCGGTGCCAGGATCCCCCCATGCAGACCCTCTTCGCGATCAGAACCGCTGCTCGGACACGAACCAGGGAAACTTGCCGCCTGTCCCGGCCGTTCTGACATCGGAACATTTGGAACTGGTTATATTTGACACACAAGACAAATTTGGGGTCCGAGCAAACCCTGCTACATGTCAGACGACGCCAGAACGACAAGTCGGCAGAGAAAAAACACTGCCAACTAGGGGTGGGTACCGGTACAGAAAATTCAGGACGGTCCAGGTCCAGAGGATCAGGTCCAGGTCCGGACATAAACCTGGACCTAATTGTTTGTGAATGGGCAATTACTGATTTTTTTACTCAAAACAATGGTCCATAATTACATTTCGCTACAAAGGGATCTGTTTGGTGGAGTATCCTACCTTCACGTAAACAACTCTAACTGCCTCTGACCAAGTTTGACTGTCGAAACTTGACAAAAGTGACTATCAACTCTCCTCTACGTTGCTCTTGCCATTTTCTTGGACAAAAAGAAGAAAAAAAAACTCTAAACATGTGAACGCCCGTCGCCGTAGTGCCGTATGATCTGTTCATTTTCTAACTGGCCGACATCCGGTCTACTGAATTTTTTCAGGCCGATTTTTCCGAATCGGTCCAACAAGATAAGCCGATAAATTTAGAGGGGTAAGTCCCTGTAGTTAATTCAGTGTTGGAAGTAATAAAGTTTAGCAACCTTTCTATAAGATAAGCCGGTTTTGTGTACCCACCGATACTGCTAGCGCTACCGGAGTTATCTCCGAGCGGTCTGTGACGTATCGTTCAGCGATACCTGCCGCTAATCCGGGCTAATCCGCCCCTAATCCCCGGAACCCGCTCAGGAGGATGGATCAACAAGAGAAACGGATACACAGAGAAGACATTTTAGGGCTTCGGTTAAATAATGGCCCAAACGAATGACTTAAACGGTATGTTTGGCGACCGGATAAAAGCATGGGCATCAAAGTTGGTTTATGAAAGGTAAAAAGATGGCTGAGAGGCGTACAGTCGAGCATATTTTTGCGACGATGCATGTCATGTAGTCTGTTTGTGTACTAAGGGCTTTCAAAGGAAAACCTTTACCAATGCGCTGATAAGGACAACAGGAACAGCAGCTCAATATACATTGCTAAGCTAATTGTGATGTGTTTGATTCTCAGTGGCAACCCTGCAGTGTTCTGTAACGTGTCCGTCCCTCCCTTACGTAAGCCACGCGCATTGTTTTTATATCTTTGCTGAGATCACTACCTTGTCGTTAGGTAAAGCAAATCTACTCTCCAAGTAGATGTAAGGATTCTGATCAATTTTGATGTTTTTTGCCTATTTTCTAAACAATTAGTAGTACTCTTTTCGAGCATTGCATTTTTAAACGTTAGGAGAAGGCAAACAGTTGGAAAAAAAACCGTTATACATGTACCAAAAGAAAACTAGAGTACTGAATCTGAATCATCAATCAGTGAATGTTGTAAAAAATACGCGTTAATAACGCCGAGAATGTGCCGGATCCTTATAATATACCCATCAAGCCAATAGCCACTACCAGGCTCCACCGTGAGGCCGCTGGAGAAATAGTAGAAGCAGGTGTGTTACGCAACTTCACATGTTGGCGTGTTTCGTCAAAGGGCTGTTTTACCGGCTGAATAGATAAAGATAGAATTTGGCAAATTGTACTCCTCTGCCAGCTAAAACTCCTCTAGCGTGTTATATATGAGTCTCTTTGGCCAATTTGTTTCCCCAGCAAACTGTGGATCCCGGTAGAAGCTACAAAGCCAATAAAGCAACATAGAGTTACCTGTTGGCCAATAACTAATCTACTGTACTGACGTTAAATATCAAACCGAAAGAATCACTCTGTTTACGTTTAGAGAAGCCACAAAGACATAACCCAACTTCCCCACATTGACAGACGAACAGAAAGTCACTTTTCTCTTGAAATCACAGAACCCACAAAGTTTACAAAAGGTGGGGCTTTTCGTGTCCCTCTACTTCCAAAAGAGAAGTCAAACCCAACCTGTTTAGAGATAGCCAACACTAGTATTAGAGTAGAATATTGTTCATAACTGTTCATTGTCACTTGCATATCTACTATGTTTATATCATGTACTTGTAATTAGCCCTCGGGCACGAACTTGCAAATAAACTTCTATTATATAAACTACTGTAACTGTGACATAATCAATCAGTAACTAAACCAAAACGGGCGGAGCGCGTTCTCTCATTGGCACGTGTCTACTAATGAAGTTAACGAATTCGTGGCTTTTCAAGTGTTAATGTCTGTTTGTACAGTCCACGTGTGGCAGGTTTTGACGAGGACGTGTCAATCAAAACATTCATTACGTCATTAACTATTCAAATAGTCCCGACCCCCTGGGCGTATCGACGGACACAGAAAATTATTTGAGTAAAAATGACTGCAGGTTGTATTTCTAAAATCTCCAAGCAGATCCTTAGATGGCATAAGATAGCACTAAACTGACCAAGGAGTGTAGTCAGCCAAGAGGTGTACATTTGCCATGGAGGTAGCTAAATACACTCCTACGCCGGCTTCACTCCTCTGATAGCTTTTGATACTATCGTATGCTACCGTAGGATCTGCTTGGAGATTACGTTGTAGTGACACAAAATACACTTATCTGGCCCAGTAAAAACATTCAAAACGTGCGTTAATCACGAGCAAACTTTCGGTCAGGTCTCTTATCCTTCTGGAGTTGAAATGTGTACGGCAACAATGTGTTAATGTTTATACTATACCTATTACCGTCATGTCGTCCTCCAAAAATTGGACGTGGGAGCGAAGTAGAGAATCTGTTCATGCCACTGAATACCTGCCAACCTAGTACTGCTCTAACTCTATATATTGACGACTTGCCTTTGTATAACAGGCTGTACATAAGAATACAGCGTCCGGTGGCCGAACACCCTGCTCCATTTATATAGCTTATAGAGCAGAGCTGGGATTTCTGAGTTTACAAAAGTCTCTACCAGACTCTGTGAGTTGCTGGAAATATGGCAGAAATTGGCCAGAGGAGTTAGCTGGCCTTGCAGTCACTTTTTGCAACCAACCAAGTCTCGTGATAAAATATTCTCCCTGTTTGGCCAAAGTCTACATTTTTTTCAGTCCGCAAAGAGTTGAGACTACCAAACACGTGCCGACTATCAATAATGTATAGATACAGAAACAGATGGTGGGATGTTGAGTGTACACATTCATATCTGGCATCATCCTGTGACGGCGCGCTCCTCATGCAAGCAAAAGGACCTGTCAGGTCTAATTTGTCACGTGGAAGTGACACAGCCAACACGTGTGACTGACACAACCAAGGAAAGGGTTTCCCGGCTGACGAGAACAACCTTTTTGTCATATTCCGCGACAATGTTTGTGTTGGAACCTTAGCCCACGTGTCGCCTAGCGAGGAATTGGTCTTATGTGAGAAATGTAGACTTTCAAGGTGTCGCCCAAACTCTCAGTCTCGGAATCGGGAGGACCAGGCTGCGCGTCTGGACAAGTAGCCAATCAGAGAGGAGCGAGGAAGTAGTGCTGACCAATGAGAGGCGTCCTTTGTTGGGGTTGTTTGTGGGTTCGGACTTTATAACGGGCACACCCCCCTCGGCCAGGCATCTGCTCTACTACACCGGCAAAAGTCACCGTGCGTACTACCAGACCAGCGAAGATCATGGAGGACATGGCCCAGTTCGCACAGCTCGCTCAGATGGCCCAGCGCAACCCTGAGATCAAGTACACAGAGGTAAGTAGGACGGTCCGGCATAGGGGCACCACTAGCTATAACACGCGGCCAAGCAGGTGGCTACACCGCTAGTGTAAGCTTAGAAAGTTGCTCAACTGGAAGCCAAACCTCGGTTAACAGTGTTAGCGCCTTCAGAGAGGCTATCTTGGCTCTTAGGTCGGAAGCAAGATGTCCATGCTCGTATCTCGTTCCCATATGCAAGAAATATAAGTAATTTCCTTCAGTGTATTTCATTTATCAAGAAAGACAAAGGTAGACTAGAGATAAGTCAACACTGAGCTAGTTTGTCCCGGCCATGTGATTTGCCCTGTAGTGTATCAAACAGAGACATAGTCCGACCGGCGACCCACTGTGCAGTTATGAACGTTCTCAGGTCGGTGCCTGTGCAGAAAAACGCTGTAAACAGACGTATAACATCGCTGGTACATGTAGACGATGAGAGAGAAGTGGACTATGTTTGTGTTCATTCCGCGGGTCAGCTGTTTGCATTGGCCGTTCTTGTAACGTATTAAAGTAAACTAGTCCCCGTTGATGTATGATTTGGTCTGCTTCAAACATATCTCTCAGCGAATTCCTGTGGTGGCCCGGGGTTTGATTAATATGTAACTCCAAAGGTTTCCGGCACACCACCAGAAAGAACGCCGGGTGTACTGTTACATATCTTTACGTCGTGCCGGGTCATCCTCTGAATTTCCTACACCGAAAAATTGGCCAATTACATGTATGAAACCTAACTTTAGACCAGTTATCCCGCTAGAAAAGGTTTCGGGTGAAAACGCGGTTTATTTAGGCTTCATCTAGAACAGCCGAGCGCGCACAGAAGAAGGAGCACCACTCGACCGCTGGTATCATAACTGACGAAACCTGCAATATTACGTGATGCTACTACTCTACATTTTTGCCTGCTACTTTTCTTTCAATTCACTCTCCCCGCGATTTCTGATTTTGGGACCGCGCCTTCTGTCGCCACTAGGCCCGGAGAACGTTTGATATGAATACGGAGGTCTCTTTACCCCCCATGAATGATAGGAGCAATGTTTGTGGGGTGTGGACAATGGTCACCAATCCTACAGTCATGTGCACCCTACTCTCCAAGCAGAGGTTAGGTAAAGGGCTTGTTTCGAACGTCGTTTTTTTAGCTAGCCTGAGCTGACTAAAATCGCGCTCCTAGCGGCCGGCCCTACAATCTCGGGGAGGGGGTCATTAACCCCAGCCAGCGAGAGATTGTATATATTTTTAGAGCCAGCCAAACCAAAAGAAAACCTGTCAAAAAAGAAATCTAGGTAAAGATGCCTAAAATCGCGTCTTGAACAATCCTGAGCCGAACCTCTGCTTAGAGGTTGTTGTTGAGCTCTCACCGTGAGAACATGACTCACTTATATCTAAAGTCTGTGTACCATCCGGTGTACCGTGTTCTACTATTCTACAGTAGGCGCTGTTTGTGTGGGTAGGAAGGGAAGTGTTTTTGTGCAGCTATTGAGTACACGACGCACGCTATATAATATAGCGTGTGTCGTGTACTCAATCTCCAAGCAGATGCAACGAGCCGGCACGTTTTCCATGTTTCACGCCTGTTTTGTAACATTTAGTAGGAGCATAAAATAAACTTACCAAAACTGCAATACTAGAATAGAGAACATAATTTAGAAAAAAAAGAACACCCGCGGGTCCTCACATCTGCTTGGAGATTACGCATACTACTACTAGTAGTAGTGCCACTTCGCTGTCTTGCGATCTGACGCTCTTTGTTCATTCTTTCACTCAGTCAATCGTAATTTGTAACGCTCTTGTTTGTTTGTTTGTTTGTATGTTTATCTTATTCATCTGGAGGGAGGCATAGCTTCATATGAGGATTGTTACCATGATTAACTGAGTGAAGGATTGAATGAAGACCTTTGTTGTTGGTTTCGACTCCACTGCACAAGTCACAGCAAACAAACAAACAAACAAACAGCAAAACATGTTTACAACTCAGAATTATTTACAGTATGACACATTGGTACGTGCGGGTACAGTAACTTGACTTCTTTTCGCTCCTTTGCGATGAAGGGAATACTGGATAACTTTAGCTGATCAAGGCGCATGATGGGTTGATTCTTTTCTGTTCTGTTCGAAGTTGGAAATTTACTCTCTCATTCTCTTCCTCTCTCTCCCTTTCTCTCCCCTCATTTTTCCTCTCTCTCTCTTCCCCCTCTCTCTATCCCCCCTCTCTCCCCATATAATTACAACTAAATTATAAAATGATCACTTTATTCTAAGCTACAGGGTACATTGAAATGCACTTCATTTCCTACCTTATCTTGAGTACTAAACATGCCAACTCTTTGCTGCACAGGAGTGTATTACGGCTATGGTTTCCTGATTGGGTCCAGATCTTGTACCATCTCTAGAGTTACCGTACCTGTGCTTGTATTACCCGCCTGTACCTGAAATGTCCGTCATAAGCACGCCCCAGACTTACATAGAGACGGCTGTGTCAGGTTGATTTACAGGCGCCCATCGACCATCGCAGTTACCGGCCATTCAACCAATTATTCCGCTAATTTAATCCTCATTAATTCTGCACGCGTGACGCGCCGCTATCACCCCGCGCATTGTTATCTTACACATTACTGTATGAGCCCAGCAAATTGGCAAACACTCGCTAAACAGCGGCCGTATATCAAACGCGCGGCGAGCTCCTGACGTTTCTCGCCGCTACTCGACAAACAAGTGCGCGCGAATGACGGCATTGTTGACGAGGGTTCATTAGCGAGGAAGCGCTCGCGATAACAACAGGACGTGCGGGACACCTATGACGTTTGTAGATATTTCGGAAGTGGAAACGTAACTGCTGAGCATGTTCGTGAGTCAGGCTTTTTTGGGTGCTTAAAACGTACTTTTTTAAAAGTTAGTTCCCTTTAAATAGCCTGGCTTCAAGCCTTGTTGTCTCGCCTAAAACATTAAGTTTACGGATGAAGAAAACGATACAAAATAGAAAGCCTGATAAAAACGGATAAAAGCGTCAAAAAACAAGCCGGAACCTAACCTCTGCATGAAAAGTATTGTCGACCGACTCCCCTTAGTAGCATACTATTCCCTGTATTTGTCCAATATCAGTTCTACTAGTATTTGACCAGCGATCCGCGGAGCCTGGTAGAGGCTTGCCAGTTCGGCCTCTATATAGTGCGTTATATAGACTACGCAACCATGGCAGGTGTTGAAATCATTTAATCTCCAAGTAGATTCCTCCGGTGGCATAAGCTGGGGAAGGACTTCAGCCGGCAGAGGGAAAAATCCGCGGTGGCAAATTTTTCCCTCTGCCGGCTGAAGTCCTTCCCCAGCTTATGTTACTGTTTTAAGTCACCGGAGGAACCTGCTTGGAGATTAGAAATCATTGTCCACTACAGATACGGACGTGGTCAGTCCTTATCTAGAGATCTCGCGTCCAGTCAGTTGGAAGAACAAAATTTGTTTCTTTCTCACTTTAACAGGCAATAGAATTATAATTCCCCAAATCGAAAGGACTATGAAATGTCCACTGACTGGTCCGTGTGGTACTCTCTAACAGTGTGGTATGTGTCTTCAAAGATGTTTTCACCAGAAACCTTTCCGTTTGGCCTCCCTTCCCTAGGATTTGTATAACACATGGCATATGACACATTTACGACCGTCCTAGTTTAGCTGAGGACGCCAGGTAGGTTTTTGGTCAGAGTTCCCGGCGGTGTCAGGGCTACGCGCCCTCGGTCCTAGCCTCCACCAGGCCTTCCTGTGGGGGTACGGGGGTCGTAGAATTCGGCAAACAATCGGGAAATCGGTCAGGGGAGTCAGTCCACGCTTAGGTTCATGTTTCCCCTAGGCTGCCGACCAACTCCTCTGGTAGCAAAACTCCCCTGGCATTTTTTTCAGTCCGTAGTCAGTCTGGTAGAGACTGCCTTGGTCCCGTGAAAATCATAGTCTCTACCAGACTCCGGATCGCTGGAAAAATCGTAGAAATGGAACAAATAGAGGAGTAAGCCGGCCAGAGGAATATAACCGGCCAGGGAACAGCACGCGATCCTAGGTAGAGACTATATGAAAATCAGGTCACCGTTCCTCCATCAGTGGCCTGGATTTGTCGGCTCTCTGCCCCGCCCGACATGATTTATGTGTGTTTACGGCGCAGCCCCCGAGAATAATCAGCGTGATTTATAATCTATTTATTTATTGACGGGAACACGCCAGGCCGCGAGCGCCGGACGAGACGCGGGTTGTGCCGGAGACTTTTCTCGGTAACTCCGGCTCCGATAACTACAATAACAGCAACACGACTGTGGCTACTGTTAGTAACGTCGTTAGGCCCGGCCTGCCACCGCGTTACGGACATCAGGCGGAACAAGTGCCGCTAATAGCGGAAGTTTGCGCGGGCACAAGTCCAGGGACACCTAGCCTGGATACCAGAACCCTAATCTCCAAGCAGATCCTACTATGGTAGCATAAGATACTAGTAGTATCAAAAGCTGCCATAGGGGTGAAGCCGGCCTAGGAGTGTGTTTGGCTACCGTACATGGCAAAAGGACACCTCTTGGCTGACTACACTCCTTGGCCAGTTTGGTACTATCTTATGCCATCGTAGGATCTGCTTTGAGACTACCAGAGCCCACCCCGATCTCTATGATATCGTCTACTCTCCAAGCAGATCATACGCGTAACGGTAGCATAAGATAAGCTGGCAGGAGACTGAAGCTGACCTACACGTATGATCTGCTTGGAGATTAAACAATATCTATCTCAGTGATATTACCGGGGTCTATTAAACTCAGGGGGCCTGCTGTAGAATTTCCTTGGAGGCATGTTGACCCTAGAGCCGAAAAGCTGGGCTTTTAAGGCCCTGGAAACAGTCTGGTACCCAGGCTAAGGGACACCTGGATTCTCAGTTCTTCATCCTCTTCTCGTGAGATTCTCTGTGAGATAGGCGGAGATCAGCAACCCCCGCCCGGCCCACGTTTCACAAGGCGGCGATCACTGAGATGGTCGACCGTAGCCTCTACCAGACTCTACTGGTCGCTGTAAAAATAGTAGAAATCGGGCAAGTAAGACAGAAAATATGACAGAGAAGTTAGATGGCCGAGGAGCACAGTTTCCGACCTAAGGTACTCCTAGGCGCGGCCATCTGGCTCCTCTGGAGTGTTTTCGGTCTATTTGGCCAATTTCTACTAATTTTTCAGTGACCTGTGGAGCCTGGTAGAGGGTAGACCGACCGTACAGCGAACACAATTGGATTTGCGTGAAGCTTGATTTCACACTTGGAATATAATGTAAAAACGCGATAACAAGACCGACACAAAACATTAGAAAAACGTTCTTTACCTATGAATTTCGTTGAGTGATCTGTCAAATATTTAGTCTCCTCAGCAGCCGCAGAGCGCTCACAGCGTCTAGACTTTGAGTGGAATGTAACAAACTACGAAAATCACTTTATGCGTCATATCTATTAAAACTTGCAACTTTTCTTAACGCGCGTAATTTTATAGTTTTCAAACTTATGCAAATCGTAAAAGACTTAGTTTAGAAATAGGGCAAAACTCAGTAGTCGACTACATCATGTATGGCCGTCTTGTAGTCCCATCTACGCTTACAACAGAAATTTTGCTGACAAGGTTTTTAAAAAGTTGTTGACATAAAAGAAAACCTTAATCACAACATGCTGTCTCGCTGCGACATGAAATATCACCTGGTTCAAAGCGGAGCGCCGCATGGTTTTCACTTAAGGGCCTGCAACTGTCGCGTGCTCTTTCTTCTGCGTCGTTTGCTTTCGGCTTGTTTATGTCGGCTCGAGTGTAGTCCGGCAGTTTGTATATTTACCGGCCGCCTGATTTTTCTTCCGTCTCTACAGATCTTCATCAACAACGAGTGGCACAAGTCTGAGAGCGGCAAGACCTTCCCGACCATCAACCCCGCCACCGGAGAGGAGATCTGCCACATCCAGGAGGGAGACAAGGTAAAAACAACTTCACTATTGAACCAAGCTGGTAGGGGGCCCAAACATACACCACTTCTTCCTTACATCACTAGCTTCACTATCAAAACAAGCTGCTAGGGGGCCCAAACATACACCACTTCTTCCTTACATCACTAGCTTCACTAGCAAAACAAGCTTCTAGGGGGCCCAAACATACACCACTTCTTCCTTACACCACTAGCTTCACTAGCAAAACAAGCTTCTAGGGGGCCCAAACATACACCACTTCTTCCTTACATCACTAGCTTCACTAGCAAAACAAGCTGTTAGGGGGCTTCTAGGGGGCCCAAACATACACCACTTCTTCCTTACATCACTAGCTTCACTAGCAAAACAAGCTGTTAGGGGGCCCAAACATACACCACTTCTTCCTTACATCACTAGCTTCACTAGCAAAACAAGCTGCTAGGGGGCCCAAACATACACCACTTCTTCCTTACATCACAAGCTTCACTATCAATACAAGCTGCTAGGGGGCCCAAACATGCACCACTTCTTCCTTACATCATTAGCTTCACTAGCAAAACAAGCTGCTAGGGGGCCCAAACATACACCACTTCTTCCTTACATCACAAGCTTCACTATCAATACAAGCTGCTAGGGGGCCCAAACATACATCACTTCTTCCTTACATCATTAGCTTCACTATCAAAACAAGCTGCTAGGGGGCCCAAACATACATCTCTCCTTCCTTGCACCACAAGCTATCTGCCACCAAAAAAATTAAGACCATAGCATGTCCATGTCAAAGGATACAAAAAAATGGAAGTTCTGCTGCAGTACCAAGGTCACATACCAGGGGGCCGAAAATCGACCTTGACCTTCGTCTTCTCAACCCCTACCTACCTACTAAATATCATCGTAATACATCCAGAGTAATGATGACCACAAATATCCGGAAACACAGACAGACAAACTGACACACAGACACACCAAAAACTATACCTCCATTTTTCATGGAGGTAAAAGATGTCGTATGATGATACCTATTTACTACGTATGCGGAAGGATTGACACAGTGCTGTCCTTCCCTTTCAGGATGGAAATTTGCTTGTTGGGGCGGAAAAAAATCACCCAGTCCATCCCCAAAATCAGAACTTCTTGGCACTAAATTGATAGGTTTTAACTGATAGATTTAACATAGTAAATCAACAAGATGCCCTTCCAAATAATGAGTGGGGCAATACAAAATTCAAAAACATCGCTGGATGTGACATATCATCTTTTCAAATGCCAACCTTTAGACCAGAACGTCAAGTTTAATCCACTCACAACAGGAAGGTCCCCTGAACTTTTCGATAAGTGTGGTGGGTTTTTCACCGTGGTCAAGGTGTGGCTCTCCTCAAACACGGGACCTACATAGCCTCCTTCACCGGCGTCTCTGGGAAGCTTGGCAATTTTTTTTTGGGGGGGGGGGGGGGTGCGTGGTAGCTTTCCGGTGTATATTCCTTTCCCGGCATAATATTCCCGGTTAAAAGTCGCGAATCGACCTACCGCCCCCCCCCCCCCCCCCCAAAAAAAAAATTTGCCAAGCTTCCCATAGACGCCGGTGAAGGAGGCTAGGACCTACATGTATCAGTATGCGACGCACGGGTGGAGGCTTTTCCCTCAGAAGTGAGAACATTTGGATATCTCCCGACCTGTCCACAGTTCTAGTTCTGGGGAGTATTGACCGCTCTGGGCCCAGATTTTGAGCGACAGGGATATCGGACGATTTATAGCGGGCACACAGGTCATTCCTCACCCGCTAAGCAAAAACCCTTTTCCGTATGGTCCGTCCGGAAACTGTCTCCGGGCTGTAAGAATTATGTGCACTCTTATCGCCAAATTGGTTTTCCACTGCTTCGCAGTAAAGTCTTAGAGTAGACTAATAATCCTCGGTCCTTTGGAAAGTGTTGCAACTTGTACAGGACGCAAACAAGCGTCCTTCCATGGTGTTGGCGCTGTTTCATGTCATTCGTTCTCCTGACACTGATAGACTATTTCTAGGAGCACAAAACGAAAAGGTCTTATTTTGGTTCTCATCGAGTCGGTTACATCCAGTAGGTCGACAGAAAGTAGTTTTAGGGACGAAATCCTCTGCAGATCCCAAAAGTTATGAGTTCTAAACTTCCAAATAAACAATTGTAATACAATTTGAAAAGACAAAACGTAGTATCGCAACCAACAAATCTGTTATTTCTATATTCAAGAGGTGCACAAAGTGACACTAGTGTTTTAAACTGGTATAATACTTAACAAGACAGACAAGTTGACAACTACAGTCATGGTTACCACTTTAACCATCTAACTAGTCTCACTTATGCAAGTACGGTCATGGCTACATGTACCTCACTAGCGTCACTTCTACAAGTACAATCAAGGCTACCACACACACACATTATATATCCTCCCGTTTTTTGGTACTTTCTTGTCTTGTTCACCATTTCTGGAGGGAATTTTTTTTTCAAAATCAGGCGAAAAATTAATGAGCGTGCTGATATCATCCATGAAATTTACTTGCTGTGGCCTTAACGGTCTTCGTGGCATGCGATTGTGCTCTCTATTGTGGGAAAATAGAACATCCCTTACATATAATCGCGCTGTCTTATATATATATCCTTGTCACAGAGCACGAAATTTACAAACCAATTGGTCGACGAGTCTGCAAGGTCTAAAAATGACATTTTCTTAAGTAATGCGCCATGTCTTCTCTCGTTCATGCGGGGATCGGGCGATATTCGCCGGTCGACCGCCGGGCCAAATTTGATATTGCTACAATTTGCAAACAAATATGGTCGATCCTCTGTCGAATTTAAAATCGGGCAATACGATGCTGTTTTTTTTGGGGGGGGGGGGGGTGACTCCACCGTGATTGATTGTCCCCCATTATCGCGTGAGTTAGGCGAGGTTTGTTTGGGTGGACATGTCAGATAGTTTGGCCTTGCTCACGTTTTCCGACTGCCGGCGGTGTGATAATGATAACGTACACGTCGTGAGAGGGAGGCTTCTGGTAGTCGCCAGGTTGAAGCGATGAATCATTGTCATCACAGGGATGGCAAGGTGGTCTGTAGCTTAGGGTCATTGACTTAGAATCTACAGGTTCTGGGTTCGAATCTCTACTAGGCCCTGGGGTTGTGCCTGAGAAAGCCACCTGAGTCAGGTGAAAATGGGTACATAGTTTCGCCTACGGACGTCTCCTCGGATGGCATGTAAAGCCGAAGGTCCCGTGTTTGAGGAGAGCCATGCCGCGAGTCACCTTAAAGATCTCACACCGCTCTAACTCGTCCTATTCGACTAGTGGCCGAACTGTCCAGGGGCCGAACTGTCCAGGGGCCGAGCTGTCCAGGGCAGGTTCCGAAACGTCCTAATACCGTCGAGAGGCAGGGTCGCTAAAGGCGCACTCTCACTGTGGGGTTCGAAAGATACTCAATGCATTTCGGAGATAAAGAACGAATTTACTTACCTTTTGTTATTTTGTTGTCTTCTAAGTTATACTTTTACGTATTATGCACTACCGTATCTGAATTATAAAAAAATCGGAGAAAACAAAAAAAACAGTAACGCAGAGAACGAACCCCGCAATAACGCAAGCTTGACGCGTCACACTTCCAAACCGGGGCCCGGTTGGGCTGTTTGTAGAAACGACAAAAGAAATGTATAACGTCACGTAAAATATACAAATAATGCCCACGACTTTTTTTCGAATGCGGAGAGGACAAAAAAGACAAGGCAGCTCAGTATAATACGGCTGGATACCGGGCTAGTCTTTCGTATCATACTTTTCGTTCCGGAAAGTTGCCCGGCCGGGCCCCGGTTTGGACATGTGACGTAGGCATGTCTCTGATATGACAGGCGAAGCTGTACGGAAGCGGTACCAGTACGCATCTGAAGCTATACGGACACATTCCAGAGGAGTTATTGATGGCCGGGACGTCCCGTGGTATGTTTGCTCTTGTCCGGACCGGCTCGTGATCGATAGCGAGGCCGCGACCCTGCCCAACCCCGGCGGGGCCTGTGCAGACGGCGGCCCGACGAGATGACAGTTGGATTAGGGTCGGTATGGATGGGAGGGGAGGCGATATATCTGTGTCGACCTGGGAGGGGTAATATTACACAAACGAGACTCCACAGGGCGAGGCTGGGATTTCTCGCGCTCACGCCACCGTTCATTTTTGTTGTTATCGTTGGAAGGGGCTCCGGCGGCGGCCTCATTCAACCAAAATATTTATCCTATAAAAGAGTTCTTCCGAATAGCGTGATCACTAACAACTCGCTATGTTCTGTCCATCCGTCTGAGATGCCCCTTATGGTGTTTTGGGTTTCAAGATTGTATCATGTTTTCTTTCCTGATTTCTATTAATTGAGGTTTTTCACCGTTCTGAAAGGATTGATGTGACAGGTGACTATCACCTTTGCAAGACGTCATCTCGGAGACCTCAAGACGTCATCTCGGAGACCAGACTGTAAGGTTTGATCGACTCACACTGGGAAAGACCCTTCTCGTCCTACTCTTTTCGATAGGTTCGATGATTCCTTAATGTGCTCGACGCGTGACTATCCTCTAACACGGGACCTCCAGCTTAACGTACCACCCGAAAGGACAACCCTAACCGCTCGGTACTCATTTTCACCTGATCCCAGTGTGGAAATACATGCTAAAAGAGCACAACGTTAGGGCATGCCAGGGATTCAAACCCTGGGCCTTTAGAACCTAACTTTTCTATTACAGTGAACCACCCTAAGCACTTGCCGCCTGACAACTGTGCGGTACCGCAGACCACCTGTCCTTGGGCCGTCTGGTCGCGTGTCCGAAAATATATTGTGAAAGCAAGGCGATATTGTGACAACACAGGGGGGTCAGGGGGGCGACAATGACGGGGCGAACAAACAGGTTGTTACACCGGGGTCGGCCCAACAGGGGCCCGGACTGTGACACCGGGCTGATTTACAACGCCACCCAATCTCCGCGCGGTTTGTGTTGGACCCGGTTCAACCTGCGGAGACGAAGCACACGCGAGAAAATTAATGGAGATTTGTTGTGGAGAAGGAAACCCGATTACAGGCGATATTTGCGGGCTGACATCTCCTTCCTGCCCCTGCCGTTTGGCTGTCCGCACCGCCCCGCTAACAAGTCCGAACCGATTTGTCTGCACGGAAGTTATCATCGCCAGAACGCCGATATGCCGGCTGTTTTCGCGTTTTCAAACGACGCAGACGCGCTGATGTTATTGTGCAGGGAGCAGGCTTCGGAAATGAAGATCACGAAAGTTCCGTACAGACTGTGACATAACATGGCAAGTGGCCAATATGACTAGTTAAGACTGCTATATGGTGATCCGTGAATAGTTGCATCAGGTCGGTACGTCACTGAATAAAGAGACTCTGTTTACACAACCATTATTCTATTCTCACCGACGTTTCGCTGACCGTCTCCCACCTTCTTCAGGGCAATTCAGGGAACTGTGAGCAGCGCCACCTGTCCTGCAGTACAATCTGAAACGTCGGTGAGAATAAGATAATGGTTGTGTAAAAAGAGTCTCTTTATTCTGCTATATGGTGAGAATCCACTGCTAAAGCATTCTTGTACAGCGCTTTCCTTCCGCGCACTTCGCAGACCTCCGATAATTGCACCACAATGACAATTGCAATGTGCCAATGTGGGGTTGTAATCAATATGGATTCTAAAGGTTCTGCGTTCGAACCCCGGACTGGCCCCATATTGTACCCTTGGGAAAGGTACTTTACACCCGGCCTATTTCATCACTTCACTCAGGTTAAAATTAGTGCCTAACTCCGGCTAGAGACTCTTCTCGTATGTGGCGTATAAACCAGAGGTTCCCTGTGTGGGGAGAGCCAAGCATCGAGTAATCTCCAAGCAGATTCCTCCGGTGGCATAAAACAGTAACATTAACATAAGCTGGGAAAGGACTTCAGCCGGCAGAGTGGTAAAATTTTACCCTTCTGCCGGCTGAAGTCCTTTCCCAGCTTATGTTACTGTTTTATGCCACCGGAGGAATCTGCTTGGAGATTACGCATCGAGCACGTTAAAGAACCCACCACACGTCATATCGAAAAGAATAGAGGTCCTTCCCAGCGTGACTGGATCTTACACGGTGTGCAACTACTGTACAAAACTGGTGAGTTTAATACTCCTACAGGCGGTTTACAGGCTATGCAAGTTTGCAACACACACAACCAACCAACAAACAAACAAACAAACAAACAAAAACAATGCATTGATAGCATCGACGGCGTTAATTTTGACATCACATGTCGTCTTAAATCTTATCGTCTTCTTTTTCTTGTACAGGCGGATGTCGACAAGGCCGTCAAGGCTGCCAGAGAGGCGTTTCAGCTGGGGTCCCCCTGGCGGAAAATGGACGCATCGCAGCGCGGGCGCCTCCTGAGCAAGCTGGCGGACCTCATAGAGAGAGACTCCATGTACCTGGCGGTGAGTTAACTTTGACCTTCCGGTGTCAAGCCAAATTCATTATCATGCAAAATATTTGCCCCCACACTGCTTGGGGTTTCCAGTACATGTATACCCGATCAGGTACGATTGCATATATGTTAATTACCGAGAATGGGCGAAAACAACGCTCTACGCAAAAGAGACTGTATCATTTTAGGACTTTCCATGTACACAAAGTCTTCTGATCATTCTGACCACCATACTTTTATTTTCTTTTTTTATGCGGTTTCTGTTCCCTATAGTTGCAATAGTGTAGATATTACACTCGTTATAATGTTTAGATACATACTGTACATTGTATCCATTACAATAGTTTTTCAATAAAGTTTGATTGAATGATTGTTTATTTGTTTGTTTATTTGTTTGATCGATTGTTTTGCGATGTTTCAGAGCCTGGACACGTTGGACAACGGGAAGCCGTTTATCCAGGCGATGTTCGTGGACCTGCAAGGCTCCATGGGAACGTTACGGTACTTCTCTGGCTGGGCCGACAAAATCCACGGCAAGACTATTCCTACAGGTAAGCACTTTTACTTCATAGGGGCAAGACTATTCCTACAGGTAAGCACTTTCACTTCATAGGGGCAAGACTATTCCTACAGGTAAGCACTTTCACTTTATAGGGGCAACACTATTCCTACAGGTAAGCACTTTCACTTCATAGGGGCAAGACTATTCCTACAGGTAAGCACTTTCACTTCATAGGGGCAACACTATTCCTACAGGTAAGCACTTTCACTTCATAGGGGCAACACTATTCCTACAAGTAAGCACTTTCACTTCATAGGGGCAAGACTATTCCTACAGGTAAGCACTTTCACTTCATAGGGGCAACACTATTCCTACAGGTAAGTACTTTTACTTCATACGGGCAAGACTATTCCTACAGGTAAGCACTTTCACTTCATAGGGGCAACACAGGTAAGGGTAATCGATTTCTACGGTATTGTAATGACTACAACTCTCTTACAACACTGACAAAAAACAAACAAACAAACAAACAAACAGTTAACGTACAGATACCTTGAGCTGAAGGTGTTTGGTAATCTCTCGGATGTGATGTATTGTACTGTATGTACATGTACGTACGTTCGACCACTAATTCTCCTGTCCCGCCCTGCCAGACGGGCCGCACTTCACCTACACACGGAGGGAGCCTGTCGGAGTCTGCGGCGCCATCATTCCGGTACGAACTTTTTACAGGTTTGCGATAGCAGAACCTGGATTGTTTTCGTTCGCAACCCTAGGCGCCGCCATATTTGTCTCAAGGGAGTGTTGAGTTTCGTCCCAAGGGCATGTTGCATGATAGGAGGGGTGTCGCCATTTGCCGTGTTAATGAAGACGTGGAAGGTTTTGAGCTTGTTGTTGCGGACTTCTCGGAAAATATAGGGATGACAGCCGCACAATCACTGTTGATTAGTCTTTTTAAAGTGGAATGGAGATTTTGCGTGGAATGTGGTCTTGTCGGAAACAGTGCGACGCAAGAGCCACAAGCAAGCATTAAGGATTAGTGTAGTATATTCAGTGATTTGATGGGATGGTTTGTAAATATGGTCTTGTGGTCTTGTGTTGCTTCGACACGTGATTATTGTCAAGCTGATAGAAACTATATAACGTTATTGTGGGAGCCTGCTTTAAATTAAGGAAGGCTGAGACTGCATATTACGTTAAATTCGGCAGCCTGGCTTCGCTTTGAGCTAAATTTAGGCACACAAATTTGAGGGATCCAGCTACGAATTATGTTGAAGCGGCTGGTTATGCTTTACTTAAAAAGGCATGCGGGCCACCACTTGTGGCTGTTATGATTCTCTAGAAGTCGTCATTGCTTTATGCGTTGTACGCGAAAGAAACTGGAAATGAAAACACTAATTTGACTTCACTCGTTTAATGTTATATCAATTCAATAGAGAACGTAAGAGAAAGGCGATGTAATGCCAAATAAGCTGTACTGCCAAATAAGATTTTGAAATTTCAAAAAATGTAAACGTTACATTGCTGACTTTGACCCGGAAGTAAACTTGTTATTTCCGGTTGTTCTCCAGTGGAACTTCCCGCTGATGATGGCGGTGTGGAAGCTCGCGCCTGCGCTGTGTGCGGGCTGCACGGTGGTGCTGAAGCCGGCCGAGCAGACGCCGCTCAGCGCACTGTACCTGGCCGCGCTCATCAAGGAGGTAAGACATTTATCTATTATTTCTTTCATAGTATCTTAAGAAGCAGTATCTTTTTGTTCATCAATTGTTTGTAACTGAACTAGTTGTCTCGGTTGTCTCGGTTTTATGTACTAGTTTATTGTTTTCGCACGTTATTTCTGTGTCTGTACCGACAGACCAATGTACTTATATTAATTCTATTAAAGAAAGTCCTTTCAAGAAAAGGGGGTAAATAAACGTTTCTGTTAGTCGAGAATAACAAATCCCTCATACCTAGCCCATCGCCTATGTATACGCCAAGCAACGGCCTGGTATACACGCTTGAGTAGACACCCTTCTTGACATTAGTGCTGACCAGCCGCCAGCCAATCAGATACTCTCCCTCCTGTTGTTGGAGCAAAAGTTACCAGCCAATCACGTTGCCTCTTGATCGTAGCTAGCGACGTGATTGGTTTGTGACAACTGGTCAGTGATAACGCAGCAAGGACGGACACAGGCCTGCAATTTTTAAGAGTTTCTTTTTTTCTAAGAGTTTCTTTTTTTTTCCTAGGCCGGCTTCCCGCCTGGAGTGGTAAACATCGTGCCTGGTTACGGACCAACAGCCGGAGCAGCCATCTCGGAACACATGGACATCCAGAAAGTCGCGTTCACTGGGTCCACAGAGGTAAAGACAGTCTATACAAGAATTTCCGAATGAAGGCTCATCTGTGTTGGTAGATTCCATAGTGAAAAAGTTTAAACTTTGTTCCAAAACAAAAGAAAGACTCGCCTTAAATTTTCGGTCGGTTTTATGTACAGGAATTTGTCTCATTATCCAGATGTTGCGTTGTACAAGTGGAACAGCTTGGCCGAAAACTATAGACCAAATCCATGTGCCCGCCTCTGTTTCTTACTTCAGTTTCATTTCCCGTTACCCCTAAACTTAACTCACACACCACAGTTCGAGTCAGAGTTTGCGAACCCGCAATCTAGTTGTAAGTCCAGCTTGTAATTGTGGAAACCCACGCAAAAGCATTTGTCCTCTTTTGTGACACTACCCAAACTTGAGCGAGTTACTCTCTTCCGCGTGTTGAGTATTCAGCACCAAGGACAGTGGCCGCGGGCTGCTGTATACTCACTGGCGTCGGCAGGTTTTGATTGTATAAATCTCACATCTGACTCTGTGCTCTGTCACCCCCCACCCCGTAGGTCGGTAAGATTATCCAGCAGGCGGCGGGGAAGAGTAACCTGAAGCGGGTGTCGCTGGAGCTGGGCGGGAAGAGTCCCACCATCGTGTTTCCCGATGCAGACTGTGAGTACACGCCAATGCATTACGTCGATTGTGTTATCCTTTTAAGGTGTCACTTGAGTAGTTCCCTACTGAACATTGTTATTTCATTGCGCGTTGTATGCCGCTTTTGTTGGATTATAGGAAGCATGCTGCTTTCGTGAATAATTTAGCGACTGCTACAGTTTCTGTTAGGGCATCTCGCCCATGATGATGATGATGATGATGATGATGATGATGATGATGATGATGATGATGATGATGATGATGATGATGATGATGATGATGATGATGGAATGTTCTGCGTTTTTTTTTGTTCAACATAAAAGTAGACAGGACAAAGTGACACTGCACTCAAGTTAAAAAACTTATTTTAACAATGCCACTTAACATACATTTGAATACATGAATACAGATATAACAACATTAGAAACAATAATTGAACAAACTAATCGACTAACGTCGTGTGTGCCCAAAACACCCCTACCCACCCCATGTACAAAGTAAACAATTAAATGATGTATAAATATAGTAAATTCTACACATGAAATATAACAGTAAGACTAGTTCTGCGTTCGAATCCGGGTTTACGCAACTTGTATTTACTGTACAAAAATGGCGTCTTACGTCTACAGGAGTTTATTGAACAATTTTCATATGTATTTGTATCGGTACCATTTCCTCCGCAGTGGACTTCGCAGTAGAGGAGGCTCACCAGGCGCTGTTCTTCAACATGGGCCAGATGTGCACTGCCGGGTCTCGCACGTACGTGCACGAGGACATCTATGACGACTTCGTCAGGAAAAGCGTGGAGCGCGCCAAGAGCCGAACGGTCGGAGATCCCTTCGACCCGAGAAACGAGAACGGACCACAGGTAAACGAAACTTTTTTGTTTTGTTTGTTTGAAAGTTCATCTGTGTTAGTAGACGTCATCCTGAAGCAAGGTTGAATTGTAATCTGAATTTGTAATTTTCGAATTCGACGAAAAATTCGACTTGCCAAAATTTTCGACTCCCGTTTCGAAAAATGAGCAATGATATCACAAAAGCGATGGGTTTAAAAAGCAACTTGCACAAACTATGAAAGTCTTTTTCCCTGACCGTTTCCACAATTATATCCTGTTTATTGTCAGTCAGTATTGCCCAGAGGAAGGTGACAGACGGTCATGACTGAAACGTTGCTGTTAACTTTATTGTTAAAAACCGGCCGGGATGTTTTAAGAAACGAGAAATCAAATTGTATACCAAGAAAAATACACAAATTATGCCCTTGAATCTTATTTTGACATTTTATGTATTTTGATGCCTTTTATATCATTTCTTTCGCTCTCAATAGCTGCCCGACCGGGCCCCTTTTTTTAAATGTGACCTAAGCCTAAGGCGCATCTCTAAGCTTACTCAGATGTCAAAGGTCTGTTAATGTTAGGTCCACCAAATGTTCTAAAACCATGTTTTCACCTGTGTGTGCAGGTGGACCTGGACCAGTACAAGAAGATCCTATCCATGATCGAGAGCGGGAAGAAGGAGGGCGCGAAGCTGGAGTGTGGCGGGGAAGCGGCGGGGGAGAAGGGCTACTTCATCCAGCCCACCGTCTTCACGGACGTCAACGACAACATGACCATAGCGAAGGAAGAGGTACTTACATCACATCCAAACTAGTTAGTTAAAATTCTTTCCACAACGACAACATGACCATAGCGAAGGAAGAGGTACTTACATCACATCCAAACTAGCTAGTTAAAATTCTTTCCACAACGACAACATGACCATAGCGAAGGAAAAGGTACTTAAGTCATATTCAAATCCTTTCAACAATTTTTGGTGTATAGGGGCGGTGCCCATCTCCATTTCCATAGCCCTCGGGCCACACACACCACTACAGCAGTGGGTTAGTCCACTGGTAGTGACGTGTGTCCATACAATTTTTCATGAGTGCTGATTGGTATGTAGAGAAAGCAGTTTATATCGATTAAACTCCAAGCAGAGGTTAGGCTCTTGCTGTTTTTTGACGTTTTTGATGCGTTTTTTTTTCAGACTTTCTATTTGTTTTGAATTGTAAAGCCGGCTTAACAAACTGTCGCACGCTGCTGTAACATGATACGTTCCTTCACACCCAGATCTTTGGACCGGTCATGAGCATCATGAAGTTCAAGGACATCGATGACGTCATCAGGAGGGCCAACGACACGACGTACGGCCTGGTGGCGGCCGTGTACACGAAGAACCTGGACACCGCCATGACGATGTCCAACAGCTTACAGGCCGGCACAGTCTGGTGAGTGGCTAACGTGAACGTTTTTGTTACCTTTGTCAAAAAATTGTTAACAGTATTTCCAACAATATTTCCGGTGCTGTTTTTTTTTTGGGGGGGGGGGGCTTTCTGTAAGTGTGTTATCATAAAGAAGTTGTGGATGGATCCGAGTTGTAATTGCAGTTATCGTCTTATTGTGTCTATCCTTGTGTATTTTTTGTTTTGTTGCAGAAGACATTTTTCATTTTTGTACTGCCTAGCGTCCACATCGTCTTGTACCTGTTGAAATTTGAATATGGTCAAAGTCAAAGAAGACCTTACGAAAATGCCTGTTATTTTGCCGTCTCAATAAAAGTTCTGTTTCTATGTTGCAGGGTGAACTGCTACAACAGAATCTACCCGCAGGCGCCGTTCGGCGGGTTCAAGGCGTCCGGGCTGGGCAGGGAGCTGGGCGAGTACGGGCTGGAGCAGTACACAGAAGTCAAGACGGTACGGGGCGCACTGTTTGTTCGTTTGTTTGTTTGTTTGTTTACTTGAAAGTTGAACCTTTGTTTATTCATGAAATCGGCCTGCAGCCCACTTTTCATTGAGGTCATGAGGGAAGAGGCAAGGGTAAGATAACGTATGTAACAGAGATACAGCACTGTAAGGCCGCGGTCACATAGGTCGCGCGGTCGTCGTACGACGTTAACTTTGGAGGGCAAAAATGTACGCCTCCTGCAAAGTTCAACTGTCTTGGCTGTTTTGGATCCATGTCGGTGGTTGGTTCTGTCACAGTCTGCTTGAAAATCCCAAGGTATCAAAATCGTTCGCTGTTCGATCGCATGACGTTTGTGACCGAGCCCTGCTGTTACACTGTAGAGTATCCGAACAAAATAGACCACCAACCGTTACAAATACCCTAGGACTAGCAAAAATCTGCTAATCCGCGCTAATAGTGCCTTCACACTCAAAGGAATCTGCAGGAATTAAGCAGAACCAGCCGGAATGAACAATTTGAAAAATTCGTGCCACATTCGGGTGGGAATTCCAAATTGACCTTATTCCCCCTTCACACGAGAAGGAATGAGCCGAAATGCCGTCACAATGACTATTATTTGTCTATTCCTGGGTATTTGCATTCTAGACATTCTCACTGCATTCCAGATATTCTTTTAGCCACATTCTGGCAGGATTTGAAGTGGCTTGCCATGTCGGTTCTCCATCAGATCAGATCAGAATGTTTCGAATAATGTTGGAATGCCGGAGAATGCGGTCAAACTGCAGTTAAAATAAACTTCCGTCTGGATAACATTATCTGAAGTTATCTGAAGTTGTCTTGTTGTAAATTAATCATTTTAAGATTAACTAATATGAACTTTTTTTTATCGTCATATGGTTGCAACTTTATTCATAACTAAATTGTTGGTAATAAAACGATACACACGTTGTCTTGATGTAAATTAGCTATTCTGGAATAGATGTGAACTTTTGGATCGTTCTAATACAGCTGTATTCAACGACTGAATGTTTGTTCCAAATACGATAGATACTATAGTGTAACATCTTAAGTTGTCTTGTGGCAAAATTAATTATTCTAACCCCCCGACCCCCCACCCCCCCAGGTTACCATCAAGTTGCCCCAGAAGACCTCCTGAACTGGGGAACGAGAGAGGAGAAGGCTCAGGGAACGAGATCACGGACAAGAGGCGGGAAACGGTTTATCTCAGTAAATGACGGACTAATGAACGTGCAAAAGTGGTGTTCGGTTCAATTGGGTCACGATGACAATGGCGGGGAGGGGGTGAATTGAAGCGTATTAACTGATTTTTTTGTCAACTATTTGGCGAAATATTTTATCAAATAGGAAATAGTTACAGATCTGTGTATTTCTCCTTTTGAAATGCTGAATTTATGTCCATAAGACAGACACAAGGGACGGTGAATCGTTATGGGGAGAAGTGTCCCCGATATTCCATACATGTACTTTGAGGAAAAGGATGGGAACATTTGCAATAAGGCAGCGGGGTTTTTTTTACATCTAACAACTTTTAATGGCCATTTTCTATACGGTTACACTTGTAGAATTTCATCCCAATTGTTGGGAAGTAGGCAACGATGTATCAAGTAGAATAAACAAATACACAAACAATGCTATCTTTCTTATGTGTGTCGGTGCATTTTATCTCGAGTTTTTAAACAACGGGGTATTCAGGGATATAAAGTCGATGAACAGTCGTTCCAAACTACGATATTTGTAATAATCTGCAGTTTAAAGGCTAAAGCCACCGTCAGTTGACTTGATATCTCTAAAATGCCCCGATTTTTTACTTAAAACAACAGATATAGGTTACCCCGCGGATAACGTTGAGGGAGTGGTAATCACGAGGGAACGTGTGCTAAAACGGTTGACACCGCAGTTGAGGAGACCTGTCCATCGGAAAGCATGTTAAAATGTAGTCTCCAAGCAGATCCTACGGTGCCTTAGCGTTAGAGACCAAGCAGACCCTAAGGTGCCTTAGAGATAGTATCAAAGCTGGCCAAGGAGTATAGCCGGCCAAAGGGAGTCAGGCGGGCACCGGTGCCGGCTATACTCCTTGGCCAGCTTTGATACTATCTCTAAGGCAGCTTGGAGACTAGTTAAAATACACCGGAATCAAAAGTTACTAGCCCTTGTCTCTTTTCTGAAACTCTTCTCCACCAGAAAGTCACAAGCATATGGGCCTACTTTATCATTCTCCAAGCAGACGTTAGGCTCCGACTATCATTTGCCGTTTTTAGGCGTTTTTAACGGGCTTTCTATTTTGTACCGCTTTCTTTATGTCTCGCAGCCTGGTAAGCAACAAGACCTAAAGAAATGGTACAAAATAGAAAGCCCGTTAAAAACGCCTAAGAAACGGCAAAAAACAGCCGGAGCCTAACCTCTGCTTGAAGATTACTCCTTTATATTTATTCAAAGAAAACAGGGGATATTAGTAATCTGATCTAACGCCGAAGAAAGCTTGTTGTTTGACCCTTGATCAGGACCTAATAAATCTGACACCAACTTAACTGCTGAACTGAACGGATTTTTTTCCAAAAAGGGAGAGCTTAGACCCTAAATGTTCCTTCTGACTCAGAAAGTCTCCAAATTACGCTAGAATTTTCAAGGAAAAGGAGGATTTTCGATGATTGCTGCACAACCATCAATGTGCAGTTCCTCAACTAGTCACTAGAGGCATTGTTGAGTCGGGAGGAAGTTTTGAATATTCAAATCTAAATTTATATCATGAACGGCGGGCGCAGCATTTGATTGGGGCCTAAACCATTAGACTACCTTGCCACCTTTTTCTGATGATTTGTGTCAATCGTTGCTGTGATTTTTGGTTGTGGGTTGTTTTCAGCCGCAGATAGAAAATGTAACTCTTCATTGCTTCGTAATAGAAGTAAGGAGTTATGATAAAGGTATGGAAATTACTGGGGTCATTCCATTGCATTACTTTTTCTCTCTACGTACGCTCATATAGGTGTATATGTCAGATTTGGAATTCTATGATAAAAAAGTTTGGTATTTCTTGCTTTCCCATCACGATCAACCTCTGGTAAATAATTGCTACATATCCTGTTAAAGGACCCTCCTAATGCCAAATTGATTTGATTATATGGATGGCATCCTCTTGGCCCTCCAAAATAAGATGCGAGTGTCAAATAAAAAAGGTAAAAAAAGGTCTACATTGCAATATCTAAACGGTCAGGAACAAATGGCAAAACACACAGGGTATCGAATACAGAACAATAGATTTTCTATTTGTCCTTTCACTTCTTTTTCCTTGACTTCGCGTAATTTGGCATTATATATATATATATATATATATATATATATATATATATATATATATATATATATATATATATATATATATATATATGTTACAGCATATAGTAACTCAGTTTGAAGCAGCATTGTAAGATTTACAGTGTGGTCATAACATTTTTTGAAGAATGATGTGCGCGAGGATATCATCTATATAATAGAGTCAACAGATTTTAAGCTATATGGTAATTTTCGTTAGCATTCATGACAATCATTCACATACATACATACATAATTAAAACACGCAGCCAGACATCCCGGTTCAATGTTTATTGATTTCCTACCATCGGTTTACATCTCCCCTGCTCAGTAGTCCAGCTACAAGCAAGTCGTCTCCGGTCAGTCTGTCAACTGGTTTCACCAAGATTTCAACTGTTCTCATTTTCACGTCATCTTTCCTGCACTCTCGTCGCTAGGGGGCGCAGCTGACACGTACGTCACAAAACACACCGGTCATACAAGCCAGCTGCGCCTCCTGACGGCCAGCGGTGGGAATTACACTACACGTATTTTCGATGGGGAGGGACCAGTAAATGGACTCTCTACTAGAGGAGCACATGGTAAAGCCATGGAAAGCAACCACTGCAAAACACAAGACCACGTCATAAAATATGTAAAGAGTCACAAATTTTGGCCAGATTCTGAAAAAAAATTCTGCAATCCTTAACGGAAAACGGGACCTTCCTGAGCATAATTTGCCAGTCCCTCCCCATCTGTGACAGAAATCACCATTTGCATCATCAGTCGTAAACAACACATACTTGAAGATTGAACTATGTAATACATTTGTACTGATATTCTAAGTCTTATAAATGATCCACATTTATTTTAATTCAATCCAGATATTTGGTAGGAAGTAAAGAAAACGGTTGTTCATATTTGTCTAAAACCGCCTAATAGCATTAATTTTGTAAAACATTTAGGGCCCTGTATGGCCAGTAGCACATGAGGAATGTTTTGGAGTATTTTTCATTGGAAGAAGGGGATGATCCATTTCTGGCAGGGAGGGATTGTCCATTGTTGGTTATGATTGATGCATAATAATGATTATAGCAGTAGCTGAATTACTAGCCATTTTGATATTCAGTTATCATGTGTGCTAGCTTCCCTCCCCAAGGTTGTTTCTGGAAAGACCCAGTCTACCGTGGATTGGGCGGGCTCCCTTCGGGGCTGTGGGAGCTCTCCGCCGCCCGAGTCAACTGTGGCGCTCGGTAGCAGTTCCACGCTGTTTGGTGCGCTAATCAACCTCAAACGCGTACATGAAACTACTACCGAGCGCTACAGATGACTCGGGCGGCGGAGAGGGCCCACAGCCCCGAAGAGAGCCTGCCCAACCCACGGTAGACTGGGTGCCAGTTTACCTCAGTTTACTACGCGGCACTGCGGCCTTGGTTTGGAAAAGTGGATTTTGGTAGACATCTTACGTAAGATTTTTTTCTGACAGTTTAAGCAAGTAAGTTTTGTTCTTACAGTAAAAGACTTTTTTCAGCTCCATACACATTTTTGAAAGACAGCTCTGAGTGGAGAAAAAGTAACATTGTTCATCTGTTTTTTTCCTGATGCACAATTCACAATTCTAATGTGTTTAATATCACAACCTGAACATTACTTTTGAACTGACGACTGAAGCTACTCTCTTATAAAACATCTTCAAACTTACAGTCACAAGGAGAAAATGTCTTCATCAAAAATACAACTACCAATCTCGGCAATTTTCCTGGGCGCAAGATTAAGAACCATTGGGTTTCTAAACTTTTATCACAGCCACGGTGCAAAATGCGCAGAACAGCTCGTCACTAGCCACAGGCCATGATTGCTGGGGAAAAAGCTTCAAGTAGGTTAAGCTCTATGCCACGTGAGTCTTGTAGGTGCAGTAAGAGAGAGAGAGAGAGAGAGAGAGAGAGAGAGAGAGAGAGTAAATGAGAGTGTGTGAGTGAGTGCAAGAGAGAGAGAAAGAGAGTAAATGAGCTAGTGTGTGTGTCAGTGTGTGTGTGTAAGAGAGAGAGAGAGAGAGTAAATGAGTGTGTGTGTGTGTGTGCGTGTGCGTGTGAGTAGGAGAGTGAGTAAATGAGTATGTGTGTGTGTGTGTGTGTGTGTGTGTGTGTGTAAGAGAGAAAGGGAGCGTTAATGAGAGAGAATGTGTTCAGTGAGAGAGGGAGAATAAATGAGTAAGTGGGAGAAAGAGAGAGGGAGACAGAGGACAGAGAGAAAGAGAGAGAGAGAAAGAGAGAGAGAGAAGCGACTGTGTGTGTTTGTCTATCTGTACTTTTTGCATGTATTGCGCCGCGTTTTGCCAGCTAAAAGTGAGCGCACTGATGCCTTCCCTTAGTCCAGGTGGGGTACATTTAACGTTTTGGCACAAGAGATGCGGGCATTTAGAAAGACATGGGGCCTGAGAACTTTAGGGACATCCCGAGTAAACTATGATTTGATACAGGGGCACATTTCGGGCCTGTTCAGATTCAAGTGCTGGGAAAATGAAATCTGGGTGTTCAAAGATGTAACAAACTGCATGCACTGAGTGGCTGTTAAAAGTGTCTCAAACTGCATTTTTGTGGGTGGAAAACATTGAATATAACTTTCTCTGGAACAGATTGCTTGCTTGCTCAATAACGTACACTCCCTAGATACTCTGTCGGCGATGATTTGCCCCCATTGTGGATTTCTTAGATACCCCCAAGCTACAGGTTTTGACATGTGAATGTGGTCTGTGTTGTCCTCATCATACTCTACCAAGACGTCGCCTTCAGATCTGGGATTGCGGGACTTGTGGCCTGTGGATATGCCGTGTTTGGGCGTTTCCTTGAGGGTTTGCGCTAGTGTGCAGCCTGGTACCTTTGTCTGCTGCCTGTTTGCTAATGTATGTTACGGTTAGTAGAGGGGTTGTTATACAGGCCAGCTCTGGACATACGGGCTCCCCGTGCTCGGACATATCTACCAATGGCGGCCATATCTCTAACCCTGTACCTGCCCGCTACAGGCGCGCCGTACGATCTAATGTTTGTCTTCCTCTGCCGTGCGTGTATCTGTGGGATTGATCTGGTACGAGGCACCGTGCTGTAGGATGGATGTTTGCCGCCCAGCCGGGTTGATGGAGGAAGGGCCACCTCAGCTACAGCGGCGTAGAAAGGCACAGCGTCATCCCCGTCGCCTTGACCGGGCACCCGGAGAGTCAGGGGGTATGAGAGGCGCCGTCTGTTCTCGTTGTTGTAGTACTCGTCGGGAATTTCCCAGTAAGGATGTTCTACCCAAGGCCGTGTGTTGTAGTACTGTGTGTAGTACTCATCTGGGATATCCGAGTAAGGAGGTTGCACCCCCGGCCCTGCGTTGTAGTAGTTGTAACAAGGGTTGTAGAAGTCGTCGGGAATTTCGCTGTAACGATGTTCATGGCCTGCTGTGGTCTGTGAGGCCGAGTCCGCCGCAGCGCCCGAGACGGCAACGCCGCCTGCCCTGCCTAGCAACCAGCGATTCAGGGAGACGACAGCCGGCGCAGGTGGGCTGCCCGGCCGGGAACAACGCTTCTTTCTAACGATACATGCCACTAACACTGCTACATGCTCAACCCCTACTACAACTACTACAGCAATCACTGTGATGGTCCATACAGAGCACGAGTGCCCCTCCTTTGCTGGCGGCACAGTGACGGTTTCATTTGTGGTAGGGATCGTCTGATTCAGGGGGACCATGGTTGTCATGGTGATGGGTGTTTCCGTGGCCATCTTGGTCCTCTTTTCTGCACAGACAGTTCCATCAGGAGTGCTGGACACGGGCGTGGTGAAGACATGTCGGTATGTCTCCCCCCGGACGGTGTCGACATGACACGTCACATTCAACATTTCTTCATGACCAAAGGTGCTGACATTTCTGCTGTGGCCATCAGCAGACGACACGTTTTTATTGTCGTCATTAGCCAGGATACCTGACACAACTACAGCTATGATTCTGGGTTGGTGAGACTTGTCTACACCCATGGGAACAATCTGCAGAGTAGTGTCTCCCCCCAAGACTACCTTTACGCCTCCGACAGCTTCCCAGGCATGTGTGCACGAGTGGCTGATGTTTGAAACGTGTTTGTCTGATTCTGTGTTGACTGACATGGCTACAAATGGTAGATCATACTTTATCTGGTTTGTTGTGGACAACTTCAATTTTAACGCTCTACATCGACTGACATGGTCCTGATCCAACTGACCTAGGTGCGAGGTGCTGTTGTGGTGTATGCGTACGTGATATTGCTGTAGTTTAGGTCCTTTGGTGATACAGAAAAGCATTTGGCTAACCCTAACTGCAAAGATCTGGCCGGTATGGAATTTAGACTTGTAATCAAAACGCCAGTTCAACACCGATGGAACAGAATCATCGAGAGCAAGCAATCTATTCCCAGTCACTGCCAGCTCTTCTAGTTTGTGTAGCCCGTCCAAAGTCTTCCATGACAGACACGTCAACGCATTGCGGCTCAAATCTAGCCTGCTAAGACTTTCCAGTGGCTTGAATGCTTGGGGGTGAATGATTTTTATGGAATTTGCTCTCAGAGACAGTTGGCCTAATCGTTTCAGATTGTGAAACCAATTGCAAGATGGGTTGATACTTTGCAATGCGTTATTGTCGAGTAGCAATGTTGAGAGGGAAGTAAGGTTCTGAAAGCATTTTGGATCCAGGATACTTATGTTATTGTGGGACAATGACAGGGTATGCATCAACTCCGTAGATTTCAAACCGTCGAACCAGGCTCGCTTGACGTGAGTCAAGTTGTTGGAATTAAGCTGCAAGGAGCTCAAGTAAGGAAAGGCGGCCAAAGTGCCCTGCTCTAAATCTGTGATTCCACATTCCACCAAAGCGAGAGTATTGATATTTACTGAAGACTTCTGGGGAGGCAGTAGTTTCTGAATGGAGAGTACCCCAAAGTTGAACCCCCTAACCGCCACATCTTGTACATCGGGAAGGCACAGTGAAGTTGGCTGGGAGGAGTTCTGCACAAAACGCGCGGGTTGTTGCTGTAGCTGCGCGGTGCATAACATACAAGTGCCTCGCACATACAAACCCAAACCGTGTGACCTGCGGAAAGGGACGCAATCTGTCCACTGATTTGTGTTCTTGCACCCAGGAAAACATGCCGAGTCTAAACCTACACATCCAACTACGATGGCGAGAACAGTTACAAGCCTCGGGACTACTTTGAACATGATAGATATAGTCAACAATCGCTACGTTAACATGCAAGTAATGGCCTAATACAAAGCCTTTCTCTCTCGTTATAAGTTAACTGGCGTCTGCGAAGATCGCTCTGGTTTCATCCGCTTTCGGGACGGGCGAACAACCGGCCGGCTGTCTCACCTGCAAAATGAGGGGAAATCGTAATTGTGACCTTTCTATTTTGTCAATTAGTGTGAGCAGGAGGGCATCGAACTCCAAGGGTTTCTGAAAAAAAGCAGAAATTGGCCAGATTGACATGATAGTGTACTACAGAAGTTCATTATTACTCAAAACTCTTCACGTTTCTTTCCGCTTGCTCAAAAGAGTATAACGTTAGTACGCTCCATTCTATCAATAGTACGATATGCAATTCCATTCCATTACAGCAGGAGGTACTGTATCCCTCACTGTGTAGGATTAGAATAATACATCAAAGAATTGGTTAAACTAATGTTAGAATCAGTAGTGTAAAATAAACGCTAAACTCAACGCGTTTATCTATTCGTATTACTTAGATGGCTTAGTTCGTACGTTTTCATCGTCTTGTTCGTTTGTCCATTCCAAGTCAAAGCGAGGGTTTCTGTATAACAATATGTTTAAATGTTTATTGCTTGAAGTTTAAATCATTTCGAATAAACAAATATTAAGTCACAATAGTTCTAATTTAGAAAAAATGAAAATGCAGACTCAAAGATACTTCGATTTAGTTAGATATTTTGGAATTATTGTGAATTGAATGTACAAGAAAATTCTTTATTTTTAAATATATTTTCAATATCTTTATGTGTCTTTCTCTGTTGAAAATATCTGACAATATTTAGAACATTTTCGAAGTGGTAGATTTGGTTTTATTGCCCCATGAAAGTATGTACTAAACTAGCCCTGTTTTCTACTTCAGTATGTTTTTTCTGCTTAAAACTATCTAAAATATATGTCACATTCTGTTTCCTGACTATTTTCTTCATTTTCTTCAAACTATCAAAGAAACATATAGAAAGCTGAAATGGGCGTTAAAATTGCGCAAAGTATGAAATCTCTTAGACAAATATTTTCAACAATTCAAAGCATTTGTGGCAATAACAGCAGTGGGATAACATGAAATGGTCTCTAACTGTGTTTGGATGTGATTTTTGCTGTGTGCGAAGGCTAGCACAACTTAACTGTCTGTGAACGTAAGGCAAGCAGTACGTCTTACCGTAGTCAGCGGGCCCGTCGAACCCCGGTCCGCGCCCACCGTAGTCAGCGGGCCCGTCGAACCCCGGTCCGCGCCCACCGTAGTCAGCGGGCCCGTCGAACCCCGGTACGCGCCCACCGTAGTCAGCGGGCCCGTCGAACCCCGGTCCGCGCCCACCGTAGTCAGCGGGCCCGTCGAACCCCGGTACGCGCCCGCGACCCTGACAGTCGTCGGGAGGTTTGGCCTGGGGGTGGCCAACTGGCTGGGCGTCGCCCCGCTGAAAGACAAAAGATATATCAATAATTAGCTCTTACATCTGCCATGCAAGAAATTCAAATTGTATTGTTATGATTACGAAATTGGCAAAGATTATTATTATTCGGTTTGTAAGGTTTGAAAACAAAATATAGTTTAGTTCGTACAGTCACAAGCCTACACACAAGACTTGAACTGCTATTCGTTCAAACACACACTTAGCGCAAAATTAGTTGGTACCCGATATCTTACAGTTTCAATTAACATCTAACACTGTCGGAAAGAAGGACAGTTCCGCTGCAACAGTTGCCACTACATTTCTATTCCACAAAGAGCGGCTACTGAAAGCAGTACGTCAACTACCGACGCGTTCACATTAGTCGTAGATTGTGGTACGATTTTGATGTCGTAGAATTTTAGAATTGCGGTGACAGAAAAAAACACAGACAAGGATATCAATCTAAGACAGTCTTTTCCGTCAAAATTAAGACATTGAAATTACAAGAAATAAGCACGACTATCACAAGAATGAATGACTACAGATTACGACTGCACGACGACCGCACGACGTTTGTGCCCCGGCCGTAAGCCGAAAAGTAAGGACGTGTGCGGAGTAAGAAAGGTAGTTACCGGCGGAGGGGCCCGCTCGTCCCGTCCGGCCTTTCCCGGTGTGGCAGGGCGGCTGCAGCCAGGCAGGAACAGTCCGGAAAACGGCCGGCAGTCGCTGAAAGTGATGTAGGAACAAAGATTAGTTCACTCCATCGGACCGTGTTCAATCTACCCATGTCAAAAAGGGAGATTAAGATGCGACACAGGTCCAGCCAGCATGGACCTACTAGGCTAGTATCCTGAACAAAATCACAATTCTTCTAGTTTGTCATTTTCATAGTTAAAGTTAAAGCGTAGAGCCTTGTTCTTTCATAGCCAAGCTGAAAACCTTACGACGAACCCGCCCAAATGTTCCAGAGGTGTCACAAGAGAAACTTACCGGTGGATCAGGCGGCGGCGGCTGTTTGTTCTCATGACTGCATCTTTACGTTCCTCGGGCCGTAAAAATGGAAGTTGTCGTCTCTGCACTTTCCTGTTTCAGGTCTGTTCTTCAGAATATAAAGAACTCCTTTTTCAAACCTCACGGTCCGTAGCCATGGCAACGCTACAGACGTCAGTCCTACTAGTACCGACTCATACAAAGTAGGTCATATTTCCTTGGTCCTACGGTGTGCTATTTCAGAAATGTGGTTGCGGAAAGTTGAAACATTCAAGTGAAATTCTTTGCTGCCTTCATTAGCGGTTAGTCGATTGTATCCACTTTCATGTGGAAATTTGTAACGGAAAGGAAAGAAAATACGGGCACAGTCCAGAAAAAAACGCATTTTAGTTACCATAACTACGGTACAAGAGTAAAGGGAAAAGGTTAATGTTTTCCGACAGTACACTTTGTTGCAAGTCTAGCATTTATGATAGAAAGGGAGAAAAGTTTGAAATATCTGTGTGTGGGTATCTGTGTGCATTTGTGTTTGGGTGGGTGTGTGGTGGGGTCTCGTCAATTCTCTGTGGTGCTCTGAGACAGACTGACTGAGAGAGGGGGGAAGAGAGAGGGAGGAGAAAGAGGGAGAGAGAGAGAGAGGGAGAGAGAGAGCGGGAAGAGAGAGAGAAAGAGATTATTCTGTTAGGGAAAAAAGTGCACAGAGAGAGGAGACACACCCTCCTTATTCATCATTGTTTTCTCTAACTATGCAGCAGATCAATGCAAACCTTTTTCACCACCACTGCCTTTCTGTCAATTTTGGTGTTGTTATTTGTTCAGCTATTTCTCCCAATATTGGTTAGACCCAAGTGTTTTTTTTTGTTGTTGTTGTTCTAAATAATTCACATTGTTTGACGTACTATTAAAAATACCATCAACTGGAGTAAACAAAATTACCGTCCGTATAATAATACTGCACGGCGTAAAGATAAAACAGCTTCATTTTGAGCAGGAATGTTTTTCGATTTCATACCCCCCATAGGTATTTCAGGTATACAGGTATGAATAAATCAACATATTGAGTCTAGCATGTCATTTACACTTGTTTCTACGGTATAAGCATTCGTGGATATATTTGCCTACTTGCACACAGTAAGTTAAAAAGTTGTGGGCGGAGCGACCCTATTTGCTCATAGTTAGCCTTGTGTCATGTTCTAACTACAGTCAAACCTGCCCAAGTCGACCACACGGGGGACCGGGAAAAAGCGGTCGATTTGGACGATTTCGAGACAACTCGGCACCTGGGACAATTGGGCCCCTGAACAATCAGGACAACTCGGCACCCAGCCCAGGTCAACTCGGCACCTTAGTTTTGGACATGTCCGAGCAACAAAATTACCCCAATTGGGGTATCTATAGATAATATACAGTCATGAAAGACCGGTGGACACTTTCATTTTATTCTTCAATTGGACTTTATGTCCACGAACAGGACCGGAAGCGTCACTCAGAAATTACACTCAAAATACGAGTAAGCTTTATTTGAAATATAACGTTACAGAAACAGAGCATATTCACAAAGACCAAGAAGCTTAGTGTATGCTTCATAATGCCATGTAGTTTTTAGCCTAGCTAGTACATGTATATAATGTAAAAAAATAATCCAGTGGTCTCTGAGCCGACTCGGGTGAACTGACGGCCGGGGCCGACAAGGTCACAGTGGTTCCGCTCAGAGCGCACCCAAGTTCGCCGACGCTATGAAAATATCTGCCTAGCAAAGTGAAAATTATAGTCATGAGATGGACTAGAGCTCCAAGATCGTTAAAAGTGTTTTACGAGCCCAAATTACACAAATGATGTACATGTGTGGTGCCGACATGTCCTAAACTAAGGGACGAGTTGTCCTGGGCTAGGTGCCGAGTCGTCCTGATTGACAGGGGACGAGTTGTACCAGGTGCCGAGTTGTCCTGATACCGATTTGATTTGGACAGGTGGTCGCTGAGAAGAATATCGACTCAAAACATGCCCGATGCAAAGTATAAATGGTTTCCGTTGTGTTTAATGGCTAATAGCAAGCACACTGCACGCACGCAAAGAATCGAGGTCGTTAATGTCAAATACAACATGCACACTGTAAACTGCAAATTTAACCCCAAGCTTTTATCGAGCTTTTATTCGATACAGTGTTTTAAAGCTCAACATTTGTACACTAACGTTTTAGACAGTAAGGGAACTTTGATGCTGTCAGTTACCATACAAGCCTTTATGCGTCCCTGTGTTCTTGATCGCCGTATCTGAAATAACTACGGTGCACCTCTCGAATTCGATGCCCGGTACGTTCCAATAGCGCACTTACCCATGGGTGAATGTACAGTACAGTTGGACAAAAACACTCACACAGATCTTTCTTAAGAAGGTATGAACTACAAGGATCTTTCTTAAAAAAGTATGAGGCTATATACGTTTCAGCATTCGTTCACTTTATAATGATATAGATTTTAAAAAAACTTCTGCAACAACTAAATTTGGATTTTCTTACAACGAAATTTCCTCATATATACAGTAGACTGCCCCATTGACCCACCCGTTGACCGCCACCATCTTTATTCTAAACATAACATCGTAATGGCAGTCAAACTGGCCGATTTTGGCACAAAATCGCGCTAGTTATCATCCAAAAACGATTAAAACCTCAATTTTGAAAATGATGCGGTCGTTATGGGTCCCAATTTGGGCCGGTCGCGGTCGCGTTGGCCAGGTGGTCGTTAAGAAAAGGTCGCTTAATGCTTACGTCAATGGGAAAATAAATCGGGACCGAGAAAAAGCGGTCGAAATGGCCAGGTGGTCGCTGAGAAGAGGTGGTCGCTCGAGCAGGTTTTACTGTATAACAAAAGCACCATGGTTCTCCAGTCTGTGTTTCAGCCGCGTTACCTTTACCTTTAAGGAGCATTCCACTCCAGAAGGGAGTGTTATTTTCCAATAGATAATATATCAATTAATGCATGATCAGCCGACCTTTGGTGGGATTCCACTTGTGGCGAATTACGCAACGTGTGTAAAACAAAATGACACTCACTAAACCCATGCAGACCCTACCCATGTATTCTCTATACGTGAAGACATTTACTTCATCGTGAATATTTTCGACAAAAATGAGGGGCGATTAGCAAAACCAAGAAGGCCAGTTGTTCACAAGATATCAAAGAACACATAACATGACGTGTTTTTCTAAGCGCCCCTGAAATAAGCTTTGTAACCAAACTTAAGTCAGGCGTTGGCAGGCACATTGTATTTAGCCATAGGCTGAGATTGATTGATTTAATTACAGGGTACTTGTGGAGTTTTGTAGAAGACTGAGTGCTTTTTGATGCGCGTGGGGCTAATGGGTACTTTATAGTATGATGTTACGTAGCATACATTTGTCACTTCCTACAATTAATATTTATCGGAAAATAACAGTCTCGTCTCGAGTGGAATGCCCCTTTTAGGCCATGCTGATTTTATTTGGTCAGCAAGCATGACCAAATACCGCACTAACATTCTAAATCGTTCGGATCAAACAATAGGGGACTTTGAAATCTCGGTATCAAACTAACGTTACAGCTTCAAATGGTGCATTGGGTAACCTAATCTCCAAGCAGATCCTACGGTAGCATAAGATAGTATCAACAGCTGGCAGAGGAGTGAAAACGGCCTTAGGAGTGTGTTTCGCTACCCTGGTGCCCGTTTGACTCCCTTTGACCGGCTATACTCCTTGGACTCCTTGGTCAGCTTTGATACTATCTTACGCCACCGTAGGATCTGCTTGGAGATTATGGGTAACTAGGCGCTTGTACTCTCCATGCAGAAGTTTTAGGCTCCGGCCACAGTGCTAGTCATTTATCTAACGTTATCTATATTGATAGGTTTTCTTTTTCAGGGCTCGAAATACAGTTTTCAGTCAACTTGCACCTGTGCAAGTTAAGCCAAAGGTAACTTGCACCAAAAGAAACTTACTTGCACAACCCAAAATAGTGAACGCCTTATCTCCTCTTTTTAAAATTTGCAGATGTACGTGAGTAAATGGGGATACATAGAGACCACTAAGTCTTGTTTGGATATTTGTTTTTCCGTAGCGTATTTTATTTTTGGTTTTGAATTGCACAAACAGTTTCATAAAAACTGTGAATTTAGGCTCAATTAAAGACTATTCAATGCCTACAACTCGATAAGATCCATAGATTTCTTCTGGACTCTTCGAGTGACATCCATCACAGTAACTATTCTTAAGCACCTCCAGAATGAAGTGGTAGAACAACTCAATACAATACATATAACTGGAAAAACCAGTTGAACATACTAAAGTCACTAACTTGTATGCAAATGTGACTCATATGCAAGTCAAGTTAAGACAACACCATAGGAATCTTTAGCATTGTAGAGATGGATTTGTTTACCTGGATGTCTAACCAAATTTAGAAACAACAAATTTTGGCCTTTTTTTATTCAGTGTTATTTTCTTTTACCTTTCAATGACAGACAATATTCTTGGTGTGTGTAAGCTTTTTCTAATGTCAGGTATTAGAGGACAAAAGTAACTTGCACTGGTGCAAGTTTGGTCTTTACTTACTTGCACCACACCAATTTTACATGCACTAACTTGCATATGCATGTGGTATTTCGAGCCCTGTTTTTGTTCGTCAGCCGGACAACCTGAAAAAAAACGCCTGAAAAACTGCCGGATCCTAACCTCTGCTTGAAAAATACTCTCATTGGCCCTCGTTCATTGGCCAATGACGAGGGAGATCTCTTATCACGTGATGTCCAGCTGGTTTCCTCGAGGTACATTACTGTAGGGCTATTCCATCTAAAATTGGGGTGATTGCTTAACTCAGTTTTTCTCTTTGATACACATTATAGAATAAAACAGAAGATAATATATATAATAAAACGTTACAAACAATTGTAAGTACATATCTTGTAATGCGTAATTATACAAGAAATGCGTGTATTTTGTCTTAATCTTTCACTTTTAGACTTTGCAGTCACTGGCTACCCCCGTCGTTGTTTTGGTCGGACCCTTAGGTTTATCTTGCCAAGGCCATAACGTTAAATTCAATCACGTCCTGCAACTTTCTAAAAAGACCCGCCGCCATGTCGGACCTTCCAGAGCCCGACACCAACCCGCAGATTAGATACACTCAGGTGACGATGTTTAGGCTAGAAACCCGTCAAATTTCTTGACTTTGGAAGCATTTTTCTATTTGTCTCGAGACGGCATCATTTTGGCCGATGCAGTCACTGCTGTAGCCGGGGCGACTAGAAACGAAAAACTTATTTAATTTTAATATAATATACAGGATGTTTTTGTTTCTAGTCGGGGCGGAACGTATTGGACCAAAAAGTATTTGCGTATCCGTTCCGTGGAGATACCTTTTCCTCCGGTTTTTTGCACGTCCCCGGCTTCCCTGGAGTCTTGCACACCGCGCCGGGGTGTTCGCGATCTCCACTTTCCCCAAAGTAGCCCGAAAGGCGACCTTTGTCAACAGATCGCTATGCCTAACTCATACTAACTCATTCCGTCCGCCATCTTGGATCAATTCGTCGATCTCCGTCGATCTTCGTCGATGTTCGGGACAGCCTTCGGCAACGCTCGGGAGCCTTTCCGGCTATGGTCGGAAGCGCTTCGGGAATATTGCCACGAATGGGACGCTACTTTTACTGTGAAAGTTTTGATATGCTAAATACTTCAGAAAACTTTCCACCTGTTCTGGAAATGTAAATAAACGGTGTTCTTCGGGAATGCCAAACTGTACAAAGGCCTGCACTTGCTTTTTTTAAGGAATGGATGTTTCTTTCTCCCCTTTACCCCAATAATCAACTGAATAAACATCATAATATATACATATTTTTTTTTTTAATGTTAAAAGTGAAAGTGAGGAAAAGAATGTGCTGTGGCAAATTTTCCACTACATTCAATCCACTCATAAATCAGCTGTTTCTTCAATCTTCACTTGTTAAATCACATAATGGAGTGTCACAACTGTGGCTGTACATTTACAAAGACAGCTACAGGATACAGCAGGAAGAGTGTTAAAGCTGTTGCGTCACCAAGGACATATAAGTATGTTTTCAATGCACCATCACCACCTGCAAAGGCATTCTTGTGCCTTGAATGTCTCTCCCACCTGAGGAAAACAACAGTTCCAAAGGGGAAAGGTGGTTCTCGGAACAAGAGAACATGGGCAGGCAGGAAAACCCCATCGAAGAGCCCTGGTCCAGCAAAAAAGAAGAGAAGGACTGCAGCATCTCCATCCGTCATCGGAGATGCAGTTAGGGCGATGGACAGTCACCAATACCTGAAGGCATTTCGAGCCATCTTGAACCACCCTGCTGCCAAGAGGGACATGGTGAGAGCTTTTGCGGAGGCTATCAGGGAAGAGGTAATTCAATATCACTTTTAAAAATTATTTTTTCTTCTATACTGTACTTCCATTATCCTTTATAAAGTTGTATTAGATGTAGTTTTATGATCCTTCTAGAAGTTGTATTTGATGACAGTATGATGTGATTTTAATATCCTTCCAAAATATTTTAACTTTTGATCTTAAAAATTGTATTTCATCATATATTTCATATAGTTTTATCATCATTGTCAGCAAGTGAAATTAGAATATCAATTCTGAACATTAATTGTGTAATTGATTTGAAAATTTCACAATCTTATTGATTGTATCACAGAGGAAGCAACTGAGCCAAGACACAGAAGGGCCACTACAGAGACAGGTGTCTATTGAGAACATCGAAAAGTTCTCATGGAGTGAGACAAATGCCTGGGCGGAGGAACTGGCCCCTTGTATGACAGAAGTTCTAAAGGCAATGTTCCCCAAGTAAGCATTTCATTATATCACACAGACATACACAATCACACACACACACACACACACGCACACACACACACACACACACACACACACACACACACACATACACACACGCACACACCTGCACACTCAGCATCACACGCACAGAAACACACATACAAGCAGGTACATTGTATTATTTAACATGGAATTTTGTATTTGGTTATCATCTCCTATCACATAACAAAATGAAAGATCATCTTGTATTATTATTGTCTTTCAGGCCAAAACAGCTAGAGCAGGAGACAGAGAGGGACAGGAAGATGGGCCTGGTGCTGTCCATTGCTCTTTACAACAACAGAGTGAAGTTTGTGCAGGCCTGCATGGGTGTCCAGTTGTGGCGCCATGGGTGTGCCAAGAAAGTATTCGCCACACTGAATTCCTTTGGCATCACTCAGTCTGTTGACTCAGCAAGAGGGCAAGTCGACCGACTACGTGTTGGCCACGACAACATGCTGAAGTTGTGGAAGAAGGATATAGAGGCAAGTAGAAAGTTCCCCCCGTCATGAATGTTATATTAACACCTTTTAACAATATATTTAAGGTATCAAAATTAAGAAAGGCAGCTGCTTGATTATGCATACTATTCTTACTTATACTGTTTTCTTATTCCATATTATAGATGTATGTATATGTATATAGACACTATAATGATGGCCTGCCTTAATACAGTCCACAGCATGTAGGCAGAGTTGGTTTATATGTATTGTTATGCTGCCTATCTATGTAATGGAGTCTATCAACTTTAATACAAACATTATACTTTTTCAGGATATGGCTCCTGCAGAACCCAGGCAGGGTACAGCTGCAGGACCAAGGCGACGTCTCGCCTATGAGCAGCCCTTGGCAAGTTACTCTCTCACTTGGGACAACGTGCAGGTGAGCAGACAGGAAACCATGTCATGATTTCAAACATCTAAACTGAAATCTAGTTTGGCCATCTGACATTGTTCATAGTAAACATCAATGTCTTAGAGCTGGCATATGAATTGCACTCTTTTTAAAATAGTTTTGGCATGGTGATGTTGTACTGTTGTTTCAGATATCAGACGATCTTCACTTGATTCAGCATCAAACAGCAATGTATACATTTTGTATGGAATTCAGAATGATGATAATAGATTACATGCTTGTCATTATTGATGAATTATTCTTTTTAGAGTAGTATATCAATAGTCTAAAAGGACCACCCAGTTCTTCTGCATGTAAGAGGAATACAAATAAATAGATTGGTGTGTATGTATATGTGTAGGTGTATCTATGTGTGTGTGTGTGTGTGTGTGTGTGTGTGTGTGTTTCTGTGTGTCTGTGTGTGTTTGCGTGTGTGTGTATGTATGTACAGTATGTGTGTGTGTATGACATGCTATGTATGTCTGTATATATAAAATTTTTTGGATATATGTTTGTATGTGTGTGCGTGTATGTGTTTGTGTGTATGTACTAGTATGTACAATATATGTATATATGTGTGTGTGTGTGTGTATGTGTGTGTGTGCTGCTGAGTCTCGTCGAATTCCCATGCAGTTCTGTTTAATCTCCCCAGGTGGAGGTCCATGGCAAGCACCACAGCAGCAAAAGGCAGAACAAGTTCCTGTTGTGGGCGCTTTGTTTTGCCCACCAGAACAAAGTGCCACGTCACCTTCCAGATCCTGACACTGTCAAGGCAGTGGAGGTGGATCCGTTTGCTCTTTTGCCATCACCAGAGGTAGAACTAGTCTGATTTCATTGCTAGTAGTTAAGGCATCCTTCAGCTTGGAGAGACTATGGAGGTTAATTGCAATTGATAAACTCAGTCTTGGCTTGACCAACTATAGTACCCATAGTTACATCAAAGTTACAACAACGTATATTTAAAGGAGCTTTAAGTAACATCCATCTTTATACAATGTATTTCCTTATGTACAGCTCATGAATTATGTATGAATCAACTACTAGTATGTCTTTACAAGATTTATGCAGATTTTGTGTAAATTCATGTCATCCATATCCTGCAAATTACTTGTGCACACACAGGTACTGAACACTATCAGGGGGCGCATGATTACCGTGGTGACCAGGATACTGGCGGACAACCTCACTCCCCTTCACATGCTGCGTGATCGGGTTGTCCGCCATATCCCACATCCCTACAGTCGGGAGATGAGAGAAAGGAGCAACATTGTATGTTTATGTTATTGTTTATCAACTCCTTTAGTTGTTGACAGCTTATCACAGTCTACTCTTCCAGGAGTAATAATTACACATAACATTTGGACACATAACATAAACAACATATAACATGTCATTCAAATTATCATTAAAAAAAACATTTTTGTGTGTTATTAAAGTTATCAAGTACCTCGTGTGCAAGTAGCAGAGCTTCGCATGTGTTTCATTAGCTGCTGTCTAAATATCTTGGATTTTGCAACTCATGTGCTAGTTGGATCCATTCAGATGTTGCTCTTTATGTGAAAGATTTCTTAAGGCTATTTGTCTTTGGTTTCTCAGTTCTAAAGCTCTTCCATGTTGCATGTCTCATATGGTAGCTGTAGCATGTATCACAGTTAGAAATTTTTTAATATTACATCACTATGGAAAAGGTTTTCTATGCTGTGATCATACATGTAGCTGTATTTTGCAACTAATGTATACTAATTGGTTTCTACTTAGCCTCACCAGTAAGATTAAGCTGGTCAGCTTTCTCTGACTACTGTCTTGCACAGGCAAACAAATGAAGACCGCATAAATATCATTAAACAGTTCTTAGTTGAAGTAAATGATAACTGTAACTCTTATTTACAGGTCAACCTTGGTGTCGTGGATGCCAACCCCAGTTCCACGGAGGGTGTGATAGATATTATGGAACACCTTCACCAGTTTGTGCCTGTGGTTGATGGACAGCTCTTCCCCATCCTCTGCTGCGGGGATGGGCTGTCCATTGAGCGCATGGTGCACTGTAAACGTGCACGAAGCAACGGGGCAACTCCAGCAGCCAGACTGCAGGGCCTTGTGGAGGGCGCCCAGGAGTTCCACAAGGAAATCCTCCTCCTCCAGGTAAAATACATTAATGTAAATGCAGAAACTTTCGCAGTGATTTAATAATTTTTCCATGGCATTAAGAGTCTGCAGTGCATGGTGCTACCGCGAACTTAAAACCAGTGTCAGCAAGAAGTCGTTTTTCCTGCTACTGCAAACTCAAATCCCCGCGAACTTAAAGGCTTTAATTTACAGTATTTGATATTCACTTATTCTAGTTTGGTGAATCTTGTGAAAGCATAATGTTTGTCTAATTTATGATAGCACTTATGATTGTATGTTGCAGTAAATCTGCTAACATTAGGATGCATTCGAAATAACTTTGAATGCAATATCTAATACATAGTACTACTGTACATGATTTCATGTCCAAAACATATAAGCTTCTAATATACTGCAATCATGCAATAATGCTGCATGTTAAATAAGAATGACATTGTAATTCTATGATAGATTTTAAGTTTGACCAGAAAGATTGTTGCCAATTATACAGGACACCATAGACATGCTCTTCACTGGGAAGAGCGAGGCAAGCAGGGGAACGCTGTCTCAACTCAAGGCCTTCTTTAACCACAGGTCGATGAAGGCAAGAGTTCAGGACAATGTTCAACATGCCTGGGACATGGTTGAGGTGGGTATAATGAGTTTTCCATGCATCTGTGTTTTAATGTGTTTTCATATTCCACAATATTAATTGCACATATCTCACATTAATCTATGAAGTTTAACATATATGAATTATGACTGAGATTATCCTGGACATGTATTTGTATTGATAAATAATTTATGAAGTACTTTTTAGGGCTTCCAGCCTTTTCACCTATAGCTCTTTTCTCCACATCTCCACATCTCCATGCAAGCACAGTCTAAACCTCACGTGACATCGGACCAACAGACTATAAACAGGATAGTGAGTGAGTGATTGTGAGTGAAGGTTTTTCTAATACAAGCCTGCAACTTTTTTCTCAGTTTGCAACATGCGCATATGTGTGCCTGCTTGGAGCGGACATATGTGGTATGGGCACTGCCATGGAGAAGCCTGCTGACATGCCAGTGGGACAAGCCGCCCAACAGAAGTGGCTTAGAAACATCGCTCAGAGAGTGGTGGACTTCTGCTGGTTACCACCTGACCACCACGACATCATGAAGGTGGTGAAAGCCATGGGCGAAGACAGCGAGGAGGAGATCTTCCCATATTGCAACTGCTTTGAAGGTAACTATTTTTAGACTTATTACTTGCTTGGATATTGTAACGTTACCACATTTGTACACTATATTGTAACAGTTCTTGATTATCATATCATCATTCTTAATGGACATTGTAAAAGTTTGGATACTGTACTTTTATAGAACCACCATAGGACTTGATTTTTAGTTGGGTGGGCCCTGTAATTTGGTCAAATTGGATTATAATAACATCAAAGTAATGACGTTATGCAACATGTAAGACATACATTAAAAAGGATTAACATTAGCAACATGCATAGCTATTGTAAGTACTCACTCACGACAAGACAATGATACGCAGGAGCCAGAAATGTTGAGAAGTACTCAGTAGACAAGAAATTCCTATATTATAGTCTGACTTCTGTCCTCATGTGGAATCTGACCTCTACTACTAGGTCAGCGGACTATCCCATTCTATGAGGGGGGGTGTACTTGTTGAGTAGTCTACTCTTACATACATTAGGGCTGAGTTATTAGTACTAACTTTGTTTCAATATACTTAAAAAGCTTTCCCTTACCTGTTTCAAATCTAACCAAAAAAATTTTGAACGATTTTATTCCCTAAATTACTACTTAGACATCACAATTCTGTTCTTTAAGCCCCATATTCTATTAAACTCAATCTGTCTTCTATTTGTAGACAAAGATGATGCCATGATCCAGTGCTGCAGTGGTAACTGCAAATCCTCATGGTACCACCTCACCTGTGCTGGACTGCAGTCAGCACCAGAGGGTGACTGGTTCTGCAGTCAGGAATGTGAAGCAGATAGCAGTTACATCTACTGTATCTGTCACCAGAAGAAGGGTGGGATGATGGTCCAGTGCCATCTCCAGGACAAATGCCTTCGTACCGAATGGTACCACAGGTCATGCCTTACCCAGGATCAACTTGCTGACATTGAAGGTTAAGCGTTACACAATAATGTACCATAATGCACAAAAGTATATTGTGTCATTTTTGAGAATGCATAATTATATGTTCCTAACTTAATTCCCATAAATTACATGCAATGATTTCCATGAGAAGGTGAAATTGTTAGAACTCAGATTTTTTAAGTCTGGCGATGATTCAGTTTCAGTTTATTTATTTATATACTCTGAGTAGTACACAAGATCATCTGGTCTACTGGCATTTTCCTGGGGGGCCGGGAACATAAAATAACACAACATTAACTTTCCTTTCAAGCAAAGAATGTTGATATAAGTTAAGAATCCCAACTCTGTTTCTACAGGACGCTGGTACTGCTCAGCTGACTGTCTGCGAGAAGCTGAGTCGGAAGACTTTGTCCAAAACTACAGCAAGGCCTTGCTGTGGGAAGGATTGTGTCATCTCACCCGAAGGGACTGCGTGCGGGAAGGGGATGGCCCTGCCATCATAGGAACATGGCAGCTGGACATCCTAAGCTTCTGGCGGAAGAAGCACTATAAATATTTCATCATCACCCACCAGATGCTTACAGGTGTGTTCCTGTCTTTTAATGATATGACTGTACAATTTATTCTAGAGTATTAATTACCATTATTGCCACTTTTTGCTTCCCCATGACCCTTAAAGACACTTGCAGAATGATATGAAATAACAATTTCAAAGAATACATTAGTTCAAGTCCAATGTCATCCAATATTTTTCCAGGAATCGGAGGCTTCTTGCCTGCAAGGCTAAGACAGGACCTGGTATGGAACAGGGTCGGGAACGTCAAAGGGGGTCCGGGCAAGTGCATCGGGCTTGACCTGATCAATGAGTTCCTCAACAATGACTTCAAAGGTAATGTTAACAGTTTTATTTTGTACATGGACATACAATTTTATAGTACTTTACATTTGCTATTCGCTCTAGAAGTGTTCAGTATACTTACTATCAGATCTTTAATAGATGCATTTGAATGAATAAGTCAGACGCAACTTACAACTAATACGGCTATTTACAAGTAATGTACTCAACCTGTATCTTGACTGAAATAGCATCTTCAACTGGACATTTAAAGTATCTGACAGTGTAAATGGTATTGATATCAATGAATGTATTCAAGAATTCCTTATAATGAACATGTCACCCGAGATAATGTCAATGGATGGCACCTCTGCACAGTTTCATTTGTGTTATTGTTTTGGCAGAGATGTTGAAGCACTCGAGAGGGCAGTATACTGAGAAGCAAGTACAGCGCGTTGCTGAGATGGGGGGATCCTTTGGACAACAACTCGACAGGCTCTTCTCCCAGGCTGGGCTCGGCAGGAATACCTATGGCAGTACCTTCAGCCATGATGGCCGTTACGCAGAGGACATCACCAAGTTTGTAGAAGAGTTTCAGGGAGATGGGCTGTTCGAATACTTGCCTGGTAGAGCACACTCGGGGTTTGAGAACTTTCAGTACACTACAAGAGTACAGAACCCCGAGAAGATGGGGGCCAAAATCAGGCAGCTGTCCAAGGAAATGGACATGTGGGCCCAGATATCTGACCGTTAACTTACTTTAACCACTCTGTTCAGTTAGTGTACAAAACTAATGATTATCACATTAATAGGGGGTTCTGTACTCTGGTTTGGTAACTCTCGTACTTGAAAGCATGACTGTTTCTTGTTCTTTTTTGAGTATTAGATACTTATCAGTTGGTATGCCCACCAGTGTATTGGTCATTTTGTACATCATGCAAAGTCTGGACATTTTCCTTCTGTCTCAAGTGACATCCACTGCAATTCTGTTTTCATTCTGGGAACACTAGCATCCCTGATATTATTTATTTGGATAACATAGTAAAGTAGCAATGTTAACTTAGGCTGACATTGTATCACAAGTGCCACAGCAGCCTTTTTCCAGACAGCATACAGCTGCGAGGTCACTTGCACTCATACCCTTAACAAATAAGTGCTGCAAAATGGTTTTTCTGATACAGATGGCTTTGCTAGCATGCACCAAATCTATCATGTCCTTTTCGATGAACTTCTTGTTCAAGGACCATGGGTAAACATACATCAGCGCCTTCCCATCGTTGCCATCACGGGCACACCGCCCAACCTGCTGCCAGTATGCCAGGATGTCCGTTGATGGCCCCCAGTGTACTATGTATCTAATGTCATCCACTTGAACTCCCATCCCAAAGGCGACAGTAGCCACCACACATCTGATGTTTGTATCTGGCATCCTGAAGGATGCCAAGATTCGTGCTTGGCTGTCTGCATCCGTTTTGCCGTGGAACATTTCTACTAGTGTTGTTTCAGCACTGGGTTCCTGCTGTCTTCCGGTACTGAGTTGGTGCGTCAGCCACCCATAGATCCTGGTGACTTCTGTGATTGTCCTATAAATCAAATCAAATCAAACCACATCAAATAAATTAACAGGAATTTCATGTCAGTGAAGAACCTTGAAATTGTTACTTATCAGCATCAGTGTGATTGTCAAGTAAAATTTTGTGTACTAGTACTTTTAAGTTGTGCAGGAAGAATAGAGCACAAACCTGCAGTATATGATGGCTTTCGTAGCATCCTTCCCACCATCCCTGATGTGCTTGAGCAGCCATCCCAACTCTGCTTGGTGGTCGTCTGTTGCCTTCATGATCTGCATATGGATGTTGGGCCTAGAAAATGGAGTCATTTTGTTATATGCGGTATTATTTTTGGTGGCAGCTGTCTGTTACTACTCCACTCACAAGACACTATTTGTATTGTATGGCTGGCATAACATTCCATGATGTGTTAAAACACCAGCATATATGTAGAAAAAAGTATTTCCTTAGTCTTCAGTTAGAATACAGCACCAGCAATGTTGTAGTTTTAAGGCTTAAAGGTCACTCAGTGTAATTTTCACAAATCGTATATAGAATTACAGATACTGATAGAGGAGCTTATCTGTTTGCAGGTTTGATTATATAGTCCTATACTATACCATATACCTGTTGGGCAGAACAGAAACTATCTCCACTTTAGACTTCAGGAGATGTAGAGCGTGGATGATCTCGTCTACCATTCCCTCGGTAGCAGTCGCTGTAAGCATTAGCACTGGGGCAGTAATGATGCTTCTGAGGCTTGGGACCTTGGCGTATTGCTCCCGGAATGATGCACCCCTGTAATATAAAACTAACTGTGATAAGACTTTATGGATGAAAACATTGCACATTCCTACAGGTTTTCCCTTTAATTCCATAAGGACATTTTGCTGTCATTTTTGCTGTTTTTGTGTCTTAGATTCCATTAATTTAACTCATGCAGACAGCTTATGATATTAATGGAAAGCAGTACCCTTGTAAACCAATTGGTGAGGAAGAAATGTGCAAGCAAAGGTATACATATTATGTTGTTTCATTGACAAGAACAGATAGGATCATGATGGAGATAAGATAAATACCATGTTGTCAAGCAGTGCACCTCATCCAGTGCCAGAAGACAGATGTCTTTCCTCTTCTGTCTCAGCCACCCCCACCATGGTTCCTGTAGCGCGGCCTCGGGTGACATGAATACTAGCTGGATTTCTCCAGCTAGTACACCTACATGTATAGGGAAGAGTTACCATTGTAATATATGTTGTACAAATATATACATCCTTGAAAGGGGCAGCAAGGCATTTGATTGGAAAACTACATGCTGTGTTTCTCAGGCATCAGGTAATTATTGTTCTGCATTTTGTAGTTTTCGAGGATGTTCCTACTTAATCAATAGTACAATGTTTAAAATTACTTACTATTATTAATAATGTAACAAGAAGTGCAAGCCGAGTTCTTTGCTTAGCAGGATGCAATGTATGATACATATATAGCAAGATATATATGACAACTCACGTTTTGCTGTGTCCTTAGACATGTCACTGGTTACAGCTGCTGAAACCACCCCCATCTGGTTCCAGCGCTGTACCTGGTCATGCATCAGGGATTTAAGGGGGCTCACCACAATCGTCATGTGGAGCTTGCCAGGATGAAGCTAGGGGAGTGATACAAATGTATATATATATTTGTATGAAATGCTGTAAAAGTGTTGATTTTATTCAACTCTATAATATGATGAAGAATAATAGAACACCAGAAGTTACTGCATACATAGGTGTAAAGTTTTTTTGGGAAAGATAACATCCATAGTTTTGTGACAGTACCTAAGAGTGTCCATGTATAGTTTTATATGATGCAAAAGAAGGGACTAGTTGTAATTGGATGACAAAAGTTGTTTATAAGAAGCATATTCTACTTTACTGTTGAAGAATTCTGTATAGGAAAATATTTTTCTTAAAATAAATCACCTTATCCATCAGCCTTGCGAACAGTCCGTAGCAGTCGCTCTTTCCAAACCCAGTGGGCAACAAGGCAAAAGCATGTTGCCCACTGGAAAGCGCGGTCAGCACTTTCTTCTGCTCATCCTTGAGGTCATATGGGAGCTGAAGGCTTGCAAATATGTCGTCCATCACAACAACACAACAATTATACTACTTGAATTATACTACTGACAGAAAGAGAGAGAGAGAGAGAGAGAGAGAGAGAGAGAGAGAGAGAGAGACTACTTTAAAGGAAATTATCATTGCTTCTCCAGCCCTTAGATTGAATGTAGTGGAAAATTTGCCACAACATTCTTTTCCTCACTTTCACTTTTAACATTAAAAAAAAAATATGTATATATTATGATGTTTATTCAGTTGATTATTGGGGTAAAGGGGAGAAAGAAACATCCATTCCTTAAAAAAAGCAAGTGCAGGCCTTTGTACAGTTTGGCATTCCCGAAGAACACCGTTTATTTGCATTTCCAGAACAGGTGGAAAGTTTTCTGAAGTATTTAGCATATCAAAACTTTCACAGTAAAAGTAGCGTCCCATTCGTGGCAATATTCCCGAAGCGCTTCCGACCATAGCCGGAAAGGCTCCCGAGCGTTGCCGAAGGCTGTCCCGAACATCGACGAAGATCGACGGAGATCGACGAATTGATCCAAGATGGCGGACGGAATGAGTTTAGTATGAGTTAGGCATAGCGATCTGTTGACAAAGGTCGCCTTTCGGGCTACTTTGGGGAAAGTGGAGATCGCGAACACCCCGGCGCGGTGTGCAAGACTCCAGGGAAGCCGGGGACGTGCAAAAAACCGGAGGAAAAGGTATCTCCACGGAACGGATACGCAAATACTTTTTGGTCCAATACGTTCCGCCCCGACTAGAAACAAAAACATCCTGTATATTATATTAAAATTAAATAAGTTTTTCGTTTCTAGTCGCCCCGGCTATCACTGCTGTTGTGTTCAGACGGAGTTTTGTGGAATATTGGCACGCCCCCATTTCGTATTCTTGACAATATTTTCCTGTCAACAAGAACTAGTCTTTTTTCACTATGGACAGGATGTTCCTGTCAGGAAGAATTATTTTGGCACTGTTGACAGGATGCTCCAATAAAAACTTTTACACTATTGACAGGATCACCTGTCCTTTTGTATGTGTCACCGAATCGCCGATCCTCCTAGGAGAGATCGCGATCGGAGTTTCTCCTAGGAGAAATCCCGATCGCAATCTATACTAGGAGAATCGCCGATTCTACTAGTATAGATTGCGATCTGGATTTCTCCTAGGAGAAACTACGATAGATATAAGAAACAGATCCCGATCGCAATCTGTACTAGTAGAATCGGCGATTCTCCTAGTACAGATTGCAATCGGGATCTCTCCTAGGAGAAACTCCGATCCAAACTCAAACGATGCTAAGATGTATGAAACAGCAATAATTTTTTTTATAAACAATGATTTTATTCGGTATTAATGCAAACCTACTAACTCATTACCAACTACACTCAAGCCTACTTGTGTCACTTATAGTTATACAATGTTAACTTCACCGAAGACTATCACACTTGAGTCACTTCTGCAACTTTACTCAAGGTACACTATAGTATATAGCATCACTTTCATGGTAAATTTCATGTGAGTATGTTTTCTGATAAAGTAATTTCTTTTAAAGTAGTGACAAAAATCTTATATGTGAAAGACACCAACAGGTGATATAGAATCATTTCACAACTTTGGAAGAAAAATAACAACTGAAAAGTGATCAAAATGCCAAAATATCAATCACAGTTTCAAGATGTTACAGTTTCACTCCTATTCAGATCAGTACAATTTCACTTGTCAGACTTTAGTGTAGTTAACGTTGTAGAAGTGACACAAGTCTGGTATCCTTGAGTGTCATGTAGTTGTAAAAGTGACAATAGTGTAGTATCCTTGAGTATAGTTCTGGGAAAGACACAAATGTGGTAATGTTGAATATGCTGTTAGAAAAATGATGCTATATACTATATGATAGTGTGGTTGCCTTAGTATAGTTGTAGTGACACCAGTAGTGATGACACGAAAGAAGAAGAAGACCAGTATGGTATCTTGAGTATAGTTGTAGAAGTGACAATAGTGAGGTAGCATTGAGTAGAAGTGTGCATTGAGTAAAGTTGCAGAAGTGACTCAAGTGTGGTAGTCTTCGGTGAAGTTAACATTGTAGAAGTACAGAAGTAGGCTTGAGTGTAGTTGGTAATGAGTTAGTAGGTTTGCATTTGAAACTGAATAAAATCATTGTTTATCAAAAAAATTATTGCTGTTTCATACATCTTAGCATCGTTTGAGTTTGGATCGGAGTTTCTCCTAGGAGAGATCCCGATTGCAATCTGTACTAGGAGAATCGCCGATTCTACTAGTACAGATTGCGATCGGGATCTGTTTCCTATATCTATTGTAGTTTCTCCTAGGAGAAATCCCGATCGCAATCTATACTAGTAGAATCGGCGATTCTCCTAGTATAGATTGCAATCGGGATTTCTCCTAGGAGAAACTCCGATCGCGATCTCTCCTAGGAGGATCGGCGATTCTCCTGGATCGTGATCTCCACTGTGACATATGCACTATTGTCAGGATGTTCCTGTCAAATAAGGATTTTTTTTCGCTATTGACAGGATGTTCCTGTCAGGAAAAATTACCTTGGCAATATTGACAGGATGTTCCTGTCCTACTGTCTTACTATTCTCCAAGCAGAGGTTTGCTTCCAGCTGTTTTGTGACAAACTTTTAGGCGTGAGAGGAGCGAGCTGGTAAAAATCCCAACTTCTACTATAATATCTCTGCGACTCAACCTCTGCTTGGAGAATACAGAAATCCCATATGTGTTTCTTTTGGTTTGGTTTGATTTGATACATATCTCCATAATAGTGACTGTTATGTCACTATTCTTCCTGGAGTCCGGGTGATTTGTAGAGACTCACCAATTCTAGACAGAAGGATTTGCACCATCGCATGTGTGGAGGTTCTTTAACGTGTGTGGGATGTGGTTCTCCCCAAATACGGGACCTCCATTTAGCTGAAGCTGAGTAAAGTGAGGAAAGCCGTGTAAAGTGCGTTTCCCAAGGGCACAAGATCAGTGACACGGCAGGGTTCGTACTCGAGACCTCTAGGTCCCAAGCCAAACACGCTGCCGCTGCGCCTATCGATCTCACTCACTTTCTTTTGTTGTCTTTGCTGTAGATCTTCATCAAAATACGCACAACCCTCTGTCGATCTGAAATAAATATGGCCAATCTTCCATCAATACGCCCGAAGATCGTGGATAATGTGACGGGTATCACCACTGAGTTGGATTAATATCTACAGGGTGTGCCTAAATACCACAAACGACCACAAACGACTCGGAAATACCACAAACGACCACAAACGACTCTAGTATGCAGTGTATATGGGTCAAAGACCTTGTGTGGCGCTCTGGAGACATTGTTTACACATTTATGAATTAAAAAAACGCAGCAAGTCCTGCGTATTCACCAGTTATTTCAAGTTAGTCCGCCGGTTTCAAGATCGAAGCGATTCTCGGCCGCCATGTTGGATCGCCCGTGCTAGGAGTCTGCATGGGGAAGTTCTCGATACCTTCCACGGCACCATAGACGACAGGACGATAAAACTATGGACGCTGTTGGTTCATAGATTATAGCATGGCACTATTCTATCATTGTCAACTAATAAAACTTGTATACTAAGTGTTTTTCATCCTCAAATGCAAGCACGCATTCATTGACAGCGCAGAATCGCTTCGATCTTGAAACCGGCGGACTAACTTGAAATAACTGGTGAATACGCAGGACTTGCTGCGTTTTTTTAATTCATAAATGTGTAAACAATGTCTCCAGAGCGCCACACAAGGTCTTTGACCCATATACACTGCATTTTAGAGTCGTTTGTGGTCGTTTGTGGTATTTCCGAGTCGTTTGTGGTATTTAGGCAGACCGATGTCTACATATATAGATATGTATGATTGTTTCCATTGTTACAGTATATATGATCCTTACCATGTGACCTGTACTTTAAGAGGCTCTGTCTGTAAAAACCAAGCATAGGGTGGCCAAACTCAAAAAATCGATTTTCCTTAAATTTTGTGTGGTGGTAGGGCCTTGGTCCAAACCTACAAAAATGGCAAAGTTTTAGATCTGCGGTCACTGGTTGCCATGGCAACGGCCATTTTTAAAAATGGCGGATTTTCACCAAGGGAAGGCATGGTCGCGTCCAAAATAGACCTTCTTTGGACTCCTGTAGCCCCCACAAATTAACAGATATTTTATTGATTCTCGCATATGTTATTACCCATATTGTAATGAACAAAATGATGTATAGTGATGCTCAAAATGTTTTTGTAGTCAGGTGCAGCAGATGTTTGAAAATGATGTGTTTTCAAGAATTTCCAAAATTGGCAAAAATCCATTTTTTGACCATTTTTATTGACCATTAGCTCATTATCAGGCAAATCAATTTGCTTCATTTTCGGCACAGTTATAGTTTGAACCTTTGTTTACATCATATGTAAAAATAAATTTGGGCCTTTTACGTATCGGACCGTGGTGGCCCCCAGAGTAAACCAATATTTCCATTTCAAGAAAATCGTAACCATAGAATTATTCCTGGAAAAACAGTCATAGCTTACCAGAAATGAATCTCATTATCATTGTATGTAACAGAGGAACTTACCTATCACTTATAAAAGCAGGGTTGTTTTAGATTTTTTATAATTGCCTTTAAAATGATTTTATTGAGTTTTTTTGGTCGTTTTTAGACCAAAAAATGTATCTTTTGGCCCCAGCACCCTGGTATTACAACCAAATGACCTGAAATTTGGTATGGGAATGTCCTGGACACGTACACACATGGGTTGATAACTGGTTTGCCATATGATAGAACAAAATGCTGAATTTTGTGACTTTTATGGGGCATTTTTGGCCCAAAAACTACATTTTTGGCCCCAGTACCCTGGTTTTACAACCAAATGACCTGAAATTTGGTATAGGAATGCCCTGGACACATACGCACATGGATTCAATAACACTTTTGGCATACTGTTCAATAAAATGCAAAAGTTTGTGATTTTTGGTTTATTTTTTCCCCCAAAAAGTACATTTTTGGCTCCCCTACCCTGGTTTTACAACTGAATGACCTGGAATTCGGTATAGCAATGCCCTGAACATATGCACACATGGATTCAATAACATGTTTTACATACAGTACAACAAAATGCTTAATTTTGAGATTTATTTTACAAAAAAGTCATTTTTTTGCTCCTGTTCCTTGGTTTTCCAAGTAAATAACCGGTAAAAAATCGGTATACAAATGTAGAATCGCCTTTGAAATGGCTTTTATAACCCGTTTTTGCATACAGTGCAACAAAACGCTTAATGTTGTAATTTTTGGTCATTGTTTTACCCAAAGTACATTTCTGGCTCCTTTTTGTAATTTTTGGCCCCAAAAGTACATTTTTGGCCCATTAAACCCTGGTTTTACAAGTAAATGAAATTCGGTATAAAAATGCCCTGGACACATGTACACATAGAGTCAATAATAATTTTGGCATACTGTGCAACAAAATGCTTAATTTTGGTCATTTTTTTTACTAAAAAAAAGGTACATTTTTGGCTCCTGTACCCTGGCTTTACCATTGAATGACCTGCATTCGGTATTGGAATGCCCTGGACATATGCACTGATGGATCCAATAACAACACGTTTGGCATACAATACAACAAAATGCTTAATTTGTTATTTTGGGCCATTTTTTTAAAACAAGGAAGTGCATTTTTGGCTCTTGTAGCCTGGTTTCACAACTAAAAAAATTTAGACGACTTGAACTTTGGTATAGGAATGCCCTGGACATATGCGCACATATGTCCAGGGCATGCTTGTCATACAGTACAGCGAAATGCTGAGTTTTGTGTGTGTTTTTTTGCCATTTTTTTTACAAAAAAAAACATTTTGGCTCCTGTAAAATAACCTGTTTCTCCAATTAAATAATCTGAAATTCGGTATGGGAGTGCCCTGGACACTTTAATAACACTTTTTGGCAATTTACAATTTACAAAGACACGTCATCTTTTAACATCTGCTGCACCTCACTACAAAAACATTTCGAGGATAACTTAATATCACTTTTCTTATTAGAATATGGGTAATAACATATTCGGGAATCAATAGAATATCTCTTACTTTGTGGGGGTTTTTGGAGTCCAGGAGGTCATTTGCCTGTAATGCCTAATAGGGAACAGGAGCTAGAAATGTACTTTGGGTAAAGCAATGACCAAAAATTACAACATTAAGCGTTTTGTTGCACTGTATGCAAAAACGGGTTATAAAAGCCATTTCCAATGTGCTCCTATACCAATTTTTTACCGGTTATTTACTGGTTATTTACCAGGGAACAGGAGCAAGAAAATGACTTTTTTTTTGGTAAAAAAAAATGGCAAAAATCTCAAAATTAAGCATTTTGTTGTACTGTATGTAAAACATGTTATTGAATCCATGTGTGCATATGTTCAGGGCATTGCTATACCGAATTCCAGGTCATACAGTTGTAAAAACCAGGGTAGGGGAGCCAAAAATGTACTTTTTTTGGAAAAAAATAAACCAAAAATCACAAACTTTTGCATTTTATTGAACAGTATGCCAAAAGTGTTATTGAATCCATGTGCGCATGTGTCCAGGGCATTCCTATACCAAATTTCAGGTCATTTGGTTGTAAAACCAGGGTGCTGGGGCCAAAAATGTAGTTTTTGGACCAAAAATGCCCCAAATAAGTCACAAAATTCAGCATTTTGTTCTATCATATGGCAAACCAGTTATCAACCCATGTGTGTACATGTCCAGGACATTCCCATACCAAATTTCAGGTCATTTGCTTGTAATACCAGGGTGCTGGGGCCAAAAGATACATTTTTTGGTCTAAAAACGACCAAAAAAACTCAATAAAATCATTTTAAAGGCAATTATAAAAAAATCTAAAACAACCCTGCTTTTGTAAGTGATAGGTAAGTTCCTCTGTTACATACAATGATAATGAGATTCATTTCTGGTAAGCTATGACTGTTTTTCCAGGAATAATTCTATGGTTACGATTTTCTTGAAATGGAAATATTGGTTTACTCTGGGGGCCACCACGGTCCGATACGTGAAAGGCCCAAATTTATTTTCACATATGATGTATACAAAGGTTCAAACTATAACTGTGCCGAAAATGAAGCAAATTGATTTGCCTGATAATGAGCTAATGGTCAATAAAAATGGTCAAAAAATGGATTTTTGCCAATTTTGGAAATTCACAAAAACACATCATTTTTAAACATCTACTGCACCTGACCACAAAATTATTTTGAGCATCACTATATATCATTTTGTTCATTAGAATAGGGGTAATAACATATGCGAGAATCGATAAAATATCTGTTAATTTGTGGGGGCTACAGGAGTCCAAAGGAGGCCTATTTTGGACGCGACCAAGGCCGTCCCTTGGTGAAAATCTGCCATTTTGAAAATGGCCGTTGCCATGGCAACCGGTGACCGCAGATCTAAAACTTTGCCATTTTTGTAGGTTTGGACCAAGGCCCTACCACCACACAAAATTTAAGGAAAATCGATTTTTTGAGTTTGGCCAACTTTTTCTGATTTTGCTTGGTTTTTACAGACATCAGCTCTTAATAGCCCAGTGGGGCAAAAATGTGCAATAAAGGCCTTCATTCATTAATTCATTTATTGATACCCTGGATGAATTTGACAGAAATAAATAAAAAATAAATAACTGTGACTGTGTTTTTTTGTTGTCATTAGATCTTCATCAACAACGAGTGGCACGACTCTGTAAGTGGGAAGACCTTCCCCACCTCCAACCCTGCCACGGAGGGGAAACTTGCAGATGTGCAGGAAGGGGACAAGGTAGTCACCAACTTTCTCACCTGGCTCATGATCAAAATGGACTTTCTACAACTGTACTTTTATTTAGCTTTTAGGTGAACAAATGTACACTTTTAAATTTCTTTCTTTCTTTATTGTGTTTCCCAAAGTGAAAACAAAATGTTTTCACTTTTGCCAAGGAGTTTTTGCTAAGCAGAAAATTAGCTTGTATTATCTTTAAAGTCTTTGATAATGGCTTGGCCGGGTATGGAACTCACTACCTACCTGTACAAGGCAAACGCCCTACCAACTAATGGCCATTGCAGCAGTCTTCACTATTTTATGAATAAAAGTTTATTGCAAATTCTTGCCCAAGGGCTGGATGCAGGTAACATGAAGGGGACAAACAAACAGTGTCTACGTACTCTAGGAGGGTAGTTTTCTTTTTGTATGTAAACACAGGGAAATTTGGGAGGAATTTAGTGACCTTTAAATTTAAAAGCTCCTTTCTTTTATGATTGTAGAAAGAACAGTTTGAAATAAAATGTGTTTCGTCTTCCACCATGTTTGATGTGCAGTATGTACAAACTCACAGGTGTCTTCTTGTACTGCCCTTTCTCTATTTCAAGGGACAGTTGAAGTCTCATGTCACTTCTTTTGTCATTAGGCAGATGTGGACAAGGCTGTTGCCGCTGCCCGGGCAGCGTTCAAGCTCGGCTCCCCCTGGAGGACGATGGATGCATCGCAGCGCGGCCGGCTCATTTATAGACTGGCTGATCTGATCGAGCGAGACCGTGTGTATCTAGCTGTACGTAACACACTTTTCTCTTGATCAATCTGGATACCAGATCCCAGTTCAATCTAAAAAAATTACCTATTGATAGATATTTTTGAGATCGGTCTGGGGTCTGGGATCCAGGCTATGAGTCTCCTCGTCCCTTTCTCTAGCATGATACCAGGAGCTATTTCTATAAACCATGGATTGTCATTATTTCCATGGCCATGGATAATTTGACCATTTTTAGTGAATTCCTTGGTGGGACTTTTATACTGACAATATTTTGTTTGCTGTTGCAAAGAATTTAGGTAATGTGGAGCATAATGATATGAAAATCTGCATTCATTAGAAAAAGGGGATGTTGCCACAAACATACAAACATTAAGAACAGTGAACAAGTAGGAAACTAAATGTTGCTGCTTTTAAATTGATCCAGGATGAAGGGTGGAAATAAAGGGGAGGGGGGTGTGGCAGCAGTGCCCTAAGTGAGGAAGTTGTATTAAAAGACTCCCTGGAACAACGATTGTATCGTTTACATTTTAACCAAATCAGGTTGGTTAAGTAGGACAGTATTGTTTTTAAATGACAGAAAAAGGGGGCGTTGTCAGCGACCTTGAGTCAAACAAACTTAGTCACAGATAGTGAACAAGTAGGACAAGGATGAATTAAGACACAAAAAGGCATCTAAATTCCGCATCTTTAGAACCATTTTTGTGTCGCCTACCTAATTGCCAGTTTTTGATTGAAGACTCGTCTGTGTTGGTAGAATACATACTTACAAAGTTGAGCTTTCTTCCAACACAAAAGAAGAACTCTATACATCAGAGCACATCAACCCTCACTGAACTACGATTCGCTCCTGACGTCATCTCACTTCCGAGTGCAGGAATGTCAGCACAGCAAATCAGACATCTGACGAAGGTCGGCAAGATTGACTGAAAATTTATGGTGTCTCAAATTCTTCTTTTGTGTTGAAACAAAGCTCATCTTCGTAACTACAGTCCCTGGCCGCATCTGGGGCAAAATACAGTCGTGTTGAGGTCACCTGAGTGGCGCAAAAAGCAGCTCGCTTCAGACACTTGCGATTTAGCCCCGCCTATTGTAAGCTCCTCGCAATTCAGCCAAGAGACAGTAGTCGGCCCACCCAATAACAATATCAGTAACTAACTACCCGCTTGTATTTGCCAGAGTCTGGAGGTGTTGGACAATGGAAAGCCGTTTGTTGACGCATACGAGGGGGACTTGGGGGACTGCATCGCGGTGCTGCGATATTACGCTGGCTGGTCGGACAAGGTCTGCGGGAAAACCATCCCTGTAGGTGAGTGGTTGTCTAGCCTGATTAAATCTCGCTTACAGCAGCCCGACAAACATCCGCCGGCCCCCTAGGGGAGGAGCCAGTTACAGCCCTGGACAGCGGAGTTTGTGTTACACGGACTAAGTGGTTGTCTTAACCCTTAAACCGCCAAAACCGAATATATCCGGCACACATATACATGCCTTTGTGCCATGCCCAGATATAACCGGAATAGTGTATTCCCCCAAAGTAGCAGCTTTTTGCACGTGTAGCGCACGAACCCCGAAAGTTAGGGACTTCGGCCTTGTTCGGGTGTCTCTTTTCTGGGGTCAGCGGCCAACCCTGGCAATAATAGCATTTTATAGGGCTGAAACTCTGGCAGTTTAAGGGTTTAAATGTATGAATTGTGTTACTGTAAATTTTCAAATGTTTGCAGAGGCATTAAGTTCAATGTCCTGGTCAGACGACTTATATGAGGGAAAACTGTTCAAGTCAAGATGTTATGCACACACTGAGTACTGGTATGTAGACTACTTTAACTTGCTCAAACCTGGCCTCCATCACTGGATTTCAAATTGTATATTGTTAGATGGGACTACATGGAACAGTACAAAGAAACACACCTGGTCAAGGAGAGTAACACATGTGGGTGTCTTCTTCGGAATACTCCAAAACCTACATTTTATAAATGTCATACATTGCAGCAGCTTCAAATCTATAGTATTATTTTATAAGATATTGTACTAAGACTTACAACATGCAAAGACCTTGTGGCAATATAAATTTTATTGAGGCAAAGACAACTGCCAAAGACCGAGGAAGGTGGAGGCATCTCACCAAGGCCCTGTACTCCAGAAGGGGCAAAGAGGATTACGTCAAATAAGTCAAGTAGCATCATTTGTTGCCAATTGACTCTGCCCTCTCAAATTGTGTTGTACAGATGGCCCCATGTTTACCTACACCAGGCATGAGCCGGTGGGAGTTTGCGGACAGATCATACCGGTAAGGTTCCTCTTAATTACCCAACTAGTTGAACTGTAAATTCCAACACCAAAATTGGACTCACCCAAATATTCAACTGAACAGCACCAGCCTTTGTCAAGGAATGAACAATCCACAGCTGCCGTGATGTCACGTTATGCTGGTGCTGTTCAGTCGAAAATTTGGTGAGTCCAATTTTTGTGTTGGAATTTACAGTTCAACTAGTTACCTGCATGTATGCAGGTATGGTTTTCAGGGGCGTGGGAACTTTTGGAAGCTGGGGATTTAGGGCGCTGTATCTCGAGAACGGATGGTGCGAGCACAACGATTTTTGGGACGTGGGTTGGGGGTGGTAGCCTAACACTCAGGTTTGATTTTGGGCCTCCTGGTGCTTGAACTTGACATTGAAGGTGGCATTTTTTGTGTTTTTGGGGCACTTTTGGCGCTGTGTGTCCGAAACTTTACGCGCCATTGCGACGATTTTTGGTGCATGGGTGGGGAGTTGTTGCCTGTTGCCTAGGATTGACTTTGGGCCTTGTCGCGTTTGAACTTGACACGGCAGGTCGAATTTTGTGTCCGGGAGGGGGTTTTCCGGAGTTATATCTTCTAAACGGTTGGTGCGGGCGCGAAGATATTTGGCACGTGTGTTGGCGGTGGCTGCCTTATTCTCAATTTCGATTTTGGCGCCCTTGGTGCTTGAACTTGACATTCCAGGTTACCTTTTGTGCGGGCACTGCGCGTGCGCTGTATCTCCGGAACGCAAGGTGCCATTGTGTTGCTATTTGTATCATTTATTTTGGTAAGGATAAGTCCCTTTCAAATTTGTACTTCTTTTCAAGTAGTTAGGATTGACTTTGGGCCTTGTTCAATAATGACTGCAGTTTAACTGACTGACTGACAGGACTGACTGTGGGAAAGCAGAGCAGTGTAGTACTTGACTGTGCTTGTGCATAAAAGTATAACAGATTAGACACTTTGCATAAAAATTGTTGTTTGTTTTATGCAGTGGAACTACCCGTTGCCCATGGTTGCCTGGAAGATCGGACCTGCACTGGCGTGCGGGAACACCGTCGTCCTCAAGCCGGCCGAGCAGACGCCTCTCACAGCGCTGTATGTGGCCGCTCTGATAGCCGAGGTACCTTGTTTCTTGTGAATGATCTAAGCATAAATTTTGCTATTTCTAAGCCTTTAACCAAGGAGGTTAATGTACATCTACATGTACATCTTCAGTTCTTTATTTCATACATTTCATGCAGTTGATTTTTTGGAAACTAAAGCAAAAAGGAGGGGCAAAAGTAACTGCAAGTAAAAAAGAAGTAAAGAGACAGGAAAAGATAAAAATAAAAATTTCAAGAAAAAGAAAAGGATCACATGGAAGAAAAAATGAAAAAGAGAATGTTCTTTTTATCAAGTTCAACAAGAGCCTGTTGTTGCTATCATTACTATAGTGGCAACTCTTCTCCCTAAATCAGAAAATTAAGCTAGGCTAACTCAGGCTCAGTATGCGAAATTTTTGTACAATAACACAAAACAACTTAAAATTTTTCCTTTTGCCCTTCAGGCTGGTTTCCCCCCTGGCGTGATCAACGTTGTCCCTGGTTACGGCCCGACCGCCGGAGCAGCCATCGCTGAACACATGGATGTGGACAAGGTCGCCTTCACTGGGTCCACTGAGGTAGGAAGGATTTTCTTGATCATCCGAAAGTAATTTCATCTGGTTGGTAGAATATAGGGTGGACATGTAGGAGAATTCTTGTGCAGGATATGTTTGCAGAAACATTATCAAGAAATCTTGTGCAAAACCAGGATATACTTATTGTGCTTAAGTTTCGGTGTCTATCAGACACTTTTCTCAGAGCTTCTGACTTGAGTTCTGCTTCTCGCTGTTCTGAGGAAGGTGTCTGATAGACACCAAAACTTAAGCACAATAAGTATATCCTGGTTTTGCACAAGATTTCTTGATAATGTTTCTGCCAACCTTAGCCATTCAACACACGTTACAACACTACAATAAACATATGTCCTTGTACGTTATATTGTCATTCATCCAGCAGAAGTCCTATCAGTTAGGTTGTTTCAGTGATTTAGAAACATTTCTTTTTAACTTGTGTCCTTATACTTTTATGAAAGTTAGACATCCAGGTAAACAACATTTAAAGACAATTCAATCTCTACACAACTGGAGAAGTTCAGGAGATTACTCCCATAGTTCAAACTATTCTTCAGCATCACTAGAATGAACTTGCAGAACAAATGAAAACTAGTATTGAATTGTCTTTAAAGTTGTGTATTGTCATTAATATCCAGCATTGAAGTTTCAGCAGTTAAGTTGAGTTTAAGTGAAATACTGTAAATGCATTTAAGTTCGCGGGGATTTAATTTCGCGGTAGCGGGAATAAGAGTCACTTTTTGCAGTGGTTTTAAGTTTGCGGTAGCACCATGCACTGCAGTCTCTTACTGCCATGGAAAAATGTTTGCATGGTTTTAAGTTCGCGGTAAAGCGGCCACCGCTAAAACTGGGAACATGAAACCACCACGAAAGTTTCTGCATTTACAGTATTTCTTGTTGATGCCTTTGTTGAAAGGTTGGGAGGATTATCCAGCAGGCTGCGGGGAGAACCAACCTGAAGCGAGTTTCGCTGGAGCTGGGAGGGAAGAGCCCGCTTATCGTGTTCGCTGACTCTGATCGTAAGTCTCTGTGTGAAGGTTCTGTGCTACATTTGGCAGGTAGCACCTTCAGGTTCAAAACCCGGGTTTCATGCATGGGTTTCATATGCGTATGAAACTCAAAGTTTTAATCTAAAGCTTACCACTATGATTATCTACTAATAATTCATGTTTAATTCAATTCTTTATTGACATTTATTATTGATTTAACATGTCAGAAGACATACACAGCCTGGATAGTATTGATATTAACAGAGCAAAGAAACATATACATTATAAAATGTACACAAAGGCTTACATGACAGGTACACTGGTCAGGTCCTGGAGAAATGTTGATCAGATATCAAATACCAGTTGTTGAAAGGTTGTTGCATGTAATTGTTTCATGTAATTTATATGTCAGAAAATTGTATGTTTTAATGTCCGAAAGTCCAGGAAGATTAGCTACCTACAAATTATGTATGGTAGCTAATGGGCTGAATAAACTATGCAAGTATGTAATGCTAGTTCACCTTTATCCGTTGGGTACTATATCCATTTTTTTCAAAACAGCATATTTAGGCACATCAAGCCGACGGGTGGTAGTTTAAGACTGCAATATACAGAAAATATTGCAATTTGAAACCAACGTCCATCAACGTGATATCCTCAAATACCCTGTTTTTTAAAGCAACGAATATAGGTAACCCAACGGATAAAGGTACTGGCTAACTACTGGTAGCATTACAATGTTGTCGGCAATGCAACCTCATCCTTCTTCCTGCCCCGCCCAGTTGACGTCGCCGTGGAGACAGCCCACAACGCGCTGTTTGGCAACATGGGGCAGTGCTGCTGCGCCGGATCGCGCACGTTCGTCCAGGAGGCCATCTACGACGAGTTCGTCAAGAAGAGCGTCGCGCGGGCCAACGGCCGGACCGTCGGCCACGGGTTCGACCCAAAGGTGGAGCAGGGTCCTCAGGTGGGCAAGAAAAATGTAAAAGAGTAGGTGACCTTCCCGGTGTGACCTTCCCGGTGTGAGTGGATCAAACCATTCTGGCTAAATGGGGTACTAGGGAATTTCCCGAGCAGCCTCGTAACCCCTGCTTCGCCTATTGAGTCAATTAGTCGAACTTGCTGAAGCTTGACTTTTCTGACTTAGGGAGAAGAGATGCTGCCACAGTGATCATAGTTCAGTGCCTAGAAGTGGTCAATGGCCTTGCACTGGGCAAACTCGTTAAAATTAAAAAAAAATTAAAAACAGAAGGGGAAGGACTCAGGTCCTCTTGTTTTACATGAAGTTGTGCTATAGGTCACCTGAGGTCACGGTGAACCGTCCTGTAGGATTTCAGATGCGGTATGCACCAAGACAGTATGCACTGGAAAGGTTATAATATAAGTGCAAACTGCATTGTACTGAATGTGTCATTTAGCCACTGAAGAAGCTGTATGTATCAAAACCAGCTGATGCCGAGAACTAAACTGTTCTACAGGTGGACAAAGAGCAGTTTGACAAGATTCTGGCTCTCATCCAGAACGGGAAGGAGGAGGGGGCTCAGCTCGGGTGCGGAGGCGGTCGCCATGGTGACAAGGGGTACTTCGTCCAGCCCACCGTGTTCTACGATGTCCAGGACAACATGAGGATCGCCAAGGAAGAGGTTTGTTTGTTTGTTTGTTTGTTTGTTTGTTTGTTTGTTTGTTTGTTTGTTTGCCAGCCCACCGTGTTCTACGATGTCCAGGACGACATGAGGATTGCCAAGGAAGAGGTTTGTTTGTTCGTTCGTTCGTTCGTTTGTTCGTTCGTTCGTTCAGACCCTTGTAGTGCCTAGTGGGTATTTTTACAGGAAGGGGTTGCTAACCCTTCTGCTTTAGCATGCTTGAGGCACCTCTACGATGTTCAGGACCACATGAGGTGCATTTGTTTATTATAAATCTCCAAGCAGATCCACGATTGCTTGCTTGCTTGATTGATTGATCGATTAAATCTAATAACACAATTCATTTAGTGCTAAGCTGTGCAACTCAACCAAACCAAACCAACCAACTAAATTTTGGAATGTATTCTTGTAGAAGGAAGCTTTTAATTTCAAAATGTCCTCAGCAACTTTTGTTTCTTCACCATGTAGATCTTTGGACCAGTGCAGAGCATCATCAAGTTCAAGTCCATCGATGAGGCCATTGACCGTGCCAACAACACGACATACGGCCTGGCGGCCGGTGTGTTCACTAAGGACATCGACAAGGCCCTGACTATCGCCAACAGTGTGCAGGCTGGGTCTGTCTGGTGAGGGCATGTCTTATGAATACATACTCCCATATACATAGAGTTGTAGCATTAAGAACGATCTGCTTCTGGTACCTGGACCACAATAACGATACAAGTGTTCTGGGCCGAGTGATCATTTGCTGTATTCAATGGTGCCTAAGCATTTGCATAAATTTTATGAAATTAGTACGAATTTCATAACATCACTATGCAAACTTGTACAAATTTTATTTGAAAGGCACAACTCTTATGTGACGGGTTTTTGGAAAAACCTGTCCAGTCCAGAATGCGGAAAACCCTGTCCAGTCTGAAAAGAGGGTCTGCATGGGGGTATACGTTGTAAGCTACTAAGTACTAGTATAAAACAAACATTTTTATCTTTAATATGGCTAAGCACAGAAATAACATCAACTTGAAGTGTGACACAATGTCATACAAAAATTATAACTTAACAAAAATCATCCATCATTGTTACTTCTGTGCATCATATAAAAAAGTCTTTGAGACTGAACATGCTTTTAGCCTTACGGCATAATTTTGCAAATAAAACACATTATTTTTAAAAGGATACATAGTTCTATATAGCTCACAACTTATACTAGGGTTTGAAAAATGCCATCTCGGCTTTATTGTAGTGAATATATGTAATGTTATAACATCTAAAGTCGTGTTGATATTGAAACCTTTTGCAGTCATTCTATTAAACCAGGATTTAAACAGACCAGCTCTCAAAATGAGTGCTGCACACTTCAAAGCCTGTCTTTGTAATGTATTGCCACTATTTAACAACCCGAAATTGACGGACACTCAGTATCCATTGTTTGATGGACAATGGGTGTAATTCTCTCCCCCTCATGTCCTACCAGATAAGTGTTAATTGGGTACTTTGCATTTGACAGAACTGACTTTGTGTGCATGCATATTGCACCTTTGGGTCACTCATTATGCTGCCGATTCTATAGTTATGTGTCACAGTTTAGTGTAAGTGCTGTCTGAAGTAATAATTTTAAGCATTGCCAGGAAGCCCTATGCAGACCCTCTTTTCAGACTGGACAGGGTTTTCCGCCCCATTTCCCTGTCTGGACTGGACAGGGTTTTCCGAAAACCCTTATGTTGACATGCCCAAACCTTATTCCTGCATTGCACATAATATCTTATTAAGTGATTGGTGAGTACATTTATGTAATACTTCATTTCTGTAACAAGAATCTGAATACAAAGTGCATAAGAGATAGTAGGCATCAAGATCATGTACATGACTTAAGCTAGAGTGAAATTTTTCAAAATTTTTTTCCTAGATCCTACTGCATATTAATTCATAGTCAGGATAAACATGTTCTCCAACTAGTCTAATCTCTTCTGCATATCAATTCACAGTTAGGATATAAAAACTCTCTCCAACAAGATTTCTCAGGTGTCACTGATGAAAGACACCGGATGGCTGTCTGAAAGTCTGACCATTTCCAAAATCATATCCAGTTGCTTAAGTAATTGCTTTTTGGTGTATCTTATTACCTGGATGTCTAACCTACATCGACGTATCACATAGTGGAACTCAATGCCACCAAGCACTGTAGGCCTTGTTATGTAGCTTTAATAATAATAATAATCTTTATTGCATGCCCGAGGGCTAAATGCACAGAAGGACCTCATGTGGTCTTATGGATGCAGAGAAAGAAGAAACTTAACTAATACAATGGTTTTAGACTAGGCTAAGCTATACAGTGATTTTAAACTAGGCTAAATGGAGAGGGAACTAAGACACTATGTGTTACAATCGTTAATGGCTGCATCTAACATGTTCTTCTCTCTTTTTGAAACACATGGAGACATATTCACATATTGCGTCAATAGCATGACCGTCCGTGCATGACATCAAGTACTTGAATAAGCCTTGTCTTGACATTTTCTTATAATTGTTGTCTATTCGTATAGCATTGTATAGGGATTGGCGTTCGTATTCATATAATGTACAATCTAGTAAAAAATGTGTCTCGTCTTCGATATACAAGTGGTCACAGAATTTACATGTTCTATCATTTAAAGGAGTGCGGTTATGCCTGCCGGATTCTATATGTAACGGATGGTCACTTATGCGAAATCTACACATAGCTCTGCGATGTTCAAAGCTTGAGATGCTAAGATATGTTTCTCTTTCATATGTTTCTTTGAATGTTTTGTACGTCCTCAATTTGTTTCCCTGGTTTTCTTTTCGTCCAATCGCTTGTAGTTCTGAATGGAATCTTTGGATGAAAATATCTTTCAACCTTTGCTTTAGTTGAAGGTAGGAAAGGCTGCCGGCGTTGATAACATCTCTCCCAGACTAGTGCGGGAATTTGCGTTCGAGTTGAGCTCGCCTATGACTGACATCTTCAACACCTCTCTTGCTGAAGGATCGGTGCCCTCCATATGGAAGAAAGCCAACGTTGTTCCTGTTCCGAAAGAGAACCCACCACGCCTTGACAAATTACGGCCGATCTCATTAACTTCCATCTTTGCTAAGATATGTGAAGGGTTTGTGACCAGATGGTGTTTACAGGACATTCTACCTAACATTGACAACCGGCAGTTCGGCTCACTTAGGGGAAGGTCCACGACACATTGCCTTACTAGCCTTGTTCACAGCCTCGCCTGTGCTACTGACAAACCCGGACATGTTAGTACGTTGGTACTTACGGACTTCACGCGTGCTTTTGACCGAGTACATCACCTGACGGCAATGAACAAACTCCTTGAACTTGGTGTCCGCCGGTCCATCCTCCCTTGGGTCTGCAACTTCCTCTCGCACCGGCAGCAACGTGTCACATACAAAGGAACACATTCAGAGTGGGAAACGCTCACCTGTGGAGTACCTCAGGGCACAAAGCTTGGTCCCCTGGTCTTCCTCGCCCTCATAAATGATGCAGCCCCCCAAGATGACACTTCAGCAAAGGCCTGGAAATATGTTGACGATATGTCTCTTGCAGAGGCCAGACTAGCGTCACACCCGTCGAAAGTACAAACCGACCTAGACAACCTAGTAAGCTGGACTGACAAAAACTATATGCAGCTCAACCCAACTAAATGCATGGTGATGTTCATATGCTTCTTGCGAAAAACACCCGAAATTCCCAGACTGTTTGTTGGTGCATCTGAACTTGAAGTTGTGCACAAGGCCAAGGTCCTTGGTGTAATATTACAAGCAAACTTGAAGTGGACTGCACATGTGGTAATGATTGTGGGCAAAGCTAACCGCCGTCTATACATGATTAGGTGTTTGAAGAAACACGGTCTGAGCACTAGCGACTTAGTACTTGTGTACATAGGGTTTGTCCGCCCCACCCTGGAATACGCCTGCCAGGTCTGGCACCCAGGGCTTACAGTAGAACTGTCATGCATGATTGAACGTGTCCAAGCCAGGGCCTGTAAGATCATTCTTGGTCGTTCTTTCAGTTCCTACAGTTCAGCGCTACTGATTTGTAAATTAGAACCTCTGCATGTAAGGCGTAAAGCTCTCTGTCTGAAGTATGCCAGATCTATTGTTCATTCTGAGGTTTTCAACTGCTGGCTACCACCACGCCGCTCTGAGGTACATGGCAGGGACCTAAGAAATGCTGACAACTTCAGCCAGTTTAAGTGCCGAACATCGCGTTTCAGGAATACCACGCTGCCTTATTGTATCGATCTGTTAAACTCACACTAGTCTTTGAAGTGTCACATTTTAATCATTCAGAATGAGATCGATTTTATAATTGACATAGATATATATTTACTTGATGGTGTGTAGACCCACAATTTTAAATTGTAAAGTTTAGTGAAAATTGTGATAAGTATATTTAGATTAAGGCACTTAGGCAGGACATTCCATTGTGTTTAGTCCTAAGCGCCAGCCTCTCCTGTACAATGTACGAGGCAATTTAGTCCTCGGACTATAATCTTGTACATGGCATTGTGTGTTTAAATAAATAAACCAGTTCTCTCTTAGTTGATTTAGATGAGTGGGTATGTTAGAGTGACCGTTTATATACAGGTAGGCAAAGCCGGACTCCTCTAAGAGTTTCCTTACATCAGATAACCAGCAGGATGTTTTACGACTATCTAGTTCCTGCTGTACCATGTAAGCTTCATATTGAAGACTACCTGTGTGCACTTCGTTGGCTAATCTAAAATAATAATTATACATTCTGCATTGAGCTTCAATCCACAAGGGGAAACGCCCCAGTTCCGCTCTACTTGCAAAATTACTAGCGTTCCTTCGAACACCTAGGATGTATTTACAGAATTTCAGATGGACGGACTCTAAAGGGGATTTGTCATCCAATTTGCTACTACACCAGACTTCAGATCCATACAATAAAATAGGTAGGACACTTGTGTCAAACAATTTGCAATGCAGTGATACAGAAGATCTAGATTCTCCTAATGTACTTCTAATACTAAATAATGCTCTTAGGGCCTTCTTTTGTAGATTCTTTACAGCAGTACTAAATGTGCAACCTGCTGTAAACATAATACCTAGGTAACAGTAAGTTGGAACAATGTCTATCCTTTTATTGTATAAAGAGAAATTTAAGCTAGAAAATAAGTGGCCCCTTTTGTTGAATACAATAATCTTTGTTTTCGCTAGATTGACTGTTAATTTCCATTTTTGGCAATATTGGCCAAGAGTGTTAATTGCGTTCTGCAGTCCCTCTTGAGTTTCAGATAACAAGACAATGTCGTCAGCATAAAATAAGCTGGTCAATTTTGAGTGTTTTAACAGAGGAGCATCTATGTTTACTGAATCGAGTTTATCAATGAGATCGCTAATGTACAAGTTGAATAATGTGGGACTTAGAACGCACCCTTGTCGGACACCAATTTCAATAGGAAAACTGTCGCTAAGGCCTTCCCTAGTTTTGACGCTAGCTTCGGATCGGTTGTACAGGTCTTTGATTATATCAAAAACTTTGCCTGTGATCCCACTGGAAAGAAGTTTATATAACAGTCCCTCGTGCCAAATAGAATCAAAGGCTTTTGATAAATCAACAAAGCAAGCGAATAGACGTTTTCCTGACTGGGTGTATTTTGATATAAGAGTTTTCAAAATGAAGATATTATCAGATGTTCTGTAGTTTTTGCGAAATCCTGTTTGATTTGGATTAAATTTTAATTAAACAACACTAAGATCTAAGATGTGCAAAGGTTAGGTGTGACATATCATTCAGTGTAACATAACAAGCTGTGCCATATCTTCAGTTCCGTTTATTTGTTTACACCAATGTTACAGTACAATTTAAAACATAGTGAGTAAATAACCTCTCGCAGGCTGAATTGCATGTCAGCCTTTGTGTTAAAACAAATTGTTCTTTATTCTTTATTTATTTGCACATAGCAACATGGCTTAAAAACAAATGTATATACACAACATAATTGAAATACAAAATATATACATAATTGAAGAAATGTAATATACAAAATTGCTCCATCAGTTAAGACATTAGAAATATTAAAAAGACATTAAAACATAACATTATATACAGCATATACAGAACCACACTTTGCAATCACATATACATTGAAAAGCTGGGTGAGCTATGGTATAGTATAGACATATGAAGCTGGTTATGTATGATATGTACGTGTATATAATGAGCTTCTGTCACATGGTGTGCTTGTGAAGTTGGTTTGTCCTGTCCTACAGAATCTGCAGATACAGAAATTGCAAGTTGTTACTAAGCTAGTATCTACATGTAGTAGATGTAGTTTTCTTCTTTTTTTTCTTTTACAATGTACTTGCACCAAATACTATAGGGTGAGTATGATAATAAATAACATCAATTCTCAAAATTGCACTGGGTGCCGTAATACAGTAGTGCCACATGAAAAAACAAAAAACATGAATTAAGAAATGCTGACTTCTTTAGTGCCTTACCAGTAGATGTAACATAGTCTGTATTTTTTCACACAGGGTGAATTGTTATGATCCTGGAACACTTCAAGCTCCTTTTGGAGGCTTCAAGATGTCAGGAAATGGGCGAGAGCTGTGAGTTTCTTACCTTTGCCCAGAAGGGTTTTTAGGTGCCGTGTGTGTGTTTGTGTGTGTACGTGTTTATGTATGTGTGTCTGTGTGTGTGTGTGTGACTGTGTGTGTTTTGATGAGTGTGTGTGTTTGTGCTTGTGTATATGTGTGTGTGTGTCTGTGTGTGTGTGTATGAGTGACTCTGTGTGTGTGTGTGTGTGTGTGTGTGCATGTGTGTGTGTTGGTGTGTGTGTGTCTCTTTGAGTTAATACTATGTGCCTTATCATTTCATCATAACTTTTTTTTGTTCCCATCCAGGGGAGAGTATGCTCTACACGAGTACACAGAGGTTAAGACTGTAAGTACAATGTATAAAGTTTATACTGGATGGGTGGAGAACCACATTCCAGTACAATCAAACCTGTCTATAGTGACCACTCATGGGACTTGCAGAAAATAGTCTCAGTTAAACATTCTTATAGACAAGTACACTTGGCCATACTGACTTCATTACATGGAATTCTGGGGATTCCACAACTGATGCGAGCATGCAAATAAAAATGTAATAATGCAAAAAAAAGTTTGGCCCCCCAAAAAACATTATCAAATCTATGTGGTCTAGAAGATTGAATGAATGACAAACACACAGTATGGTATCCTGATAAATTTTCTTCTTCATTTTTGTTTTCACACTCTTCTTTGTCCTTGGAATTGATGCTGACATTAGTGGATGTTTTTTTATATATACATATACATTTGTATCTTATTTTGTCTATTGCATACATTTGTTCCTTGTGCGACTGCTTTGAACAATTAAAGCATGGCTGAAAACTTCCTTTTGTTTTTCTGGAAATGGCTGAATATTTGGTATCATTGAGAAAAACAATCTTAGGGACCACCAAAAAGTGATCACAATGGCCAGGTGGTCCTTATTTAGAGGTGGTCACTTGTGCAGGTTTGACTGTATTGATATTATACTTAGGTTACACATGTTGGATAGGCAAGGATATTAAAGTTATAAGGTAATGCTTCCAGGGGCGTATGATTAGTGTGAATAATTTTCTTTCAGTCTATTCTAGTATCTTGATCTTAATGGAAGATTCTTTTGCAATTCTTTCTTTGTGTTGTATTGCAGTCATTGTTTGAGTGACATCAATGTGAGTTTTATTGGTCACTAACGTCAATGAACTATTTTTCATGTTTTTCAGGTCACCATCAAGCTGCCCCAAAAGTGTTAGGACGTCACCTACTCTACAGATATATGAGTCTTACGAAGCATTTCCCAGATGCCTTGCTGAGGTCACAGCAAGAAAATTTTATGGATGACATTATTTGCAGACTCCAAATTCAATGTGTGCGGGCAAAGAAGAAACAAGATGCCTAAATTTTCAAAATAGTCCCCATGAATGTTGTAACAACAACTGTAGTGGCAAGGTATCACTATGAGTAAATAGGTCTTTTATACCTGTATTTAAGAAGTGCACAAAGTGACAGTATAGTGTGGTGGACTAAGTATGAATGTCCAATTTTGAAACTACAGTCAAGCCGCTACCACACAGGTGTCGCTTCTACAACTACCAAATTAGTTGCACGTCTACAGCACTCATGGCTACCTCACTAGTGTCAATTCTACTTACATTTTATTCCCATTTTGGAATTTTCTCTTCATGTTGACCATTTTCTGAGGAGAAAAATTTCTTGGTTTATTTTCAAAGTCAGAATTAATGTGTGTGCTGATGTCATCCATAAATTTACTTGCTGCGGCCTAATGTACAATGTAGACGAAAATGTGCCATGCTTTGACCAAGGTCGATAAGAAGGAAAGAGAGATGAGATCTTTAAGTAATAATAAAGGGTGGGTGTTTTTTCTGAGGTCATTTCTTTTCTATGTATGGGAAAGTTGGAATAGTACACTTATGACTATGCAACATAAATTTTGCGGTTCACAACCTCATAGCTTTGCCAAGTTATTTTGTCTTGTCATCACTACATTGTACTTTATATGGGCATCGCTGTTGCATCATTGACAGCCAAAACTGGATTACGTTGTAACAAAAACTTGAAGTGTGAAGAATGTTTTTATGGTACTTCATTTAACAACAGGAGAATGATGTTATTTTACAGAACAAACGTGTTTGTGTACGTTGATGCAATCGTGTTGGAACATAATCAGAAAATGGTGAACTTTGGTTATACAAGGTTCAATTTGGACGACTTCGTAAAATACTAGTATACGTGCAAAGTGCAAACTGTATACAATAGTGTCACAACGCAACAGGGCAAAACTTCGTAAGCGTCTAAGGTTACCTCACTTTTTCACCTATGGAGATATCAGAAAAACTTCAAACTTTATTACAACGTGAAATAACTGTTGTGCAAAACATTACACGATATACTAAAATTACACAATTTCATATGTAAAAAAAGAATTTCGTAACTCCAAATGTAAGTTAAATTACAGCAGTCTTCATGATAAAAACTGATATTCGCCTTGAAGGCCAGTTTACCTAAAAAATGCTCACTCGATGTATTCGGTGCTTGGGGTTTCACCCACCTTCACTGAGCTTGGCGAGGCTACAAACAGCACATTTAGACGGTTTGAGTTCTGTGTGTTTCTGGTGGTCTCTCCCAATCTTCGACTGACTGCCCACTTAGCTGACTGGCCGGTCCGATTGTCCGCACTCGGTCCAGGACCGTCCCTTGCTGCCGCATCTCCAACAATCTGATGACCGTTCACCACTTGGTTCGATGTCCAGCCCAACTTCTCACGCACCGCGTTGGCGAGTCGTCGCGCTCTGCGCTGCACGGCGTCCCGAATCTTCTCGATCCTGAGCGCGTAGATGATCGGGTTGATCACCGAATTGCAGAGCGCGATCGGCAACCCCCAGTACGGCCTTGCCTCGAACTCACATCCCTCCCTTGCAAAGCACACCAGCTGCTCTACAGTCCCGACACAAATGGGCAGCCACAGAATGACGAACACCGCTGCGACGATGACGACTGTCACCTGTAAAATACAGATGTGTCACAATATGGAACAGTATTCAGACAAATATTTAAAAAAAACTTCTTCTCCTACGTTTAACAGTGCTCTGAAAACCCATCTCATAAACCACCCTAGCCCTTATAATAGTCTCAGCTATTATCTTATCTCAAATTATTTTCTATTGTTATTTGATTATTCTTTTGTATTATTATTATCATATCCTATGTGTTATTTTTTGTGTTAATTATTGACTATTATATATATATTGTTTAGTATAGAGGAGGGGGGCATAGTATAAGCCGTTTACGATTTTCCCCTTCTGCACCTGTAGTGTTTTTATGTATTCTTTTCTGTATTATTTCATGTATTTTTGTGCGAATAAGTAAACAAACAAACAAACCTGCATCTTGAAGCTGTCCTGGAGTTGCCGGTACTGTCTAGCGGCGATTCGCTGTTCCCTTCGCCTAGCGGCGGGCACGTTTTCTTGGGGGTTCTCGGGCGGCCCGTCTCTAGAGAAGCGCCGCATCAGGGTGATGAAGATTCTAACGTTACCGAAGACCACGGTCACCACGGCCATCAGCAAGATAGTGTTGATCAGAATGACGTAGTTGACGGGCACGGTACTCATGCAGGTTTCTGTGTCCATATCGATGCAGTTCCAGCCCATGAGAGGAGACAAGCACACAACCGCACAGGCCGGCCACGCGATCCCTAAAGTCACCGCTACGTGTCGCCCGGACATGCGGGTCTGGTAGTATGTCGGATGGAGGATGGCCACATAGCGGTCCATGGACAGAAGGATCACGCCGACTGCCGATAGCACCAGCACTAAAAAGTATGCACAGATTAAGCCCAACATTGTCAATGGCTGAAGCAGTTCCAACTGGAAACTGGCACAGAAGAAGAGCGAGAAGAAACCCGCTACACAGTCCGCCACAGCGAGGTTTGCCACGAACAGGTACACGGGTTTGGACAGGTCACGATTGTTCAGCACCCCGGACAGGACCGCGCCGTTCAGGAGGAGAACGATTGTCCCGACAGCGGCCGAGGCGATCCCGACCTTCCGATTCTCGTCGAGAAATGGGGTCGGGAGATGGGAGCACGCAGCTACCGCCAGGTCGTACTCTACCCTGTTTTCCAGATGCCCACGCAAACACGGCCAGAAAGTGTCGTGCACCGTGGAGTTTCCTCCGGTGAGATTCATGCTGCTGTCGTTCATCCTGCCTGCGATGCTCGGCGAAGAAAGGCAACAAACAAGTATGCTGCTTCTCGTCAGAAACGCTAGCTGATGGAGCTGAATTTTCACCTTTTTGTGTAGATGCCAAAATGACTACTAGTGCCTATGATGATCGCTGCACCTGCCGACTGACTGTTTCAGCACAGAAAATAAATTTAATTCTTGGCCACACTACGTCAGCGTTGCTACGGTTTCATCCACGGCGTTTGATGAGTGGCATCAAGTTTCTCTTCAAAGAATAACATGAAAGAGGTGTAGGAAAACAAGAAACGCCGATGGCATCCTTACGGGACATACTCTTTTCATCCACCCACGGTAGATGTGGGCAATCTTATTCAAATAGCCCACTTACAGTCCCGAGTTGAAAGCTCGAAATCACCGGTCCTATTTACTAGTATACAAAGGTTGATCACGAAGACATTCGGGGCTTCAATGATGCCATTAACGATAGAAATTGAATGAGAAAAGCCGGAGGTCCACAATCTCCCTACTTTCCTCACATAATGTTAACCGTTACGACGGAAGTAGTATACATGTTTCTCATTGATATATTCTCATACGTAGATGGGTCTTTATTTTATTTGGATGTGTCAAGTTGGCAGGAGTGGGTTGGTGGGAGCACGGCGGACAGGTAACCTGTCGTGGGTAGCTTGACACATCTCTTTTTCTTTCTCCTCTTGTATGTTCTTTGAAATGTTGACCAAAAATGAAAACAGTGAAAAACACATTGTCTGTCTTGTCTAGTTTTCCTTCTTTTTTTTTTTTTTTTAATTTTGTTGTAGCGCAATTAAAAACGGGACCAAAGTCGTCTAAAAACTCCTCTTGGTTTTGAGACGACAATGGTCCCCTCTGCGTAGGAGAATGAATTGATTATGCAAGTAAGGTGCTCGGTGGATACTAGGGGTGAGTACTGGTACAGTGTACCGATACAAAACCGTTTTTTTTTTGTTGGGCCGGTCCAGAAAAACTGGACCTGAAAAAAATCAGAGGACCGATTCGAAAACAGATTATAGCTGCGGGCGTTCACGTGTTTTGGAGCTTATAGGTGCAAGAAAAGAACAAGAGCGAAGTAGAGGAGAGTTGATAGTCATTTTTATCAAGCTTCTACGGTCAAACTTTGTCTAAAAGATGCCCACGCTGGCGGGTCGTTCGGTGTAATATAACCAGCTGCTGCCGCGCCGCGTGCCTGCGAAGCTGGTGTGTTACGCCGAACGGCGGTTATACCGGCTATATAGATACAGATAAAACAGAGGAAGTTAGTGCTGTTCAAGAAGATAGAATTTAAAATCGCCAATGGACGTCAGATGCTCCACCAAACAGAATCCCTAAATTTGCAGTGAAATGGACCATTCTTTTGAGTATCGCCCATTGATAAGTTTTCACAGTTTATTACGTTCAGGTTCGGACCTGGACCTGATCCTCTGGACCTAAACCGGACCTGTACCATACAGGTTGAATTTTCTGTACCGGCACTCACCCCTAGTAGATACCAAAATGACTACCTCTGATATCACCGCACCTACCGACGGGTACGTTGAGAACAGAAAATGTGCCTGGCGGCTACCGAAAGTCGGTGTAACTACAATTTAAAAAAACAATTTATCCAATTAGTGCAGCCATGGCGACCATAGAACACGGATGTACTCAAATGTCAAAGCAACACGATACATCTGCTGCACATCTTTCATGTCCCTCTCTACCTCTATAGGAACTTTATATGAAAGAAGCACATGAAAGCATCCCTAAAGGATACATGCCTTTCATAAACGTACGGTACATGTGGGCATTGATTGAGCTTGTTATGCAAACTGCAACATCAAGGTGGAATCTCGAAATCAACAATTTGATTCATTAGTGTACAAAGACCATCAAAAAGACATTCGGAGCATCAATGATCCAATTAACAGACGAAACGTTGCATGCCTGTCCTTTTTTATCGGTACTTCATGGATATTGCTCCAATCATGCAAACCAAATCATCTCACACTACTTGTCCCTGCACTGGAAGCCTTTAGCGCAACACTACTAAGGTTTTCTTCAAACTCACATCGCTACATATAGCGTTCAATTGCCGGTTTCAAAGTCCTTCTACAGCAAGAGTTTCTCTAAAACTACCGAACGACAACGGCAACTGTTTCCCTCTTGGCCTGTCTACAACTTATCAGCCTTCAAGACAAATGTTCACCGCTATCTCCGTGTTCAATCATTTCCAATTTTCCTTGTCTTGGGAAAGGCACTTTACACTCGGGTGGAAATAAGTGCCTAACTTTGGTTGGGGTCGTCCCTCGAATAGGACATTAAATTTAGGCCCCTTGTTTGGGGAGAGCCAAACCTCGAGCATGTTAAAGAACCCACCACACTTGTCGAAAAAATAGTTGATCAAACCTCGGTCTGGTCTCCCCCACGTTGACACGCTATGTATACATTTACGATATTTTTTTGCAATCTAAATACGGCACATATTTGCTCATGTTGAATCTGCTTTGTACGATTTGCAGTATGTTTTTAATTTTTTTTTTCGGAAACAGCCGAAAAGTGATGCGCGCGCGGATATCATCCATAACAGACGGTCCCCGTCGTAAGACGGAACGGATTTTTTGCTGATCTTATTATCCATAAGTACACCGTGTTTGTTGCCACTGACTAGGCTGATTACAAAGGTAAATAAACCAAGTCCATGCACACAGCTTTAATTTGCATTACAAGTATATTTTAACATATTTACTTCATGTTTAAAAAAAAACAGAATTCTAACAGTAATGTTGACAGTGCTGAATCACTGCGGTCACCGGCCTCTGCGTATTGGCGGCTCGTGTCGCTAACTATACGAACTCTTTCAAGCAGTCACACAACTGCCATGATACACATAAATAAAGCTCCATAAAACACTATGAATATGGGTCTTCAAATGTCTGTTGAGTAGAATAGCAACCAAAAGCAAGCGACATAAACATTGCCAGCATTGTACTCCCAAGGGAGTGTGGCCGTGAAGGTGACAGGCTAGAGTACGCTCCAAAGATTTATTTGACTGTAACAAATGATTCGTGCTGTCTAGGAAAATAAGACTTGATAGAGAGATGTAGATGATATTTTCATATAATCAGACCGATTTTTGTTGATGTTAGCGGTGTATTTTTTTCGTTATGTTTTTTTAGTCGGGCATTCACAATCAGTGCATTCAGCCCATTGCCCGTAAAAACATGAACTGGATTGTTCTAGGTACAGCCTTCCTCATGTGAGACAAGAAGTACATACAGTCACGATTTTACTGTCAAAAGAAAGCTAAAATATCATATTATTAATTTTTTTCAGTGTACTTAAATTTACCACTTACTTTTGAAGAAAGCAAAATGTAAAAAAAAGCGTACCGAGTTAGGCACACTGTCCAGCGTAGCACAAAATTGGAAGGTTACATACACGAAATTGTCTCACAGTGTTTGTCGCTTGTAACATGCAGCGCGAAAGGTTCATGAACCACATGAATGCATTTCTTATTCAAGTATGTTGTTCAAATTTATGTGTAAAAAATTCAGTCATCAAAATTTGACCACTCTCAGGCAACTAGCGATGGAGCGCCATGAGTTTGAGCGCAAGAAAAAGCGTACCGTGTTGGGGCACCTCCCGTATATATAATCAAATCAACAGATGAAACAAGTAACGTTAACGTTACAGCGGTATTTCATGGGGTATGAGGTCTCCGAACTCTTGTTTCATAACATTTAGAGGTCATTTCGTTCAAGTTATTTGGTTTGGATTGATCAAAAGAATGAGCTCACAAGAGATGTGGAAAGTCAAGTTCGGAACGAAAGAAAGTTTTCCGAACTTTTGTCCCAGGGGACTCACGAAGTTGCGTCATCGGCCAGTCTCTACTGTCCCAACATGCATCGCGGTTCCCTTTCCAAGATGGCGGCCGTTCAGTACTAGATGCCGAGTTTTCAGGTGTGTATCCTCTAAAAATTCTCTTTTCCTGGGTGTTAGACGTCCTCATCGACTGAAAACCATATTTACGGAAGCTATAGAATGCTGGTTTGTACTATGCATTCATGAGAACTTTTCTTTTTTCTTTATTTAGAAGTTAAAACTCGCACGTCCGTAAGAAGTTGTAAGGCCGAAAATCCATAATCTTCTCTGCATACCTGTAGTTCCGGTTTCCAGGTGTTGCTTGGAGGATTAATCCCCATATCTGTGTCCTATTTACAGGTGTGGTCTGTTATCATAGGTGTGGCGAATCTGAGGCTTCAAATCCGACGTTACTGTCATCTCTCGTGACGTAAACCGCGCGCACAATGCCCGGGGCCATGGCTCCGGTTGGACCGGTGTGTGGTGACGTGGAGCCCGCCGAGCGAACTCCGGCACCGACGCGCGTCAACTCTGCCGCTCTCTCGGAGTTTCTTCGCGATGATTTCCGTGGAAAAGCACTCTGAGGGACCACAGGCATTCGTAGTCTACAAGCGAACGTGGAAGGAGGCATTCGGATCGTTTGTACGCAAAGCTTTCGAACCGTCGGGAGCCATGGCACCAATGGGAGTACGCCTGTCCCCACTAGGGTATGCCCTGATATTCATACTCATCGGCAGTGTGGTTCTGTACCTGCAAGTGTGGATGCGGGGCTCAAGCGACAAGAAGAACCCCAAACTGACTCTGGGGGAAGACGGTGACGTGCGCTCCATGAGTGTGGACATAAGCCTGAAGGAGCTGCTCGCAGTCAGTATTGACTTAGCCGAGAAGGGAGGGGACAAGGTGAGGGAGATCAGGGAGGCAAACAAGCTGGCTGAGAAGAGCAAGGGGGAGACGAGGGAGGGCGCGAACGACCCGATGACGGACGGGGACCTCCAGTCCCACATCGCGATCGTGCACGGGTTCGAGAAGGTGTTCCCGCGCCTCAAGGTGGTGTCCGAGGAGCACGAGAAGAAAGGGGACGAGACACGCCAGGTCGCGACCCCGAAACTGACCCACCCCGAGGTGGACGAGGTCATCAAGGCCGACCAGAGGGTCCCATACGAGGACGTGACGGTGTGGGTGGACCCTCTGGATGCCACGCAGGAGTACACGGAAGACCTGCGTCAGTACGTGACCACCATGGTGTGCGTGGCCATCAAGGGGAAGCCGACCATCGGCGTGATCCACAAGCCGTTCGAGCACAGGACAGCATGGGCCTGGGTGGGGCACGGACACTCCAAGGGGCTCAATGTCCAGGAGAGGAAGGCCGGGGAGGGGCAGGCGCAGAAGATCATCGTGTCGCGGTCGCACGCGGGCTCCGTGGAGCAGGTCGCCAAGCAGATGTTGGGCGACAAGACGGAGGTCATACCGGCGGGTGGAGCCGGCTACAAGGTCCTCTCGCTTTTCGAGGGGATCGCCGACGCGTACATACATGTGACCTTGATAAAAAAGTGGGACATCTGCGCAGGGAACGCTCTACTGAACACGGTAAACGGACACATGACGACACTGGGTGGGGAGGATATAAACTACTCCGCAGAGGGGAACCCCAAGAACGAGGGAGGGCTGCTAGCGACCCTCGTCGACCACCAGAAGTTTCTCGAGAAGTTTGCGCCCGAAGCCAAGAAGCTAGCAGAAAAACACTAGAAGTTAGAAGGAATGACCATGGTTTCTTGTACATGCTGCTGCTTTGTCAATGACAAAATGATAACCTAGAACGACACCAGTAAAATCACCAATATCTGTACAGTTGTAGTTACATGATTAATGGAATCCTCATTTCATTCTGGTAGTCTAAACTGATGTTGCCTGTTTTCAGTAACTTCATACTTTATAATCCAAATATTGAAGTTCAGCTAAACATACAAATCAAGTCCATGTAAGTATAGAAGGGCACAAATTGATGCAGGGAATACATCAGTCAGATTTATGAATCAAACCTGTACAAGTGGCCACCTCTACAGAAGGACCACCTGGCCGATCTGACCACATTTTGGCGGTCCCATAGATAATTTTTCCCATTAACACAAGCATTAACAATCCTGTCTATAGCAACCACCTGTGCACATATAGACCAGGTTTTAACGGTCCACCGAGGAGTGGTCTTTTGGGGCAGGTTTGACAAGAAAAGAATTTCTTTTATTACTTTTCTGTCCAACAGAAATCAAGGAAGGTGTCAGCTACGTATGTGTAGTTTTTATTTATATAAATCTACGTACATGGCTGCTATATGCTTGGAGATTAACCAGTGACATTATGCACATTTTCACTACTTTGGTGTAACATTTTTAGGTTTAAAGATAAGAAATGCTGCCTAGGTCTGGTTTGAACAGAATTGTTTTTCACTCTAAACTAGACTTTGAGCCCCAGATTTTTGTATCACCAGACATGACTGCTGTAAGGGGTCAATGCAAGTGGACTTTGTGTTGAGTTTGTAGCCTCTGTCCCACCTCATAGGGGATTGAAAATCTTGGTGTCCAAACCTACATGTATTAAAGCTGACGAGACTCTTTACTTTTGTGTATAAGAGGACGAAGATAATTTCTAAACAGATCTTATGGTAGCATAAGATAGTATCAAAAGCTGGCAGAGGTAGCCTGGTATTCGGCCGTATTATAGCTCCCGGATTATACTCAGGAGCTGTAATATGGCTGGATAGCAGGCTAGACAGACGAGTGTGTATACTACTGGTGCCCGTCTGACTCCCTCTGGCCGGCTATACTCCTTTGCCAGCTTTGATACTATCTTATGGCACCGTAGGATCATCATCTGCTTGGAGATTAGACTGGGAAGAGACTGGGAAGTTATGATAGGATTGGATACTAGGAAATGAAAAAGTTGGGTGAATAGCTATCTTATCAGTGCTTGGTCTGTCTTCATAGTACAGATTTGCCCGCCGTTGGTTGCATATTGTAACTCTTTGGCTGGCTGACTCCTCTGGCCGATTTCTGCTACTTTTCCGGTCTCATAGAGACTTGAGAAATGCCAGAGCAAAGTCTGCAAAAGACAGACAGAAATTCAGCATGTATAAACAAAATAATGGTAGTAGTGGCAAGTTTTCATTTTGGTTACTGGTAGCTTTCTGATTCATTTTTGAGTACTCAGTTTGGTGTATAGCAAAGGTGATATAAATACTTTGTGATGTGACATTATTCCTGAAAATAGTTTCATCAGGTTGGTAGAATATAGGATGAAGGAGAATTCTTATTACACAACCAGTAGGTACTTACATTGTTTTTTCATCGCAAAAGCGCCACCTACATCGGCTACATATAGCAGTGAGAAGCAGAACTCCAGTTAGAAGCTCTGACGAAGGTGTCTGAGAGACATCGAAACGTAAGCAATGTAAGTACCCACTGGTTGTGTGATAAGAATTCTCCCTCATCCTGAGACATTCTTGTTTTTTTTATAAGGTGGGGGTCAGTATGTAAATGTATGACAATTTCCCTTCATCCTGCCAGGTGCAAAATTTGTATGTGTTATGTGGGTAGGTAGCAGGGAGAAAAGGTTAAAATGTGGCATATTCTCAGATTTATGTGATAACCAAATTCAGAGCCTTGTCCCGAGTCCTATTACTGTGGACTGCTAGTAGATGAATTGTTGATTGATGTGTAAAAAAAATATCTGAACATTTTCTGCATAATAGATTGAAATTGAAAAAGTCAATTATTTCATAGATAGCCTGAAAGTATTGTACATGTAACTAGTATATAGACTGTAAAAAGAGTGCTTTAGAAGTGGTGGATAAATGTCCATGACAACAAATTGCATTTTGTTTTTGTTTTGCATAAGAATCAAAAGGACTTGTGTTAGGTATGAAAATGAGATTATGGTGATGGTATATTTCTAGTCAATTTTACACTGAGATGCCACTAAGTTAGTGTGATGTTCATATATGCTTTAAATTCCAACAGTTGTGAGTCAAAGATATGAAAAAATGCAATGGAGAAGAAAAAAAAAATCTGCACATACACGTATAATCTATGGTGTGAATTGTTTAATTATTTTGTCATTTCAAAGATTGAACACAAAATCGGTGGCTTTGGGATAGAACTTTCATGAGATGTAGAATAAAATCAGAATGCTTTCATGGCAACATGTACAACATTGTGTGTGTTTCTGCTTGTATTAACTGTACATTTCTGCTTTTGTTTTTTTCTATTCTCAATATGTTTGTTTTTTTAACTCATCCCTTTCCTTGTGCATGAAAACCTTTTTTTTTTTTTTTGGTCTGTCTCTTGAAGCCTGCACTGTGAATTTTCCTTGCAAGGAGGTTGGTACTAATCTCCAAGCAGATTCCTCCGGTGGCTTAAAACAGTAACATAAACTGGGGAAGGACTTCTGCCGGCAGAGGGGAAAATTTGCAATCAATCAATTTGCAATCAAATTTGCAATCAAAATTTGCAATCAATCAATCAATTTGCAATCAATCAAAATTTGCCACCGCGGCAAATTTTTCCCTCTGCCGGCTGAAGTCCTTCCCAGCTTATGTTACTGTTTTAAGCCACCGGAGGAATCTGCTTGGAGATTAGGTTGGTACTACTGGCGTGACGGGACTAATGTTTCTGATGAAATAGCGCCTCCTGGCGACACATAAAATTAGTACCGGAGATGCCTAAGGGCGATTCCCTGCATCACACTTTGCCTTTGTGACCGTATGGCAAATGATGAAATCAGAGCATAAGAAGGCTATTAAAGTGAATGGGGAAATTGTGACATTTTCCTTGTTACATACCGTCTTTTTCTGTTGATGGGGATAGCTCATCAAAAAAAAAAAGACGGCATACATTGCAAATGCATTGATTTAAAAGGAAAAAAAGTCACGATTTTCCACATCAACCTCTGCTTGAAGAGTACGAGGTCTACTCATACCCAGGACTCACACAAACCCTTTAATAGTAACGTTAAGGTGGGGTCACGCCTGCGTATATATTCAAGTCCGTTTGAGGTGCGTATGACGCTCTTAGTCTCTACCAGGCTCCTCAGGCCAAGGGGAAAATAGTACAAATATAGATACATAACATGCCAGATGAGTTAGCTGACCAAGCTGAATAAGAAGTATGGTTAGCGACCCAGCTAACTCGTCTGACATGTTACCTGTTTACGTTTGTCCAATTTCTATTATTTTTCCAACGACCTGTGGAGCCTGGTGGAGGCAAATACTTCCATGCGCGCCTCATACGGACTTAAATATATACGCGCGTGTGACCCCACCTTTACATGCTATTTGCATTTGACATATGCATATCATGAATTGGAATGCGTCCAATAGCATATCCTCAGGCCTGGGACAGAAAAAAAGTTAGCATGTTCTGGTTTTCCCGTCAGGCCCCATCTTCTCATCTGCTAGCAGATCCTACTGTAGCGTGTCAAAGCTGGCAAAGGAGTTTAGTCGACCTTGGGGTGTTCATTCGGTGCCCTATGCACACCCCAGGCCGGCTACATAAAGTACACGCGTACGACCTAAACGACCGAACCTAATACGTTTATGAAGGTTAGACATCCAGGTAAGCAATATTCAAATACAATTCAATCTCTACAACTGGATTAAAAAACGGATATTTACTTCCGGAAGTGTAACCTACATGATTTACATTTGTGTAACCTTTGCATATGATCCTAACGATTTAGTGGTTAAACCAGTTTTTCTAGTTAGCTGTACTGGAATTGAATTGTTCTGACTAGTTCATTCTGCTTGTGCTGAAGGAAGAAGAGTGATGGATGTCACTCGAAACGTCCGGAAGTAAATATCCGTTTTTTATCCAGTTGTAGAGATTGAATTGTATTTGAAGACCGAACCTAATCTTTATGCTAGCTACCGTAGGATCTGCTTTGAGATGACCCATCTTCAACATTACTTTCTTCTCAATTTCACCACCCGATTTTGCATTCGTCCCGCCTTGTCCCCTTCCACCAATCAGGTAACGTGATAGCGCCATGCGTGTCACGTGATCCATCAGCTGATCCGCGGGAACTGGGTCAAAAGTTCACCCACGCTGAAACCACCAGCTGGTTTGTACTGGTCCGTTAGCTGAAGACTTGGTGCACGTCTCTTCTCGTCACTCCTACTCTTGTACTTCTTCCAGTCATGTCTGAGATGCCGGAGCCAATCAAGAACCCAGAGATACAGTTCACGAAGGTAGGGCTGACAATCGTGCAGTGCAGTGTTGTGCAATGTTGTCAAATGTGCAAACGTATATATACTATAAAACCATTTGCTAACGTTGCAGCTATCAGTGTATATTGCGTAGCCCCGCCCCCATGTCAAAGATCTTAGATGCAGTTTACAACTCTTGTACAAAGAAAGGAATATAGGTGATTTCTTTGCCATGTTGTATGGCGACATTTTGCGTATTGTTACACTACTTTCGTAGCATTATGACATAACGTTAGAAGCCGTCACTGACAAACGCTGAATGCGGTCTTCTGTCACATCATTTGCACCAACTTGTAGACCCAGAATGTGGAGACTCTGTATAATATCTAAACATTTTTGGTGAAATATTCCACAACGTTATGCTGGTTTAATTGTAAACTTCCTGTCAGTGTACTACTGAAATTGTATCAGTGGTAGGCTATGATGAAGTTAGTGCTGCTAAAGTTTCCTTCTTCAAACAGGATCTAGAACTCAAGTAGAAGGAGTTACTTAATGATTCACCACATGTGTGAGCACTGACGGGGTCATCTTTAGTTCAACTGTGACAGCCTGAAGCGTGGCCTGTTGCATTATGCAGTTGCACTTTTAGTAGTATTGCACACAATATATCAACTATGTATATTGTATATCAACTATTGCAAGAACAGACCATAGTCACAAACCGTGTGTTGACATTGCTATGATGTAAACTGAGTCCCGGTGAACAGACATGAGACAACTGATGGCTGGGTGACCTACTTGTGGCCTCTGGCCTGACTCTGTTTGCACAAAGCTTGGGGTGAATGCCCTCACATTTCAGCTGCTCTCAAAGTCAAAAGCCCTGAGGCAAGGGAAACCTGCAAAGTTCTACCCTGGTCACCAGAGAACAGCGCTCAGCGGCTTGAGTCTTTCCTGAGCCCCTATACCCTGGGAGCCAGCCAGGACCGGGTAGCTAGCAAGTTTTGTTCTGGGAGCCAAGGCAGTCAGCCTGCAGATCTCACATAAGCGCTTCCGGGAGTTTAAGCTTGAAGGAGTTATCGCTACCCTTGTCCCTGGATAATGTCAGGTGGACTCATCAGGCTTAAACTCCCGGGGCGCTAATAGGAGATCGGGTGGGCCTGACTGTCTTGGGCCACCGAATAAACTGTCCTAGCTGCCCGATCCCTGCTGGCTTCCAGGGTAGAGCCCCTAGCAACATGCCCCATAAGTCGAATTTGCCAGCCCGGGTAGTTGCTCCACATTACACCTTTGGCCGGCTCGTGCTGTACTCTGATAACCAGGCTAGCAAAGTTCTTGAGTTTGTCAGTGGTTTGCATACTGTCGTCAGCATGGTGTAAACTTTGTTTACTTTTTGATTAGGCGGTCTGAAGTGCTGGTTCGCTTGGTATGATATTGAAATGTTTTTCCAAGCAACCTTCAGTACCATTGTACTAATTTACCATTCTTGTGTATTTGTCGGCCCCTGCTTGTAGACTCCAAACAGCAACGCTGCCTGAGAGTCAGTGTAATGCATTTGTCACAATTCCGAATAAAAAGATAAACTTCAGTACTGTAAATTTATCTCATTTTGGTAGGGGCTTAATTTGAGGGTGGGACTGTTACAGTAGTAATTCAACGTAAGCGCATATTGGTATAATACCAATATGCGTTTCCGTTGAATTGTTATGACTGTGCTGTGGAGAGGTCACCACATTCAGGTAAATACTTCAACCAGGAAAATAAAACCACTTCAGGAGAATAGTGTCAGATTTTACCTTCCTGATATCTGCTTCGAGATGGACATCATAACAGGTGGCTTATAGGCTAGTTAACTTCAAGCACAGATCACATTTAAGGACACATGAAGTTCTGGAAATTGTGGACTATTCTTTTTGTCTTTTTTTAACAAATTCAAGTCGAGTCCGGTGTCACCACCATTTAAAGACGAAGGTCAGAGCATACTTGTACATAAGGAATGTCAAGAGTCAAATAATACATATGAATGAAAATTTTGGACTATTTTTAATGAATTTTAACAAATGTTTGTCTCATTTCAGCCATGTATGGCTGCAACGGTATGTTTATGACATTGTGTATTTCTTTGTTGCAAATGAAATATCATTCTATGATACTAAGTGAAATGAAAAATAATTTATATTTGTTCTGCAGATTTTCATCAACAATGAATATGTCGATTCCGTGAGCGGGAAAACTTTTCCCGTCTACAACCCTGCCACTGAGGAGAAGGTGGCTGATGTGCAGGAGGGAGACAAGGTAAGGCCAGTTCACCTTTATCCGTGGGGTAACCTATATCCGGCGATTTTAAAAATGGGGTATTTAGGGATATCGAGTTGGCAGGCGGTGGTTTCAAAGTCAAACTGCAATGTTCAAAATATTTTTTCTAAATATTGAAAATATTTAATTGCACTGCCAATTGATTTTGTATCCTTAGATACACTAACAGATATAGGTTACCCTACGGATAAAGTGAACTAGTGTTAGGCTGATTTTTGACAATGTTACTGTCATGTCCTGTTTGTGGTCTCTGAGATTAAGCGCTGTATTTTGCTTAGGGCTGTCTCCAGCTTTAGATATTTTCTGTCACACTCATTGTTTGGGAGATCATCTTGTTAAATAGCAAATTAACAAGATGATCTCCCAAACAATGAGTGTGACAGAAAATATCTAAAGCTGGAGACAGCCCTACACGGAGGTTGTCAAAAACGTGCATGCAGATCCTAAGCAAAATACAGCGTTAAAACTTTCATTTTGAGCCTCAGATAAAATATTTTCATCAATTGTGTGTTATGAAGTTCAGATTTTTGGGAAGGAATGAGTAAAATATTTTTCCATCCAAATTTCCATCCTGGAACAGAGGGATGCCTCTGTGTGATGTCAGCTAGTTAACATAAAGTTTCCAGAATAAAATACCAAGCCAAGTCCAAATCGATGCAAAATGATTTTCTACTCTGCAGGCGGATGTGGACAAGGCTGTTGCCGCTGCCCGGGCGGCATTCAAGCTCGGCTCCCCCTGGCGGACCATGGATGCATCGCAGCGGGGCAGGCTTATGCAGAAGCTGGCTGACCTGATCGAGAGGGACAGGGTCTACCTGGCTGTATGTAACACGCTTTTGTCTCACTCAATCTCCTAAGATTTGTCCCTCCTACTAGTAAGTTGCTACCAGTAGGAGCTATTTCTAAGGATTTGGAACTTTCACAAGCTGGCCTATCTGATCGAGAGGGACAGGGTCTACCTGGCTGTATGTAACACGCTTTTGTCTCACTCAATCTCCTAAGATTTGTCCCTCCTACTTGTAAGTTGCTACCAGTAAGAGCTATTTCTATGACCATGGATTGTTAACTTGCACAAGCTGGCAGACCTGATTGAGAGGGACAGGGTCTACCTGGCTGTATGTAACACACCTTTGTCTCACTCGATCTCCTAAGATTTGTCCCTCCTACTAGTAAGTTGCTACCAGTAGGAGCTATTTGTAAGGATTTGGAACTTGCACAAGCTGGCTGACCTGATCTTGAGAGACCAGGTGTACCTGGCTGTAGGGAAACATTTTTCTAGATTAGGAGACTTCTAACAGCAAGTAGATTGTTATTGGACTTAGCAGAGCACTTTGGACAAACGCTTGTAGCCACTTACATCATAAACTTACATACCTGATATTTTGTGAAAAACTTCTCAGGTACTCAGAGGATCATATTGACCCCCAGTGGTGGTCTTCACGCCTTGGTGAAAATCAAAACATCTTGAGATTTGTTTTTAAAAATCTTGAGATTTTGTGGTAAATCTTGAGATGTTTCGAGTCAATCTTGAGATTGTTCTTGAGAATCTTGAGATCTTTTTTGTTAATTTTTTCACGTCCACTTTTTCTAGACTGCTCCAATAAGAAAAAAAAAGTTTTTTACCGGCGCTAGTATATCATACTGGTACCGGCACCCTTAGTTCAAACCATTCTGTCTCTCTCTCTCTTCACATTGTAATGGTACTCCGTAGAGCCTGGAGGTGGTAGACAATGGGAAGCCGTTTGCGGATGCCTACGATGCCGACCTTGGGGAGGTCATCAATGTCATTAGGTACTACGCTGGATGGTGCGACAAGATCTGTGGCAAAACTATCCCAGCAGGTAGGGAAAGCTTTACTTAATTTGAGCTTAGATATGTAAGGGTGTCCCACAGCAAAGTTCATTGGCAATCGAAAGGCAGTAAAATATAAACTATTTCTTGACCGAGTATAGTCTCCTAGTTGGGCCTTATATCATTATGGTGCAGGGATCTAGCCAGCGTCCGTCCTTTGACAGAATTTTGCAGCTGGGGACGGACAAAAATTTTGCCGACCAAGCTGAGTCTCCCAGCAAAATCTGCCCCTCTAAATAAAGAAAATAGCATGTCAGAGGGTCTAGATTTCAAAATTTTCCTGGGGGAGCATGCCCCGGACCCCTTTGGATCGTCATGCCTTCGACAGGATTTCTATTCAAAATCGGAAGGAGATGGAAAAAAAATTTCAGGTTGGCTAGAACACTGATACAAAATGTGCCATCAACAAGCGATCTTACGAGGGGCGTTCAAGAAGTAATCCACCTGACCCACTTCCAGTTGTCTGATCTGAAATTTTGCATATGTAATGATTCATATCTCTATGGGTTATGTTGCAAAAAACAGCTCTGAACTAATTTTGGTTTTTGATTTAAAGGTGTTTGAACTGAGGTGTGAAATGGACCAGGTGTGAAATGGAGCCAGTTGAGTGTTGCGCAGTGATCCGGTTTTTGTATTTGAAAGGACGCATACCAAATGAGACTTTTGATGAAATAAAAGAAACTTATGGTGATGATTCCCCATCATATGACCTTGTAAAACGCTGGCATTGTGAATTCAAACATGGCCGGAAGTCTGTGGAAACAGCTCCCAGACCTGGTCGTCCCTCTTCTGCCATTGATGAGGCATCTGTTGCAGGACCAACCTGGGGCGTCCTACAAAAACGGTGTACAGAGCTGCATCAAACGATGGTAGAAATGCATAACTCTGGGTGATTCCTATGAAGAGAAAGACTAATAACTGCACCAAGTTTCATTAATCTCCTCCTTTGGGAAATGGGTCAGGTGGATTACTTCTTGAACGCCCCTCGTAAAAGAATAAGATAGATACATGTAGAAGATCTAACATTGTTATCATTTTCCGACAGATGGTCCGATGTTCTGCTACACCAGACACGAGCCGGTAGGCGTGTGTGGACAGATCATCCCTGTAAGTTCTCACCCTTGTCTATACCAGACTCTGAGCGTATCATTATCATTATTGTGTGGTCTGACTACTCTCTCTTTGCAGCCAGGGGCTGAATTGCGAGGAGCTTAGAATAGGCGAGGCTAAATTGCAAGGGTCTGGAGTAGCTGCATCTTGGTACTAACTCAAGTGATCTCAATTTGCCCCAGGTACGGCCATAGGACTGTAGGTTATGAACCACTCACACTGGGAAAGACCCCGGCCACTGTTTTTGATAAGTGTGGTGGGTTCTTTAACTTGCTAGAGGTGTGGAAATCGTAACGCTCTGGCCGGCAAATTCCTCTGGCTACTGTGGAATCATCTATGAAGATTTTTGCAGGGTTGGACAAGTTTTCTAAAATTCGCTTTTTCTATCAGGCAAGCTAGTACATAAAAATTCTTCTTGCCCAAAACAATTTCTCACTTGCCTAAAATTTAAGTGTTATATTTTTTCGAACATAATTGCACGAAGCCTTATCAAACAAGGGTATTTCAAAGGCATTTAGAGTTTTTTTTTCCTCTTTGGTGGCAATGATTGGCGTTGAACCAGGAACCAAAATTTTTCTTGTTGCTGTTCTCCCAAGTTGACCAACCCCCTACATGGCTTCCTAATATTGATACTGAACATATTTCCTGTTGCTGTTCCTTGCAGTGGAACTACCCCCTGTCGATGTTCACCTGGAAGATCGGCCCCGCCCTGGCCTGTGGGAACACCATCGTGATGAAGCCTGCCGAGCAGACGCCCCTGTCAGCGCTCTACATGGGAAAACTCTTCATGGAGGTATCACATGTTGTTGCTCTAGTCACAAGTTACTGTTGGTAGTAGTATGCATTATCAGATTATACTGCTGCTGGGATCCCTGACACAGGGGTTGACAGCAGTCGGCTAGTCTTCACACCACGCTTCCATGCGGCTCTGTCCAGTTGGTAGACCCGTTAAATGCACACCTTGATGTCCCTCCTAACACACTCCATACAAGTTTTTCTAGGTCTAGGTTTTTCTTGTTGCCTGACAATTTCAGTTTGGTGATGGAGCTGCAGTCACTAAATATTTCTATTGCCCAAAGCTGCAGTCACTAAATATTTCTATTGCCCAAACCACCTAAGGTATATTAGTCTGAGTACCACCCAGGTAGTACAAGTAGTTCGCTTCTATGTTTGCTCTGCTGCCCATCTGGAGACGGCTGCGCATTCACTGGTGAAATTCTATCTGGAACAATGCAGTTTTTTTTTGTAATATCAAAACATGTTCCTTGCCAGGCTGGTTTCCCCCCAGGCGTGGTCAACGTTGTCCCCGGTTACGGCCCGACCGCCGGAGCAGCCATCGCTGAACACATGGATGTGGACAAGGTCGCCTTCACTGGGTCCACTGAGGTAGGTTTTTATTAATCTCCAAGCAGATACTACGATGGCATAAGATAGTACCAAACTGGCCAAGGAGTGTAGTCAGCCAAGAGGCCATTTGCCATGCCCCTGTAGTGAAACACACTCCTAAGCCGGCTTCACTCCTCTGCCAGCTTTTGATACTATCTTATGCTAATTGGTAGGATCAGCTTGGAGATTAGGCTTTTCTCCCGGTTGAGATCGGATAAACGAGTGGAAACTACAACAGTCTCCATTCTGGTGGGGAGTCAGCTAGTTCAACTACAATAATTACAGTTCCACTAAAAGATGTTGCTGGTAAGAAGGTTAACGGACATTTTATCTTTTTTCTTCTCTATACTAAATGCTTGTTCACCTTTACCTATGTATTCAAAGACTGGGTGTGTTTATGTGAGTTATGTGTGTGTGCGTGCATGCATGAATGCTCGTGCACGTGAGTGCATGCATGCTTGTGAAATGTCCCTGTAACTTTTTCCCAACCTGACATCTTCTGTGGTACGATCATTGCTTGCTTACAGATCGGGAGGATTGTGCAGCAGGCTGCAGGAAAGAGTAACCTGAAGCGCGTCACCCTTGAGCTCGGAGGCAAGAGTCCAGTCATCGTGTTTGCAGACTCGGACAGTGAGTACACACAGACTTAAGTAACGCTAGTTCACCTTTATCCGTGGGATAACCTATATCTGTTGCATTAAAGACAAAAAGGATATTTAGGCATATCAAGTCGAAGGACGGTGGTTTTGAATTGTAATATTTCCAGAATATTGTAGTGTGAAACCACTGGCCATCAACTTGATGAAACTAAATATCCTGTGTTTTTTATACAACGGATATAGGTTACCCCACGGATAAAGCTTTTTTGGTGGTTGGAATAAGAGAGCTTCTAATTTCTGGCATGGTTTCCCTCCATTCCTTGTGGTGTTACCTTGAGGTGTCATCGATTTTGAATGATAACTAGCTCGATTTTGTGCTGAATTCGGCCAATTTGCATCAGATTTTTAGTACGATTACAATGTTATGTTCAAAATAAAGATGGCGGCGGACCCACGTGCGTGTGCTTAGTATTTGTAATTAAACAAAAGGAAACCATTTAGACTATGCATCGGATATGTTGTGAGTCGATACTCTTTTAACCGACCACCTGTCCAAATCGACCGCTTTTGCCTGGTCCCCTGAGTGGTCGTCTTGGGCAGGTTTGACTGTAGTTGACTTTGCTGTGGCTAACTGTAGTTGACTTTGCTGTGGCTAACTGCCTACATTTTGCCCTATACAGTTGACTTTGCCGTGGCTAACTGCCACCACGCCCTGTTCTGGAACATGGGGCAGAACTGCTGTGCCGGCTCGCGCACCTTCGTGGAGGAGGCCATCTATGATGAGTTCGTCAAGAGGAGCATCGAGCGGGCCAAGAACAGGAAAGTCGGGGATGGCTTCCAGTCTGGCGTGGAGCAGGGTCCACAGGTGTGGGAGAATTAAGTACTTAAGTTACGTAAGTAAAGTTGAACACAGGGCTTTAGCCAGCTCGAAATTTTTTTCCGTCAGCCAATTACAATCGTCGCGAAAACCGCGAAAATTAATTAGAAGGACTGAACTGAGACCTTGAAAAACGGGTTTTAATGAGATTATCGTATGCGAAAGGGCGCCGACACACATTGTCAACAATCATAACAATAGCAAAACAAACAGTGTGTGGCTTTTACGGCCATGGACGGCGTCCCCAAGCCACCTGTAGCTTCCACCAAGGATTTTTGTCCGTCAAGGTTGACGGATTGGTTTTAAAATTTTTCCGTCAGACGCAGCAAATTTCTGTCAATTGACGGAAAAACGGACGCTGGCTAGACCCCTGGTTGAACATAAATATATAAGCTACAATAACGAAATCATCACAAGAGTTCGTGAAGAGGAAAATCGAGCGAGCGAAGAACAGGAAAGTCGGGGACGGCTTCCAGTCAGGTGTAGAGCAGGGTCCACAGGTATGTGAAAATTAAGTACTACTTAAGTTACGTAAAACATTAAAACACCCTTCGGATTGATTTTTCGACTTCCAATTTAATTCCGGACAAACCTTAATGATTTGAACATCAATCAACCAAATGAAGTTACATTTGGCAGTATTGTATATCATAAGGTAATTAATATGTAGATTGCAATTAGATGTCTTCAGGAACAAAGCCAATTCTGGAGAAATCACAACTGTCTGGAGCAAGCTGCCAATCAGGTGACCTTAATACGACAGTAATTGCCCCAGGTGCGGCCATGAGACTGTAGGTTTTGAACCACTCACACCGGGAAGGACCCCTACTCTTTTCGATAGGTGTGGTGGGATCTTGAACGTGCTCGAGTTGTAGCTCTCCTTACACACAGAGCCTCCATTTAACGTCCTATCTGAGGGACGGCCCCAACCAAAGCTAGGTACTCATGAGTGAAGTGAGTTTTTGATGTGAATTCAAATTTAACCCAGAGCAGTCTCCAGCTTAAAATTTTTCAAACCACTCAGAAATTGTTGTGTTTTTTCAGGTGAACCAGGAGCAGTTTGAGAAGATCCTGGGTCTGATTGAGTCGGGGAAGCAGGAGGGGGCCAAGCTGGGGTGCGGGGGGAAGCGCACCGGAGAGAAGGGGTACTTCGTGGAACCCACCGTGTTCTACGATGTCAAGGACGAGATGAAGATCGCTCAGGAAGAGGTACTTGTTTTATTAATTATACCGCCATTCAGGTGTTTATTGATTTCATGTTTGGAGTCTTTACTTGAAAGTTCATCTCAGACTGGTAAAAGTTCTTCTGAAAATTTAGATTCGGGTAAGTCCTTCTGAATGAAGTTAAATTTGAGTAAGTCCAATATTTTGTATTGGAAATTACAGCTTAACTTTGATCAGTACGGAGTCTTTGTTTTTGTTCTGTATTTTATGTTGGTGTTTATCTGTAAATTAGTTTAATTTGCTGTCAGTATAGCGGCAGGAAGTAAGTGTGCTGGTGGGGAGACCAACGCAAAGTTCAGTCTTTCCAAGTGGCAGAGAGGTGACAGAACTAGTCGTCAATCAGACATGACAGTCCGAGGTTAAGAGCAGGGAATAAGCTACTAATTCACAGTCTTGAGATCTTCGGAGAAATCGTTTGTGTTGTAACGTATCATGTTGGCAATGCGAAGAATTCAACATTTGGTTCCCACACTTTTGCAGAAAGAACAGAAATTTTCAAACCATTTAACAAAAACAAAGTTTTGATTGGAGGTTTAATCAGTAACATATTTTTTTTCATTTCCAGATCTTTGGACCAGTGCAGAGCATCATCAAGTTCAAGTCCATTGATGAGGCCATTGACCGAGCCAACAACACGACATACGGCCTGGCGGCTGGTGTGTTCACTAAGGACATCGACAAGGCCCTCACTATCGCCAACAGTGTGCAGGCTGGGTCTGTCTGGTGAGGCTATTGATATTGAAAATAAGTTTATCGAAAATTCTTGCCGGAGAGCTAATTGCAAGTGACGAAAAACAGCAGACAAATGATGGTTAACAGTTCAGTAAATGACTACTCTATGATATCAGTCTTTATGTCAATTGCCTGGACCACGATAACGTTTGATATGGTTGTTCTCGACCAGGTGATAACTTTGGTTATCACACAGGGTTCTACTGTTATCACACAAGCTTCTATAGAACAATTTGGAGTGTGCCATTGCCGATGAATTTTCATATATTTATTTCAATATTCATTAGGAAGATGTGATGTGATGTGATGTTATGTGATGTGATGTGATATGATATGATATGATATGAATTGCTTTTCCTGTTCCAATGTTTTCCTGTTCTTCTCCAGGGTGAACTGCTACGACCCTGGGCTTATACAGGCGCCATTCGGTGGATTCAAAATGTCGGGCAACGGGCGAGAGCTGTGAGTATCAGCTTTCCATGTGGATCAGTAACTACTGTGAATTTAGAAACTTTCGCGGTGATTTAACGTTTTCACCGCAAACTTAAAACCACCGCAAACATTTTTCCTAATGGCAGTAAGAGACTACAGTGCATGGTGCTACCGCAAACTTAAAATTACCACCGCAAAGAGTCCTTTTTCCTGCTACCGTGAAATTACATCCCCACAAACTTAATGGCGCCCAGAGCAGTTTTAAGAGCATTTAAATTGAAAATATTCTGAATGAGACAATCGGTACGATATTGACATTTACTTCAACATACTAGCACATTTGTATCATTACTTCGTACTTTCACCAAAAGGACGCACAAACATGCCGCAAACGGCCCCCTTTGATTTATTGGGTCCTCCAATAAATCTGAGCACAGGATCGAGCCACTAACGGTTTCCCGTTGGTAATTTTCAGTGATTTTCGAATGCATGAGGTCACCAAAAGAATTGAATCTGATTCGCCTGTTCGCAAATCGAAACCTTATTCGAAAAGGTGACGATATCTCCGAAGGCGTTTGGGAATCTTTAGTCATGTTCGCGTGCGTTCCGAAAATTTGAAAAAATGACACGTGCAGCGCTCAGATTTTTAATGACTTCTCACCACCCAAGGCATCTCAACTTAATGCTCAATGAAGGTCGATGTGCAATAAGATAGTGTTATTTAAAGCCTTACTGTGTGTAAGATGACTTGAAAATTTAAATTTAAAAAAAAAAAAAAAAAACTGCTCTGTGTGTCTTTAAAGTATTGTAGGCTATAGCTCTTAGGCTGAACGTGAAAGAGCTGCAGTTCCTGCTTTGTAGCTAGGGGGAGCTCCTGGGAGGTCCATGACACACCTGTTAGGACCCTTTCATTGGCATGTAAGAGAATCTTCATAATTCAGAAATAGTAAAAAAAAACATAAACATTTTCCTGATGTGGGCAACTCTCTTTTTTAAGTTTTACACTGTGCCGAGTAAAGGTGATTACATCTGAATTCTCACCCCATTCACCCTGAAGCCTGGGTAACGCTGGTTCACCTTTATCCGGGGGTAACCTATATTCGGTGTTTGTACAAAAAAACGTATTTAGGGATAAAGTCGACGGACAGTGGTATCAAATGGGAACATTTTGTAAATATTGCAAATTTGAAACCACTGTCAGCAGACTTAATACTCCTAAATGTGCTGTTTTTAAAGACAACGGATAAAGGTCACCCCACGGATAAAGGTGAACTAGCGTTACCAGTAGTTTGCTTCTGGTACCTGTCTGGGGAACTGTACATTCAAACCTTTTGGTGATGACGTTAGATCTTTTGACTCCTATCTGTTTTTCATATTTCAGGGGAGAATATGCTCTGCACGAGTACACGGAGGTGAAAACAGTAAGTCATGTTTTCAATTATAAGGAACCTTCATATCTGCCCAAAGTTGACCATTTTGGACTGAAAGATAAAGGTGAAGCAGGTAATATTTGACATGAAGCATGGTGCTTTCTTGATAGTTGAAAGGGCTTAATATAAGCTTAGAAGCACTAACCTGGGTGCTATTCAATAAGGACCACCAGAACTCCATACACTAAGTTAAACTAACCTGAAAAAAAATTTAGCTCTCACTAGTTGTCGTTATCAGATGGCACCCAGGCTAGTGCAGTGTAGCTTCCATTTTAGAAAAAGAGTCAACTCAAATCATCAATCATTATGCTTCTTCTTTTCAGGTCACCATCAAGCTCCCCCAGAAGGCTTGAAGAGCATGAGGAACTGGATAACTTTGTGTGTCGTAACTGTCTCCTGAGGAACCTCACAGTCGTCTTATGTTAGGACATTAACTTCTTGACTTGTAGTAGTTTAAGTCAGATACTTGTGTCAGATAGCCTGGTTATTGCATTTTGGTAATTACAATGTATTCATTATCATGGCAATCCAGCCTACTTTTGTTTGGATATTAATCACTGACAGTCTACATGTAGCTCGGGACTACTCCCCAAGCAGAGGTTAGGCTCCGGCTGTTTTTGTAGCGTTTTTTAGTCGTTTTTATCGGGCTTTCTATTTTGTATTTTATCTTGCTGTGTCAAAACCTAACGCTGGCGTACTTCAAGAAAAATGACAAAATAGAAAGCCCGATAAAAACGACTTAAAAAAACGTTACAAAAACAGCCGGAGCCTAACCTCTGCTTGGAGAGTAGCTCGGGACTCCGTCCCCTAGATTTGCCACAGTTATTTTGGGGCATTTGTGATGAGAAGTGAGTCAGTTTTCTTACAGTTTATGTCATTAATTTGTCCTCAAGTTTTGTTATTGCAATGAACTCGTCATCATTGCAGTCAAGCGCTTGTCTACAATTGTAGACCGTAAGTAAGGCTGTGTTCATGGAGTATTTTTGTCTCTCAGTGAATTGTGAACTTCTTGTATTGAGGTGGCATTGAAAAAGCATTCCATTGGTGTTAGGAGTTTTCTCAATTTCTGCCTTCCATTATTAATCTGATGGTAACATATATGCAGCTAGTTAGGAAAGAGAAGTCTAGGCTTATACAATGTAATTTTTAACCTCCTTGGTATATGTATGAGGTGCATTGATTTAGTTTCCAAATGATTATTCATAGCTTAGGCCACACCAATTTAATTTCTTGGATCACGGATTTTTTCATAAAAAATATGGAGCGAGAGGGCGAAATAAAAATAAAAATTGTAAAATGGGTGGGGTTAAATGTAACGGCTAATCCAAAACATAAAGAAAAAAAGCTTTCAGCTTGAAAAAAGTACAAAAACACTATTTTTGTACAGTAACAGCACCTGTACGCACACTTTAAGGAGCTTATAATATAAAGGCCAATTTGCTACACCAGAAAGTTGGTGGATGGTTTCATTAATGGTGAAAATTTGCTGAGTGGTAGTTTTTATTTTTATTTTTTTCCCCAAAAAATAGGAGCCAGCGAATCCGTGAACCAAGAAATTAAATTGGTGTGGCCTTAGTGATCATACAACATGTAGGTATATTGAATTTACTGTTACAGCCTTACATGTATATCTACATGTTTCATAAGGCTATGGTAGCAGGCTTGAATGGCCATATTCTTTACTAAGTGAATGACTAGTCATTGGATTGAACTGACATACCTCAAGTAATGAGCTGTTGTGCCTATTATTTGAGAAACATTTAGTAAGTCTATGGTAACTCTAGAATGAAAGATTTGAAATGAGAGTTGTAGTAGAGTTTTTTTAACCAAAGTCAGTGAGGTAATCATCATCCTCAAAGGACATAATAAATTTGTCAATGTCTACAATTCTAATTTGTTAATTAAAGGAGCGTAACCCTAATTCTAAAAAAAGAATATACATGTATATGTCATTTATGTTAATCTTATCAGAAAATACTACTACTACTACTACTACTAGAAGATAATTATTTGAATCTGACATGTTTCCGTTTATCTGTACCCGTTGTCAGAAAATAAAAGTTTGACTTTGATGAGCAAAATTTGATTCCCAGTGTCTAGTGAGCAAATCATTCTAGGAAGTCTGATTCTATAGTCATATTATGTGTATTGTTATCGATCTTTCTTTGGCTAAAAGAATGGTAAATGTTCCAGTTGAACGTGAAATCATATATATTATGCATGATTGTGCATCCAAACCAAGGCTGTCATTCAGGAGAACTCAACAGAACCTGTCTGCAGCAGCTACCTACCAAACACCAGACTCATGGCTGCATCACCCAACATTAGGGCTGGGTACCGGTACAGCGCACCGGTACAAAACCGGTTTTTCTCATTGGACCTGGCAAGAAAAACCGGACCTGAAAAAATTAGGTGGACTGGATGTTGGACCTATTAGGACATTTACATATTATTTGATTACACGGTTTGGCGCTTGCAAGTGGAAGAAAATAACAAGAGTGAATTAGAGTAGAATTTATAGTCATTTCTAACCTTGTTTCTACCAAGTTTTACAGTCAATCGTACAGGTGCAATTAGCATTGTAGGATTTTAAAACGCCACTGTAAGTCTAATACTCCACCAAACAGATTTCTTAGTAGCGAAATGGACCATTGGCATGAGTCATACTGAATCAAGTCCAGGTTCAGGTCCGGACCTGGACCTGATCCTCTGGACCTGAAACGGACCTGGACCTGAATTATCTGTACCGGTACCCAGCCCTACCCAACATACGAAGGACACTTCATTCCCACTGTGGGGGTCTGCATGGGGGAGTTCCAGCAAAGCTTTCAGAAATTTCCTCCATAATATTTTAGAATTTATAATTTTCAAAATTTATAGTTTTTGAAATTTAGATTTTTGAAATTCAGATCTTGAAAATTTAGAACTTTTTAAATTTAGAATTATTGAAATTTACAATTTTTTTTTAAATTTAGAATTTGCAAACAAGACCACATTTGAGCAGTGAACTAAGTTTGGAGTGAGTAGTAAACCCTATGTAAATTAGAAGCATCAGTGCTAGACTCATTGAAAGTGGGACTTACTAGCGCTTACCAAATAGGAGAAGCAGGGGTTAGGTTCTGGCTGGTTTTTGACGTCTTAACTTAGGCGTTTTTATCTGGCTGTCTTTTCTGCCAGATTCGCCACAGTCTCTTCTGTTTGGCTGGCGGACAACCGACGATATAGAAAGCCTGACGCATAAGAAGATGTCAAATGACTGAGTCAAGCCTCTGTTTGGAGAGTAGTAGGGAAAACGTTGTGTTTCTTGTTTCTGAAGTCCTGAAAAATTAGGGTCGGTAGGTAGGATTATGTTGTTGTTGTTTTTTTAATTTTTTCTTAGACTTTGGCTTAAGCTCTAGTGATACAATTCGGTTTAACAAAGTAAAACTGAAATGCGTTTTTTCCAGGTTAGGTCCGGAAACAAAAGCACAACATTTTTCCCTCGGCCTAGGGGTTACCTTGTGCTCTTGAAAATTCTATACCATTTATGCCCCAATGGATCTGTACAGTCATGTGCTTATTTACTTAGGCTGAGAGGCAAAATGCTATTTACATTCTTAGTCTTCTTTTGTGTATTTTCATGTACAGTTTTTTTCAGGCCCAACTTAAACAAGTCTAGCCAGTCTCGTCAGGAAATGACGTCAGTAACTATGGCAACGGAACGGGCCGGCGACTTGCCAATCTCCAAGCAAATGTATGGATCCTACTCATACTCATTGTTTTACGCCTTCTGTTGCAAATTTGAGTTCTTTTCAAGTGTTTTTTTAACGATCTAGAAGTGTATTTTTATGTATTCGCTTCCCCTGCGAAAAGAGTATAACATGTGCAAAAAAAAAATATCAGGCGTAAAACATTAAGAATGCACCTTACATCTGCTTGGAGACTCAGTTGTCAGCGCCCCTGTTCCTCTTCAGTAGCGGATGCCACCAGTGACACCCTCCGATATGCCCACAACTATTTGGCATCTTCTCGGACCGACCTGGCCTTGGCTGACAAAAACGGCACCCAAGGCTCGGCTCGTGCGCTTCGCGGACTGACACCAGGACTGCCTTCGCGGTTTGGCGCCAGGAATAGTTCGAGGTCCGGCTCTTGTTTGGCCAACTGCGCCCGGCGCTGGCAGGGTGCTGAGGAGAGAGGAAACTGCGGATGAAAAATTGCCAGCAGTGCAGGGGGACTCGCGAGGCAGGAACACAGCGGTCCACATGACGCCATCCCTGCTACAGTAGTAGCACTAGTGTCCAGCTATCAGTGCTCAAAAACGTCTGTGAGTAAAAATGCGCTCCGCTGGACGACTGTTTCGGAGCTGGGACGCGTCTTTGGTGATATTTCTGGCAACGTGGTTGCTCCCTTCGGCACGCGTGCAGTCGATGTCTTATTTTGATGAGGAGACCTTCGACAGGTACGTAATGTAACACCTTAGTCTCTACCAGGCTCCCACCTGGCCGAAAAGTAAAAGGGTAAATTGGGAATAAAAGTCTGGTAGGAGTTCATTGGCCTAGGAGTGAACTGACCGGCCGGCAAGACAGCAAAAGACTGGCTGAAATCCCATGGCAACCTATTTGGCCAAATTCTTCCCTTTTGCCATCCAGCTGACATGTGTGCTTGGAGACTAGGAACACGTTATCACTGCAAGAAATCTAGCCTCCAAGCACACATTAGAGCGTGCGTGAAGATTGTGTTTTATTTTGCGGTTGCTTTAAAAGAGGGGATTATGTCGGAGTAATGTTTACAGAGCTACGTCACGTAACTGCCAAAGCGTCATTTGTGCCATCGGCAAGCTTGTCTTGAGGTAAACAAAAAATTCCGTGCGCTTCTTTCGAATCCTCTTTTCACCTTATAAGATATGTCTTTCTCAAAAGGTCGGAACACCTCTCAAGACATTGGTCATAGTTTTTGGTTGAAAACAGTCGCTGGTCAACATAGATCTACTCTCCAAGCAGAGGTTAGGCTCCGGCTGTTTTCTAGTCGTTTTCATCGGGCTTTCTATTTTGTATTGTATCTTGTATTATCAAACCTAACAATACAAGATACAATACAAATAGAAAGCCCAATAAAGGCGACTAAAAAAAACCTCTGCTTGGAGAGTAAACAGATCTAGTTCAGTGCTCAGTGTCACTGCAGAAATGTAGTGGATTCCACCTGAAACGTCTGAGCGGTTCCAAATCGTATCCAGTTGTTTCAGTAACTGTTACTTAATGTATCTCTTGGCCACGATGTTCACATTTTGCTTGAGAGATGATGTTGATCAGGGTTGGACAAGTGCACTAGCCCTATTGTCAAGGGCAAGGGAAAGTGCTGATCAGGCAAATAAGATTTTTCCAATGAGTGAGATTTTGGTACACTTGTTACTTTTTACAGTCATGAAATGAAGCAATGATCAACATAGAACAATAGAGGCAATGATAAGAATTCCATTGCTGGAAGTGAAAATGCATATAACAATGAAATTTGTATTTTGGCCGAGTGAACAGCTGGTTTGGGCAAGTACATTTTGTATGTACTTTCCTGATAGTTTGTTTGTTTTTAGTTTCCTTGAATTTTAGAAAACTTGTCCAAACCTTTTGATATTAGCTGGTAGCTAGAATGCATCACCTCTGCGCCCTGTACTTTCCTTTGTTGAACAATGAAAATAAAGTAAAAAAAAAACGATGTTCACATTTCAGTGATCCTGATCATCTGAGATGCCCAGAGGATAAGATCATCACGGAGGTGTATCCATGTGCAGACAGGGACGGCAACAAAGTGGCAAAATGTTTCAGGTAACATTGGGTTACCTTTATCCGTGGGGTAACCTATATCCGTTGTGTTTAAAAATAAGGTATTTGGGATCGTTAAGTCAAAAGACGGTAGTTTCACACTGCAATATTTTGAAAATATTTCAATTTGAAACCTACGTCCCTATTTACACAGATTTTACAACAACGAATTTAGGCTACCCCACGGATAAAGATGAACAAGTGTTAACAATGTATCCTTCTTAGAGGGATGGAAGGAGGGTGGTAGGAATTGATGAAGGGAGGAGGGAGATGGCTAACGAACGTATTAGTTTAAATGGTTTTTAAAAATCAAACTCATTCCATGTTCAAACTACCATCTAGTCTTCCAAATGTTTCAGCGAACCATGTGTCCTTTTTATAAGGATGGAGGGAGGGTAGTAGGAAGATTACGTATCCGTTTTTCCTTCAAATTCATTGCATGTTCAAACTACCATCTAGTCTTCCAAACCAAAACAAAACGGTATACAATTAACATAACAAAACTAAACATGCTACGGCTTGCATGGAACACAAAAGAAAGAATGATAACACGAAATTTGTACCAGATGAAACAAATAATCGGACACTGAAGCAGTTAATTAATGTATTTAAAACGGTAAACGTTTGCTTCTTATCCATATCAATCAATTGTAATTGTGACAGGTATCGCTGTACACTGCTTTTACACATGCACACACTCACACACGCGCGCGCGCACACACACACACGCAACACACGCACACACACACAACAGAAAACACACACAGTCACACACAAACACACAACACACCCACACACACAACACACACACAACACACACACAACACATACGCACAACACACACACACACAAACACACAGCAGACACACACGCACACAGATACAACATACACAACACACACACACAACACACACATACGCACAGCACACACACACAGTAGACGCACACACACCATACACATGAGTACAAACAGTTCTGAACTCGGGTGGGACTGCCTTCAGCCGGTACACTTGAACTATGTGCACTAACGCAGTTTGGGTGGTCCTGCTACTGTTAGGACATGTCGTTTACTCTGGAAGCAGAGAAAACACCCCGCGTTGTGTATGAAACATGGGCGGGAAGGTTGTAGGCCAGAGTCAGGGGTCGGCGGGCGGTATGTGTTGTGGGGAAATACTGTATGTGTTCTCCAAGCAGAGGTTGGGTAGCGGGGATTAAGTAGTAGTGGCTGGGATGCGAAGGAAGCGAGCTACCCAACCTCTGCTTCGAGAAAAAGGAAAAACGTAATCTCCAAGCAGATCCTACGGTAGCATAAGATAGTATCAAAAGCTGGCAGAGGAGTGAAGCCGGTCTAGGAGTGTGTTTCACTACCGGGGATCTGCCGGCACTGAGACAGATCAACGCTGTTGCTGTATAGATATGACTTTCATACGTAACTCTGTTGAATCAGATACATTTGTTGCCCCGTGTAATGATTTCTGTATTTGCTGGATGGTTCTGTCCTTTGTTTTGTCGAATGAACGGTTGACAGGGCAGCGGAACAAAGATGAAACATTCCAATACCTCATGCCAAGACCAATGAGGTTATCTGATATAACTTCCTTGCCAAGACGAAACCTGAAACCAAAGTCAGCTAGTTTCAATCATCAAAATACTATTTTGATTTGGTTTTAGTGTCACAGATGCTTAATATTAATTGGCGTGGATATGCCGACTTCAAGGCATTCAAGGAACGACTTAGGCAGACAAAATACACAAAAGCCTTGTGCCAAGGCTACAACTGAACCCAATTTGAAAGTTATTCTAGTTTCAATCATCTAACAGTTAAGCCAAATGATTGTAAAAGCCTCCAATGATTGTAAGAAACTTATCCCATACTACAACTCCTGTATTAGTTAGATAAGCCCTAAGTTAAGTTATAGCACTGTAGTTATGTAGATGCCATACTTTGTACCTCGTACAATTGTTGTGCAATAAAGTTATATATGTTAAATACTATCTGGGTTTGACACAAGTGTGTCACAGATATCCTCCTCTTGGCAGAGACTTGGGGGGAAAGCGTACACGATACTGGGAAGTTTAAAAGGCTGCAGACGGAGGCTTAAAATGTATGTCAACACGCCGGGTATCGTTTACTCAAGGGTAATGGGGGGGGGGGGGGGGGATTTAGGGGCGACAATCTAGAACTTGTGTAACTTGCCAAGTGAGTAGAGTGTTCGCCTTGCATTCGGCAGGTCGTGCGTTTGATCCCCGACCGAGTCATACCAAAGAATTTAAAAATGGTACATGCTGCTTTCTCTGCTTAGCACTGAGCACTAATGAGGAAGAGTATGAGAACTTAAACACACATCACTTCCAGCGTACTAGCCCCCTGATGTAGTGGCTTTCACAATTGTGTGGCCTAAGGGTAACAGAAATGAAGATGGGCGCCACCCCTAAGCATCCGCACAGATGTACGGGCAACTTAAACTTGAACTTGATACAGACCTTGGTAATGAACTTCGCGATTTCAAGTGTGTTATTTAGTTGTGCTTGAATGGAATGTCATTCTGGATGCAGCTTTAAAGGGAACTATCCTTGGTATGAAGGGGATCTTTAAGCAATCGAGCAATAAAGATGGGAAGGAGAAGAAGTGAAGAGAGAGAAAAGGAACGATCTAGAGAGGAAGAAAAGAGGAAGAAAAGAAGAAAAAGACATTTAGAAACAGAATGAGAGAGTGAGAAAAGAGAGGGAAAGGGAGAGGAAGAAGTAAACGAAAAACCGAAAATAAAACTTACAATGTAAC